>JASDQU010103855.1:404524-502581 GCA_032191745.1 Picea mariana
CTATCTCATTAAATTAAACCTTAACAGGACCTTGCTTCATGTGTTTAAAAATGCAAGAGGGTTTATGTGTTTAGTTCTTGGTTCTTCTTATCAATGTATGTGTGAGAGGAAATGTTCTTTTAAATTCTTGAATATGTGTTATAAATCATTACACAGCCATGTAACAGCAGCAAATAACACAGTAAATCACAACAATACCAAAATGATAAAGCAGTTCACCACCTTTGGGCTACATCTGCTGGACCAAGCCTTCCAAAATAGGCTTGTCCTCTTGTATTAAAATGCTCCAAATGCTAATACAAGAATATAAAGGTCTCAAAAGACAGAACTGACTGTAAATACAGAATCAGAAAATAGGAATTAGCTGAACATGCTCTTTCCCAATCACTAAACAGTGAAAATGTACCTTATACAGTACTTTCCCCAAATGGCCCTGGTGGCCCTTTAATCTTGAATGGATAATTTCGATGTGAAGATGGCCTCAAATGGTTCTGAAACCTCTTCCATCAGATTCAGAAGGTTGAAAATAGCCAACCTAGGCTTTTGAATCACCAAAAATGGATGCACATAGCCTTCAAACAGCTCCAGCACTGAAATGGCCCTAGTGGCCGTGAAAGCTTCCCTGAAGCAAAATCACCTGAAAATGACCTCCAATGGCTCTGAAACCTACTCCAATGGCTCCATAAGGTCGAAGAGACCCAAAATTGACCAAAAAAACGTGAAGAAAGGTTTTCCCTAGCTCTAGTTATGCCAAAAACAAACTTCCCCCTTTTCCTCAACAAAACTCCACTAAAATTGGAGTTAGTTTAGCTAAAAATAGCTAATTGCCAAAAATGGCGGACTCCCGCTCCAAAAGCGCATGCCCTTTGCATCTGCTTGGTCATATGGGTAAACATTAAAAACCGAGGGCTATATAACACGCCACCCCGCGCGCATTTAACACCTGTCAAGGTCATTTGTTATATGCATAGAACCAGGTTCCAATTGTGATGTACCCGCGCGCCAAAATAACGTGGTCACATGTAATAAAAATTGTAACCGTTTGATATAGTTTAAACCGTGCTCCATTACACGGTGAGTCCACATTTGAAAACCCCACGTGGTTACATATTGTAATGGTCACATATAATATGTAATAAAACCATATAAAAATCGCCCCGCGCGCCATTTTTTAACTTTGCAAATAATGTAATACATATATATGTATATATGTAATTGCCACCCGAAATATATGCGCGCGCACCAAAACATTCCACAGGGTCATATGCTTTGTAATGAAACCATGGGTCGGGGCTTAAGCCCTGGCCCGCCCCCCTTTTCAATGAAAACAACAACCAACTTTAAATATAGGCCTGTGGGAATATTAAACAAGTAACACGGTTGGCATGTTGGCTAGCAGAGGTTTGTTAAAGCGTTGTATAATGTGGGAGGTCACCGGTTCAAACCCAGTTGGCTCCATAATTTTTTGAACCAACACACAAACTAAACAACCAATAAACGAGGGACACGTGGTGCCCCTGGATTGGGCCACGTGCCCTCATGCCATTTGCCAAGAAATGGACACGTGTCGCAATCCTACTCGCCAGCAACCGAAAAATAAAAATGTGCCACGTCATCCAACCACCATGTCACCTCTGCCCTGTCATCATGATGGTACGGCCCTGCCACGTCGTCGTACGGACTGCCCAGTCAGCACTTTTTTTACCTATTTGGCGATTCGAACATATCGCGATAACCTTTTCTCCTGACGTCCGTTTGAGACGAAACGAATTGTGTTGGGTTCGTGACGATGAGGGCTACAAACCCATTTGTTTTTAGGAAATTCCGAGAATTTTTATTTTTGAGGTAAAATTTGACCCCTGGTCCAGATTCTGATCATTATGATATGTGGTGAACCAACACTCTACTAGCACTATCTTAGCATAAGACCCTTATTATTGCAAAGTGGATGGAGGTTGAATTTTATAGAACCCTTGGTAGACGTCCTCATATGTTAGGAAACGGTTAAATTTTTTAAGGATTACTATTAGGGCAATGAAGTACTTTTACAAATTATAATAATTATTTATTATTATCACTAGGGGATGAGGAATTGGTGTAAGTATTGTTAAGAGGTACAAAATTTGATGCTTGGAATATCGTTATATATATATGCCCATAATTGTTGGTTATTGATTGTAAAATAGATCAGTTATAACAATAATAATATGGTAAGACAAATTGAGGTAGATAGTACTATGATGGCACTGCAGTTTATAATGGTACAATAAATTGTTATATGGCTAATTTAGAAGGTTACTTCATGATTTTAGACATTTAGACATAATGGGTGTGTACGGAAGATTATTAATGCAAACAGGGGTCTGTTGATGAAGGTATAAACGTTCTTACAGTTAAATTGTTAAATAAATTAGTTACCAGATTAAACTACGATTTAAAGGTTGCCAGAAGTGATTGTAAGTCATGGCATTTAGGATGTTGACCTTCATAAACTAGACTTGATCATAGCGAGCATTTTGTAATTTATATTTCAAGTTTAAACCAATTGAAGGTCAGACTTGTTGCACCATTTGTCTTTGCTTATTCATTGATTAAAAGTACACCTCTCGCGCATTACCGTAATGAGTAATTTAATGAGTTATTATTGTTTTATGATCACCAACTGCCTTAATGTGGATGACCTTGTTGACTGAAATCTTGATGCTTAGGTTTTATCTTTGGCTTGTAGGCGTGGTCTACTTGTGTCGGGCGGGATGTAGACACCTCCATGTTCCTCAGAATAGTCGCTAGCCCTGAGACCTTAAATGGTTAAAATCAATGGGAAACTGGGCTTGAGCATTGCTTATGTGTCTTGGATGTCCTAACCATTGCAGGGTAGGACGGGCGGGTAGTCAGTTCTACTTATCATCTTGTGATTATCGTTTATGAATGCAGTTACTTGTCGCGCGTCCTAGTTGTCTTTTTATGTTCATATTGGTTGTGTCTTATTCGTCATCGGGTGGTGACACAGAGTCGAATGCGTTGATTGTTCGCTTTGTACATGCACGCACACACTTTAACCACACACACAAAAAAAATTGCACTAGTTACTAGAGTTGGGTCGTCGTAACGAGGAGGTCATTACAAAGCAGTATTCTCAAAGATCGATTTGTGATCAGGGTATCATTAGTTAAGGATTAAGGAAGGAGATATTCCTAAAACTAACTTTTAAACTCAGTTTGGACATTATGAGTTTGTTGTACTACCTTTCGGATTGACCAATGTGCCAGCAGTATTCATGAGTCTCATGAATGGCATATTATAGAAGTACTTAGACTATTTTGTACAAGTCTTTCTAGATGACATCCTCATCTATACCAACAATGAAAGAGAACATGAGGAACACTTGTGAGTGGTGTTATCCTACCTTAGAAAGAACAAGTTATATGGGAAGTTGTTGAAGTGTTATTTCTTTCAAAGAGAAATCCACTATTTAGGTCATATCATTTCCGGTGAAGGAATCTCTGTGGGCCCAGAAAAGGTAAAGGCCATTATGGAGTGGCCAGTGCCGATAAATGCCCATGAGGTGAGAAGCTTCATGGGGCTAGTAGATTATTATTGAAAATGTTTGGAACGATTCTCAAAAATAGCAAAACCCATCACCACTTTGTAGTGCAAGGGGGTTAGGTATGAATGGACAGAAGAGTGTGATAGTGCATTCATTGAGCTGAAGAGATTACTAACTAGTGCGCCAATTCTACGAGTACTAGATATGGAAAAGGACTTCACAGTATGCACAGATGCTTCGAAGAAAGGGTTGGGGGATGTGCCAATGTAGGATGGAGGGGTGATAGCTTATGCATCAAGGAAGTTGAAGAAACACGAAGAGCTATACGTGACTCATGATTTAGATTTGGCAGCTATAATGCTAGCTATGAAACTTTGGAGGCACTATCTTTATGGGCAAAACTTTGAGCTCAAAATGAACCATCAAATTTCAAAACATCTCTTCACTCAAAGGGATCGAAATGTCAGGCAAAGGTGATGGAGGGAGTTCATGAGTGAGTACGATTTTGGTATTTCATATATCAAAGGAAAAGAGAATGTGGTTGTAGATGCCTTGAGGAGGAGACCATGTGTCTTCTCCTTGGTACCCTTAAAGGTCAATCTGAGGGAATGTGTGTGGACGCAACTCCAAGGAGACAATTGGTATTTAGAGGTTACTTCAAGCCTCCAGAGTGGGAGGAAACTAGATCCAAAGTATGAAGGATATAGTCTGGAAGCAAACATACTATTGAGTTATTGGGGAAGGATGTACATCCCTGAATATGGGGATATTCAAAGCATCATACTGAAGGAAGCCCATAGAGCACTTTATTGTGCACATCCAGGTGTGAAGAAGATGTACGCAGACATGAGAAAGCTCTTCTTTTGGGTAGGCATGAAAAATGATGTAGTCCATTTCGTTACCAAATGCCTAGAGTGTTAATAAGTGAAATCTGACCACCATCACCCGGTAGATCTCCTACAACCACATGATGTTCCTATGTCGAAGTGGGAAGTCATCTCTATGGATTTTGTTCTGGGGTTTCCGCTCACATCTCATAGACAAAATGCCATTCTTGTGATAGTTGATAAGTTAACTAAGAGTACTCATTTTATTCCGGTTAGAGACACTCATGATGTCACTGATGTGGAACATGTGTTTGTAAGTGAGGTCATTCATTTGCACAAGATACCTAAGAATATCATTTCATATAGGGACTCCAGATTCACTTTCAAGTTTTGGACAAGCTTGTAGTTAGCATTGGGGACCCAGTTGAACTTAAGCACAGCTTATCATCCTGAAACAAATGGGAAAACTAAGAGAGTAAATCAAGTCATGTAAGACATGTTTAGGATGTACGTCATGGATAATCAAACCCATTGGGAGAAGTACCTACCTTTGGTAGAGTTTGCCTACAATAACAATTTTCATAGCTCCATCAGAATGCCACCCTACGAAGCTCTGTATGGAAGGGCATGTAGAACACCGTTGAGTTGGGATAGATTCGAATATTGAGTAACATTTGGTTCAGAATGGATTCAAGAGATGGAGGAACAAGTGATTTAGATTAGGTAGAGACTAAAGGAAGCACAGGATAAGAAGAAAAGTTATGCAGATGCACACAGGACTGACCGAAGTTATGAAGTGGGAGACCAGGTTTTCATTTGTATCAGGCCTAACAAGAGTACCATTCGGTTCGGGAAGGGGACAAGGTTGTCACCTTGATTGATAGGATTGTTCAAAATCCAAGAAAAAATTAGACCTGCTGCCTATCGTCTCATACTTCCACCCCACTTGCATAAAACTCATATTGTTTTTCATGTATCTATTTTACATCATTATGTTGCTGATGAATCACATAAACTAAATTGGAAGGAATTGCAAGTATCGGACATGGGAACTCTCATGCTAGAACCATTACGCATATAGGACCATAGAGTCCGATAGCTTAGGAACCGTCGGGTAGACCAAGTTGACAAGTATAGTCCAGGATCTGCTACCTGGGAAGACGTTGAGACACTACGATGAGACTATCCCTCAGTTTTTTTTACCACCTCGAGAATATGTTTCTCTAAGGTTGGGTGTATGCAACACCACATTTTGACTTAGACAAGCAGGATTACCTAAGTCCTACACTTTTATTTTCTATTCACAGTGAAACTATTAAATGATACACTTAAACTTTTAAGACGTATGAAATTTTATGAATGTTTAAATATTATTGATGATGATGGATATGATGTGATCTACTATGTGAATGTAAATTTTATGAATGTTTAAATGTTATTGATGATGATGGATATGATGCGCTATATTGTGTGAATGAGAATCCTATGAAGGTTTAAATTCTATTAGAATGATGTTGGGTATGATGCAATCTATTTGGTAAATGATAATTTTATGAATGGGTGTCGAAATTGAATTATGGGATATTATGAGATCTAGTTCTAACTTGAAAACTTTGATGTTAAGTTATTGGTACACAGATACCGAATTGAAATGATGGTTGTATGCAATTACATGATGATAATGCATGGAAATGTATGATTTTGTGTTACAGACTAATCTGCAGGTTATAGGCTATGAAATAGCCAAGGGATAATAATGTTGAAAGTGGATGAAAATACCACTGGCCGAGAAACAATATGGTATGAATCCTTGTATGTGAAATTATATTGTTTTAGATACATTGCTATGATATGTGGACTAGTGCAAGATTTCAGGTGATGAAACTGCCCAAAACCGAATAAACGATGACAAAACTCTCAGCAACACGATGCCACTGTATATTCCATTGTAGGGTGTGGACCTTAGTTATGATTAGGAGGGGTGGAGGCATTTCCCACCATATATCCTCTGAAAACTGAAGTAATGGGAGGACAGTGTTAACTCACGCTCCTCTAGATGTGTGATGATGACTGTCAATTGCCTGCTGGGGAAGCTTGGTCAAGATAGTGACACTTCTGCTTACGGTTCTATTTGGATTTAGGTCAATATGGTTGACACTCCAAGATAGTCTAGTAAAGGAAGGATAGGAATGAAGATGGAAGTAAGTTAGGAAGGAAGGATGAGTAGAAATTGTTGAGAGAGTATAGAGATTTGTCTTATGGTGGAATTTATTTTTTTTCCCTTCTGAAAAGAAAATGTGTATATATGAATATTCATAATTACGTAACCAAACCACAGTTGTCTAAATAAAATTGCTGAACTAGGTAATTGTAATTAAAGAATTTTGCAAACATTTGATTGGTTTATTGTCTTCTATAAAAGAATAGTCTTGTTGATTGGATTGGATGCACACATGAATTACTATAAGGGTGATAGTTATTGATTACTAGTACATGGACGAGACTTGTATGTACTAGCTACAAATGCATTTCTTGTACATGTACACTAGTATGCATGAGTTTTCTTGGCTTACTTACTAATAATGTCAGTTAATTGTTATGAATGTGTGAGCTATGTGTCTTTCCCCTCGTATCATAAAATAATTTAACTTCGGGATGAAGTTTCCTGAAGGGTGGGTGTATGTAACAACCCTAGTTAAATAGTTGCATAGGGTTTATCGAGTATAGTTAATTAAATAATTAACTGTCTTTGTGTGTATTAGTTAAATAATGATTATATATTAATAATATTATTTATTTATTTATTTATTGTTTAATATATGTTGATTAATTAATTAATTGATTAATTAACACACTTAAGGTTTGGGTAAAGAATTAAAGGATTAATAACTTTAATTTATTTCCTATAAGACTTTACGTATGAAGGGAAAGGGCATTGAATAGTGGGATAGGGTAGTAAATGGAGGGATAAGGTAATAAATGGAGGGATAAGGTGGGTGGCATTAAATGAAGGAGGAGGCGGTGAATGGGGAAGGATATGAAGGGGAGAGACATTCAAAAAGGCCACTTTTGGGGGGGATTTTGGGGAGAGGAGAGCATTGGAGAACAGGGACTGTATTTTTTGCAGAGGATATTTTTTGGTTTGGAGATTGGGTGAACTATTGCAGGGGGCACCAGGTTTCTGGGAGTTTTGATCTCGAGGGTCAAGAATCCTCACGGAATACTGGAGCTAGGGAGATGGACAGGCTCTATTCCTAGCTGGCAAGGAGGAAGATTCGGTTTTTGGCAGAGACTGGGCAGAGCAGCAGAGAGGACAACCAGAGGTTGTGAAATTAGCATTAGACAGAGATATTTTTATTCATGAATTCTCATGAATATGTGATGGTTATTTAAATTTATTAGCATGTTGTTCATAAATTTAAATTTATGTTACTTATATGCCAAATATTGAAATTGCTTATTGCTTATGCTGAATAATCTTAAAATTTAAATTTACAATTTTTCTTAGGCTTTGTTAAATTAGGACCCTACATGAAGCCTTGTATGGTAGGAAATGAAATACTCTAGTGAGCTGGGACAACCTAGTAGACATAGTGGTAATTGGGTCGGAGTTGCTAAAGGACATGGAAGACCGGGTGGTTAAGATGAAGTAGAATTTAAGGGAAGCTTGTTAAGGTTTAAGCTATTATTAGAGTTATTTGAATTTCACTAGATAACAGTAGCATATGATAGGATCATTTAGAAATACACAATCACAAGAGACACTTCATTTATCCTAGGAAACCCTCATGGCGGAGAAAACCCAACAAAAACTTCCTTATTATAGATAACCAATACAATGCCAAGAGATAACTCAAACAAATACAGAAAGTCCTCTCCCAAGAATCTCTCTCTCTCTCTCTCTCTCTCTCTCTCTCTCTCTCTCTCTTTTCTCCAACTATAGCTCCAAAAATTGCTTCACAATGAACAAGTGAGTGTGTGTCTAAATGAGGTGCTAGACTCCTTATTTATACAACTCTGTCATGTGTGGATGAAGGTGTCTCTTTATTGGTAGGGCCAACTTCTTCTTCTGGGTGGTTATAACCACCTTAAATATATTTTTGGGCCTCTTTAATATATTCTGGGGCCGACTTATTATTATTCATATTACAATTATGTTTTGCCAATCCGTAAAAGGGGATTTTGTCTTTTACAATAGCTGACATGATCAATATGCAATAGGGGATTGATTTAATGAATAATGCAATAATAATAATTAGAATACACTTTGTAGTTACATTATTTAAACACCCCCCCTTAACAATAAGGGTATTCTACAATGGAATCAAGAGAGAGAGAGGACAAGATCATCAACAACATCAGGTGGGTGAGAGTACAACATCATCAATATCATCTTGGAACACAGATTGGTGTATCTATAAATCATCAGAAGTTTTTCTCATCATCAACACAACACATAGGCTAGAGCATCATCAACATAGCATGGAGCTAGAGTAGCATCATCATCCTCATCAGTATGAGGCTAAGGTAACATCATCATCATCATCTTCAGTAAGGAACCAGGACCTGAAGTAGCATCATCATCATAATCTTCAGTAAGAGTCTGAAGTGGCATCATCATCATTATTTTCAGCAAGAAGCTGAAGTGGCATTATCATCATCAACTGCATCGACATGGATTAGTATAACACTAATAAATCCACATCATCAGTAACAACACAAGGATGATATAACATCAAAAGAAACAATATTACAACACAAAGGCTAGCAACACATCATCACAGCATGAGGCTGGCAACACATCATCACAGCACGAGGTTGGTCACATCATCACAGCATGAGGCTGGTCACATCATCACAACACAAGGTTGGTCACATCATTATAAAAATTAATCTGGAATCACAACACAACAACTAAGCTGGCATCAACAATTAAGATGGAATCTCAACACAACAATTAAGCTGGAAGCACAATACTAGACTAGCTTTACATCACAACAATTAAGCTAGAAGCACAGTGCTAGACTGTCCTATCTCAACACAACAATTAAGGTGGAAGCATGGTACTAGATTTTCTTTACGTCACAACAATTAAGCTAGAAGAACAGTACTAGGATGACATATCTCATCACAATAATTAAGAGGGAAGCACAGTACTGTACTAGCTTTACGTCACAACAATTAAGCTGGAAGCACAGTATTAGGATGGCATATCTCAACACAACAATTAAGTTGGAAGAAGAGTACTAGACTGGCTTTACGTCACAACAATTAAGTTGGAAGCATAGTACTAGGCTTGCATATCTCAACACAACAATTAAGATGGAATCACAGTACTAGACTGGATTTACATCACAATAATTAAAATAGAACCACAGTACTAGGATGGAAAATCTCAACACAACAATTAAGCTAGAAGAACAATAATAGACTGGATTTACGTCACAACTATTAAGTAGGAAGCAGAGTACTAGGTTGGTAAATCTCAACACAACACTAATCCCGCTTTCGAGGGAGGTCCTTTTGGACTATACCAAGCTTATCTAGAAAGTGATCAAACTTTACACGAGATAGAGGATTGGTCAACACATCAACAACCTATTGATCCGTGCTAACTTATTGGAGCTTTATGGATCCTCTCTGCACCATGTCACGGATGTAATGATATCATATCTCTATGTTCTTCGACTTGTCATAAAATACATGATTCTCTGTCATATTTATGCATCTCTGGTTGTCACATAGGATCATGGTTGCTTCCATCTCTAGGTCGAATATACTGGTCAACAACTTTCAAAGCCATATAGCTTCGCAGCTTCCAGAACATGTAGCAATATATTCTTCTTCCGCTGTACTGAAGCAATGTTGGATTGCTTCCTACTCTTCCATGAGATCATGGCTGATCCCAAACTTAAACATCCTAAAGTGCTCTTCCTGTCAGAGACACTTTTATCCCAATCTGAATCAGTGTACCCACTTAGTGTGCAATCATGATCTCCATCATAGCTAAGACCACAATCTAATGTACCCATAAGGTACCTCATCACATGTTTTGCAACAACTAGGTGAACATGTCTAGTTTCTACCAGAAACTAACTCAAGGTGCTCATGAAAAAACAAATATATGGTCTGGTGTTTGTCAAGTACATCAACAATCCAATGATATGTCTATACATCATGGAATCAATCAATTATGACGAAGTGTCGACCAGTAGCATCAGCTTTGTTTCCATGGGTGTATTCATGGACTTTCACTCCAACATGTCAAATCTCTTAAAGATTTCGACTCCATACTTTCTTTGGTTAAGGAAGATTCTCTCTAGGCTTTTCCATACCTCAAGACCTAAGAAATAATGCATTAGGCCAAGATCCTTCATCTCAAATTATGAAGCGAGCTTCTTCTTACATTTGGTGATGAGTTTTTCTTCTCCATTTAAGAATAAGTCATCTACATACAACAACAATGTCACCAACTCATCATTCATAACCTTGAAGTAGAGGTTAGAATCAAATTTACTCTTGGTAAATCCCAAGCTCGCCAGAAAACTGTTTATCCTCTGCAATATCAAGCTCTAGGAGGTTTCTTCAACATGTAAAAATCCTTCTTCAACATGAGTCTTTCTATATTCAATCTTCAAATCAATTTTTCTTATTACATTGTACCTATCTTGTACACTTTCTCAGCTGCAACTCAATATGCACAATCATGTGCTAGCTCTATGTGCTTTTTGCAAGGCACTATCTGTCTCACTGTCTAGGAATTTGTCCCTTACTCCCTCTGCAACTGTTCCTTCTGGAATCTGGGATTTTTCACTTGCAACTTCTCTAAGGCTAAGAATGACTGCTTCATTCTCACCGTGGTTGCTAAAATATGAGAGTAACTCCTCTTATTTTATCACGACAACAGTTTCGTCTGAAATTGAGAGTGTCTCAATAAATGATACTGAGGATATCTCTTCTTCTTTCATGGGTGTAATGCTATCATAGTCATGTCTTCATGACCCAACTGATGTACTGCACCAACTGCCACTCAAATTTTAAATATGGGGATTTCTCCCCCTGCATATCATACTATATATGAATCGTGGTTGTTTTGGTTGTCTTCATAAGTACTAGAACTATTTCTTCAATAAGTGTCTTGTCACAGTCTTCTCCCTTTTTTGCTGGGAGAATCCTCTGGATATACATCATGCTTTGTACATTTGCAACACATTTGATCTGTATAGATCAATATTGGAAGTCAATATTGATTTCTCTTCTCATGGAAGAATTCATATCCTAGTCTTTCTGACTGGCTTCCTTCTTGGTGACTGAAAGAAGTGAATCATCCTGGAGATTTCATATCTCCTAGGAGTCTCTGAAGTTACGATATAGTGTTCTCATGACATTTGTCTTCCAGTCCTGGAAGTTGTCTCCTCATCTGATCCTTTCTGAGATCATGCTTACTCTCAATTTATTCTCAGTCTACAAGGACTTAATCATCTCTTACAGGGTATACTTGATGTTGCATACCAAGTCTAAATATGGAGGACAGAGTCAGGCTTCAAATGAGATCTGCTTCCTGTTCTAATGTTTGGTCATTTTTGGAGCCTTTTGCCCCTTTCAGTCAATCTTCATATGAGATATTTTGAATCTCAAGAGATAGCTTCTTCTTCATATTCTTTGGTGCATCAGTGTATATGGTCATGTACATAGTCAACTTCATGTCTCATATAATATGTTGCCTTCTGCAACCATCACTATAGCTTTCTCCAGGTTATCACCTTTGACCTGAAACAAGGTCAACAAAACAACAAGCAAGAATAATATCCTTTTGATAATAGTAGATAAAGCAATAGCATGAGTAATCATAACAATATCTCCTTTAGAGATATCACTCATGGCTTGTCCGAAACAACGATAAAAATTAAAAGATACACTACGAAATGAGGTCAAAACTCTTATAGTGTTGTGATCGAACATTCCTCCATGGAAACCTAGAACTAACACATGAGGTTTTTCCTAGAGGAGGTGTTAGTTGTATTAGGAAAATGATTACATTAAGTATTTACTTGTATATGCTTACATGCTATCAATTATAATACTTTAAAAAGAATGCGATCTCAATTATAGTGGTTACTTGTAAAGGGGTAGTCATCAACTTGTCATGTGTACTTTTGAATCTTATCAACTTGATTGATCAAACTTATATCCTTGTCCTCAAGAATGAGTGTGCTTTCTTTTCTTCCAAGTCTCCTTCACTCAAGATGATGAGTGATTTCTTCAACCTGTCTTAATTACTAAGAAAATATGCTATCTTGACAGAAGGTTGAGTTAGAGGATAAGCTCTATGATCTCAAATTTTAATCCATCTAATACCTTGAATCAGATTTTGATCAAAGGTTAGAATGATGGTCATAGCTACAACATGCAACACTGATCAAAATAATGTCATAACAAATAGATGCATGTCAAAATAATCACACCTAGGTTGCATTATTCCTTTGAATGTGTTGGATCTTGAGGTCCTTCTGGATCTATGGCAAGAGATCCCTTCTCCTGCAAATACCCTTTAAAGATTAATTGTTTAAACATGTGTGAGTTCATACCTCTGACAACACTTACAGGTAGAGGTACCATCTGGTAGCAACATTAATGATCACCAACTCTTAAGAACTTCAAGGGTGACTACAACGGGTACTATGACTGCAACTGCAACTGATACTGTAAATGCAATTGATAGTACAACTGGTTCTAAGATTGTAACTGCAACTGCAACTTAGAGTTTTATGAGGAAACCCTAATTTTTCAAACTTCAAATTTTGAAATTATGATCTAGGGTATAGATGTGCTGAGCTCAGGCGAGTAAGCTGGTGCAGTCAGATTTATGAAAATCCAACTTTTACCCCCTAAAAATTGACCAACGGATTTCTGGATTGGTGCTTCTAGTTTTCTGGTACTTTTGGTACTCTGGTAGTTCTGGTACTTCTGGTAATCCAATTTTCTGGTTTTTTGGTACTTTGTGAAAACTAGGGTTTCACTTTCTGGGATATCTAGCCACTGAAAAGTCACGTTGAGGATGCCAAAGTGATCTTTGAGGAAGGGCACAATTTTCTAGATGGTTTTGGGGTTGAAATACTTCTTCAATAAAAATCCCTAATTTGCATGTACGACAACAGAGACATTTTTCACTTTCTCTTGTGAAAGATGGTCTCTTCAACTTAGCTCTGATACCATGTTAAGGTTTAAGCTATTATTAGAGTTCTTTCAATTTCATTAGATAAAAATAGCATAAGATAGGATCGCTGAGAAATACACAATCACAAGAGACACATCATTTATCCTGGGAAACCCTCATGGGGGAGAAAACCTAGCAAAAAATTCCTTATTATAGATAGCCAATAAAATGCCAAGAGATAACTAAAACAAATACATAAAGTCCTCTCCCAAGAATGCGCCTCTGTCTCTCTCTCTCTCTTCTCCAACTGTAGCTCCGAAACTTTCTTCACAATGAACAAGTGAGCACTATGTGTCTAAATGAGGTGCTAGAATCCTTATTTATACAACTCTAGCATGTGTGGACGGAGGTCTCTCTTCACTGGCAGGGCCGACTTATTATTATACCTATTACAATAATGTTTTGACCAATCCGCAAAAGGGGATTTGGTCTTTTACAATAGCCGACATGATCAATCCACAATAGGTGATTGATCTAATGAATAATGCAACAATAATAATTAGAATACACTTAGCAGTTACATTATTTCAAAATAGCTCATGATAGACATAAATTTTATTTCAATCATAATAAGAATAATCATCATAGGTATGCGTCCATGTGTCAAGCTAACCAGGTAGCTAGGCCAGTGGCCTCCCTATGCATGTGGATTTAAGGTGTTCTTCCCTATGTGGTAGCGGAGTATGTGGTGTTGTTCGTCCCTATTCTATGGGTAGCTCAGTGAGAAGCGTCTAGATCCTGGATGTATGCCAGCAGGTAGATCCCAGTGCAGATAGGTGTTCTATCTAGATCCTTGATGGATCTATCATAAAATGCGTATAGCTCACCTCGATCTATGTAAGAACTTCAATTCCAGAGATGCAATTTTACGAATTGAAAAATGATTATTCTGGCCGTGCTGAAGGAACCAAAATGACTAACTTCGGAGNCCCCCCCCCCCCCCCCGTTCTGGCAATGGGTTCATTTCTACTTTTTCTATTTTGGACCTCCTAATCAAATCTAGCCGCTCAGTCCCGTCCAGGCGGTTTCACTGTTTCACAATGGGGGGTACTTGGGTGTGATGATTTATGTTATCAATCTAGCATCAAGACACAGAATGCAGATAAGAACATGACAACTAGATAATTTAATGTAGGGGAGCATTTACTTTTGAAAGTGAAACCCAAGAAAATCTCTTTGAAATTGGTTAGTTGTACAAAGCTGGCAGCCAGACTCTATGGTCAATTTGAAATATTGGATAGAATAGGGCCAGCCGCATACATGCTTGCATTTCCTGCTTCCATGAATGTGCATAATGTATTTCATGTATATTTACTAAATAAATATGTACATGATCCTAACCATGTTATTGATTAGCATCTAATTCAGGTAGAGACAGAGGGATACATTTAGGTTCAGCCATTGCGGGTATTGGACAGAAAAGTCAAAATGCTCCGAAATTGGGTTATAGAACTGGTAAAAGTTCAGTGGACCTACTACGGTCCTGAAGATGCTACCTGGGAGCATGAAGATGCCATGCGGGTAGAGTACCCACAATTTTTTGAGTAAATTTGAGATTTTGATCTCTATTTTTTATATGCACTTAGGACAGTGCCAAAATAAGGGGAGGGGATGTAACACCCCAAGTTTCAAACCCCATTTTAAATAATGTATTGTTACAATGTTGAGAGGCCTGAGTTCCCAAACAATTATTAAAGCGCCAATATGCCCCAAAAATGTAATGTTTTGATCATTATTAATAATAAACACATTGTTGGCTTCTAGATGGACAAGGACTAGAGTTATAGGGGGATATGATTCCACAAGAGAGGGAGCTTGAGGGACTAAGTGTTTATTTCATCATTTTTTGATTACCCTTTTTGTCTAATGGAAGGGATCGATTACGTGAGATTCTTAGGTAAGGCCAAGAAGTTCTTATTTCCCCACGAGGTTAGTTAAACCTGCTTCTGGTCTAATGGAGGGGTTTGACTAACGAATTTTTCGCTGATTTCCCATTCACTCACTCATTTTTCCCTCATGCACTCCCATGTGCCCCCTGACCCATTCATCGACCCATCCTCACCTGCGTCTTGGCTTGGAAAAGAAAATGGAGCTGTTGAAGAATTAGCCACGGGATAGTTGGTTGTAGTGGTCGCTGGTGTGATCCAGTCATGACATGAGGCCTGCATGGCTGAAATGCATTGGGATGAGCCTTCTTTTTCTCACAATTGCGAGTCCTAAGAGTCCAAACATTGATATTCTAGATGAGATGTGTTGGAGGCCCTGTAAATAAAGCAGAAGGACTGCCTGAGGGACTACGTGGAAAAGAAGGGTGGAGGTCCGGTCTCTTGGGGCAATATAGGCTGGGTATAAGAGAGTTGGGTACTTGGATTGTTGTGGGTGTCGGGAAACATGTGAGATTTTGAGATATGATTGGTTTGGGAATCAAATTACACTCTGGAATCGTCCTTGTGGACTCATAGCCCTGGATCGAGGGTGATACTGCTATTGATATTTGGAGCAGTGGTGTCTATGGTTGGGTGGAACGTCCTTGGTCTACAGCCAGTCAATGTCATCTTTCATTTTCTCTCTATCATGATATTATTATCTGTGTATGAATGTATTCCACTGTGTAATTTAATTATTATTTACATGTATATGAATGCATTTCCTTTGTGTATATTTGATTATTGTTTAATATAATCTTCAGATTATGCATGCTTGTTGGATATTGTTTTGCATGTCGTTAAATATGTTATATTATGCATCCTTAATACATAAAGAAGGTATCAACATGAGAAAGAAGTCGGAGCATGGGCTTTCAGGTAGCATACCCCGACCTATGGTTGGCTAGGTATGTTACAGTTTGGTATTAGATCTTCTGGTTGAAACACAGGGCCAGTATGGGTCAGGTTTGTTCATTAGAGCCTCGTGGTCAAGATCGAACTCTAATAGTGAAATTGAAAATATCAGGAGGAATGACATTGCAGAAGCTATGTAGAATATGGAACGTCATAGATCCTATGTAAGGTTTCGAAGGATCGTGACCCTCCCTTTTCAATTCAAGAGAGAACACCATTGTGGGATCAAGAGAGATCCAGGATCGTTGGATCGGAGGATAGGTGACCAAGGGTCATCTGATGAAAAGAAAGAAAGGGATAAGGTTGCGACCATTGGATCCCATTGGAGAGAGATATCAACGAACAAAAGGCATTGCAGGGAACTGAGTTGCATGGGAGATAATTTTCCAAGGTGGTCCCGCAATCCAAACTAGGGTTTCCTCGATGGATTACATGTTAGCATCAAGAGAATTGTGGGGTGAAAAGAGGGTTACTCCAAATTGTTGATGCATGCCCCAAAAAGTTTGAAAGGCATGCAATGATGTGAAAGATTAGGGTTCAAACATTGAAACTCTGAATAGACGAAGTAGTTGTGGACCGTCGATCCATAGAAGGACACGCGTCAATCGATCATTTGATCTGGTTGAAAGCACTATGGGAAAGAGCGAACAAGGAGAAGTTGAGTTTTGAAAATCATGAATCCCGGAGAGCCGGAGACTCGAAGTAAACATCAAATGTCAGATCATCCAAAGAAGATCCCGATCATTGATTGCCAAAAGGTTACATGGAGAAGATCCATTAACTCTAGGTGAATACCCAGAGTGAATCTTGGTCGTCCGATCCATGAGGACACATGGCGAAAAATTGGCTAGCTCGAGAATTCAGAGTTTGGGAGAATTGGAAGTGTGCTAGATGGAAAACTACTCAAGCCCCGAAGCCTGAAGAGTCAAAGTGATGAGGCACGATGATGTCACCTAGATGTGATGTGGACCCTGGAATCCTTGAAGTGATGTGTCTTACAAACATCACCTGGGATGACATGGACACATGGGATGTGTGCCACATGTCAGTAAGATTTGAGCTTTTGGAATATTGAAAAGTTGATTAGAATGTGACACATGTGACCCACCTGATTGGGCCACATGTCTGCTTCCAACATTTTGCCACGTGGTGATAGATCGTGTAGTCTAGAAGACTCAACACTCCAGAAGGGAAATATGTGGCAGGTTGTGTTGGTTCAAAAACTCCCGAAGGGTCGAAGGCCAGGCTATATATCGAATGTCGATTCCAGAAGACACGCATCGAAGGATCATCGACTTCGGGTGAAAGAACTCTAGGAGAAAGTGCAGGAGGGAATTTTGAAATTTCCAAATCCCGAAGAGCTGAAGTGATTCATAGTCATTGATCTATGGGAGGACACCCATCGGTAGATCATGAACTTCGGGTAAAAGCATTCCGAGAGGAGGCAAGTGAGGAAAGTTGAGACTTATGAAGTGTGGAGTCTCGAACTGGATCTCGATCGTTGATCGTGATAGAGGATGAGGACCATTGATCTGGTCCTAGATTAGAGTCCTAAAGTCCCGAAGCTCTGGACAAGCACTTTTTCAGCTAAGAACAGGGTCATGGCCTTGATAATATGTAGATTGAGAGATGAGGAAAGTTGGGCTAAGGGTAGAATTTGTTGTCCTCGAGACATAAAAGTGCCAAGGAAGGATTTAGCCACGGTTTCTAGTTGTAGTCACCTAGGAGGTGGTTTGAAGGAAGCGTCTGTGCAGGGTGAAACTCTGTGCCAGCCGAGGATAAAAGGAGACTATTATTTTCAGAGAATGGGGATATGATCTCCATAAACAAAAAAAGAGACTTATAGCATGGTTTAGTAATTTTTTTATCATATGCGTAATTTTGACAAAATGACCACTTGCAAATTTTGCAGAATTAAGGGGCTTAATAGCATCAACTCAGGATGCATATTGGGCAAATGGAAGAAGGCGAGGGAGCCTCCAGTCATGAAAAGGAAGCTGAATTCCAGAATACCATAGTTGGTAATGTAGAGACAGAGTCCAATGGATGCAAGGGAAAACAAGAGTAGGAAACGCTAATAGAAATAGTAAGAATCCTGAAGATGGAAGTGCAGAGATACAAAGCATACAATGAGACACTAATGAGAGAGAAAAGTTAGATAAATGCTCGAGTGTTACACAGCTTAAATCAGTTACAGAGGCAAACGAAGAAGGGATAAAACTCAATACAAGAGGAAGAAGGCAAGTGTAATGAAAGAAGAGATGCTGATGAAAGAGCTGGTTATTTCAGAAGTGATAGAAGAGCTCATGGAGAACACTCATCTACTTACTCAGGAAGAAATTTTTATGCATCAAATGATCCCATAAGCACTCTAGAGGTGTCTCCTATCAGACACTAGAGAAGGAAACAAGAGGTATATTGTTTGCAAGGAGAGCTAAGGAAGCTCAAGACACCTTCTTTTGAGGGTGAAAGAGAAAGAGAAGATGATGCCAAAGCATGGTTTCTTGGGATCCAGAGATATTTTCAGTTGCATAACTATTCATCAAACCTGGAAGCCAAGATTGCCACCTATAACTTACAAGAAAAATTTGCAATATGGTGGGACAAACTAAAGGAAGTGGAACCTATTATCACCTAGAAGTAGTTCAAGAAGTACTTCTAGAAGGAGTACCTCTCAGATCATTTCTATGACAAGAAAATGCAATAATTCTTTGAACTCAGGTTGGGAAGCATGACTATGGTAGAATATGAGAATAAGTTCTTAGGATTGTTAAAGTATGTCAGGTTCATTGGTGATGTGAAAGTGAAAGTACAGATATTTCTAAGTGGATTGCCAACCTTTTATAAGGAAAATATCAAGTATGATGAACCCAAGACCTTGAATTAAGCTATCAAAAAGGCTAAATACATGTATGAGCAAGGCCAGGGAAGAGAATCCCTGTAGAAATTTTGGAAAGACAAGAAGAATGCGAATTATGATCACATGAGGAAAGGATTCAAACTTCCCTTCAATAGGAATGAGCCTAATAGAAATAACCAAGATCAGCATGCTAAGGGGGATTCCATGAAGGAAGATTCCTTGGGAAAAAGGGGAAGATCACCAATCCAATGTTGGGGATGCAGGGAAGATCACATGTACAAGGATTTCCCACAAAGAAAGGACATAATGAAGATTGTGAACAACATCCAAGAGGCTACAATAGTCATAGATATGGGAAGAATCTATGCAACTTAAAATGATCGACAAGCAAAGTACCAGTCCAATATGATCGATGTGGAAGACAAGATCATAAATCATCCTGCTGCTATTTTGATTGATTCAAGAGCAAGTCATTGTTACATTGATCATAAGATAGTGGATAGATTACATTTGGAGAAAAGTGAACTTGGAAAATCAAGTTTGGTTTAGTTAGCCACTGGAACCAAAAGAAGAATCCATGATATGGTAAGAAGTTGTTCCATAAGTCTTAATGGGGTGAATACTAGTATTGATTTAAATATCATACCATTGGGGTCTTATGGTATTCTGATTGAGATGGATTGGTTGGAAAAGCATCATGTTGTCCTAGATTGTCATAACAATACATTTACATGTCTTGATGGAAATGGAAAATAGATCACTATGAAAGGAGTTCCAAGACCCATCTCTATAAGGGAGATTTCAGCTCTACAACTAAAAATATGTTTTAGAAAAGTATGTCAATTGTATGCAACTCATGTGGTGCATCCAGTTGATACAAAGGGGCCAAGCCTTGAATATTTCTCGATGTTACAGGAATTTGAAGATGTATTCCAAGAAATACCCAGATTCCCACCAAGGAGGGAGATATATTTCTCAATTGATTTAGTGTTAGGAGCTTCCCCAGTGTCAAAAACACCTTACAGAATGAGGACACCAAAGTTGAAATAATTACAATTGCAGTTGGAAAATTTGTTGAAGAAACGGTACATACGTCCAAGTGTTTCACCTTGGGAAACACCAATACTTTTTGTCAAAAAGAAGGATGGAACCTTGAGGCTGTGTATTGACTTCCGGCAATGGAATAAGTACACTATAAAGAACAAGTATCTGCTACCCCAAATTGATGACCTCTTTGATCAACTAAGAGGAGCAAAGATATTTTCAAAGATTGACCTGAGGGTAGGATACCATCAGGTAAGAATCAAGGAATAAGAAAATCATAAGACAACCTTTAGGACCAGGTATGGGCATTATGAATTTGTAGTGGTGTCGTTTGGACTGACCAATGGACTAACTGTCGTCATGTGCTTAATGAATGGCATATTCAAAAATTATTTGGACAAGTTTTCCATAGTATTCCTGGATTACACACTTATCTATTACAAGTCAGAAGAGGAGCATGAACATCACCTGAGATTGGTATTGCATGTACTAAGAGAAAATCAATTGTATTCCATGTTGAGTAAGTGTTCTTTTTATCAAAAGAAGATCCATTACTTGGATCACATTATTTTAGAGAAGGGCATAGTAGTAGATCCAGAGAAGATCGAATCCATTAGAGGATGGGCAACACCCAGAAATGTGTCAGACGCCAAATATTTTATGGGATTAGCTGGCTAATACCAAAGGTTCATAGTTGGGTTCTATAATATTTCTCATCCCATCAGTTCTTTGCAAAAGAAGGGAACTAAATTTGAATGGACAGTGAAGTGTGGAAAGAATTTTAATCTATTGAAGGAATTACTTACTAGTGTGCATGTGTTAAAGATTGCTGACCCAAATGAAAGTTTTGTGGTATGTACAGATGCTTGTAAGGAAGGACTTGGGGGAGTCCACATGAAAAATGGACATGTCATTTGACATGATTCCAGAATGTTGGGTATGTTTTATATTCTTTCCATGTGTGTGTGGGGGCATGTCAGATTCGACAACTGTGTCTGACGATTCCTCTAGTAGTGTTCTTTGTGTCGTGTGCGTAGGGCGCTTCCTAGGGGGGTCCCATGGGATGCAAGGTATTCCCCACCCTAGTTACGTGCAGCGTTCGACACCAGGTGGTAGCCCAGGGCAGCGCCCCAAAATTTTTCTTTTGGGCGTTTTTTGCTATTTTTAGCGGATTTTTCTATTTTTTAGCAGTTTTCTAAATTAATCCTGGATTAAGGGATTAGGGTTTTGGTATTTACAGAATACCGGAAAAAATTGTATATATTGTATGGTGAACGGTGAAATTTGATATAATAAATATAAGAAAGGTTTTCCTCGGTTAAGGGTTTCTTATATAAATCTATGTGTACTATAAGCCATTGAAAAAATTGTGTTTTGCTTAAGAATCTGTATGCATTGCTTTACTTAATAGATTTAAAACTTACACAGAAAGCTTAAGGAACATGAGAGGAACTATGTTATGCACAACTTGGAACTTACTACCATTGTTCATGCCTTGAGGATGTGGAGGCATTATCTCATGTGGAAGAAATTTGAATTAAGGACAAACTACATTGGTCTGAAGTATCTTTTTAAACAACCTTCCTTGAATGCCAAGAAAACAAGATGGCTGGAATTTTTAAGTGAATATGACTTCGATATCAAGAATATCAAGGGAAAGGATAATAAATTTGCCAATGAACTTAGTAGAAGAGTCCATCCCATACATGCTACTACTGTCATTATGCATTAGTCTGACTTGAAGAGAAGAATTTTAGATGGTCTTGTTACACATCGACATTACCTACAGGTAAAGGAAAACTTACAACAAGGAAATGTAGAACATAAAATAGAGGAGTACAAGGTAAAGGGAGATGAATTACTCTTGCATAAGAATAGAATATATGTTCCTAGTTCTAAAAAACTGAGGAATTTGGTACTGAAGGAAATGCATGATGTTCCTTATATAGGACATCCTCGTTACCAGAAAACAATTACAACAATAAGAAGCCAGTTCTTTTGGTCAGGAATGAAGAAGGATGTTGTTGATTACATCGCTCGATGTATGGAATGACAGAAGGTGAAGGATGAGCATAGGCATCCAGTGGGTTTGTTGCAACCATTTCCAATTCTAGAGAATAAATGGGAAGTGGTCACCATGGATTTCATCACAAGATTACACAGAAGAAATAAGAAACATGATTCAATCATGGTGGTGCTTGAAAAATTAACAAAGGCTGCTCATTTTTTTCCTATGAAGACAAATCATACAACAACTAATATTGCAAAAATTTTCATGAAGGAAATTTCTAAGTTGCATGGATACCTAGGACAATTGTCTTAGACAGAGATATGAAGTTTACCTCCAATTTATGGAGGAATTAAAGGATTTGGCACAAATATAAACTTTAGCACATCATATCATCCCCAGATAGATGGGAGAACAGAGAGAGTCAATCAAATAATTGAAGACATGCTGAGAATGTATGTGATGGATAAGCCATCTAAGTGGGAAGATTACTTACACTTGGTTGAGTTTTCATATAACAATGGGTATCACACTTCATTGAGAATGAGCCCATTTGAAGCCTTGTATGGTAGGAAATGAAATACTCCAATGAGTTGGGACAACCGAGTAGACAAAGTGGTACTTGGGCCAGAGTTTCTTAAGGACATGGAAGACCAGGTGTCTAAGATCAAGAAGAACTTAGAGGAAACTCAGGATAGACAAAAAGTTTATGCGGACAAGAACATGATAGCTAGATAATTTAAAGTAAGGGAGCTCGTACTTTTGAAAGTGCCTAAGAAAAATTCTTTGAAATTGGGTAGTTGTACAAAGTTGGCAGCCACATTCTATGGTCTATTTGAAATATTGGACAGAATACCGCCAATTGTAGACATGCCTGCATTGCCTACTTCTATGAATGTGCATAATGTATTTCATGTATCTTTACTAAAGAAATATGTGCATGATCCTAACCATGTTATTGATTGGCATATGATTCAGGTAGATATGGAGGGAGACTTTCAGGTTCATCCAGTGTCGGTATTGGACAAAAAAGTCAAAATTCTCCGGAATCGAGTTATAGAACTGGTAAAAGTTCAGTGGACCTGCTACGCTATTGAATATGCTACCTAAGAGCATGAAGATGCCATGCGGGCAGAGTACCCACATCATTTTGAGTAAATTTGAGATTTTGATCTCTATTTGGTATATGCACTAGAGACAGTGCCAAAATAAGGAGCAGGGGATGTAACACCCCAGGTTTCGAACCCCATTTTAAATAATGTATTTTTACAATGATAAGAGACCTGAGTGCCCAAACAATTATTAAAGGGCCAGTATGCCCCAGAAATGTAATTTTTTTATCATTACTAATAATAAACACATTGTTGGGTGCTAGATGGACAAGGACTAGAGTTATAGGGGGATATGATTCCGCAAGAGAGGGAGCTTGAGGGACTAAGTGTTTATTTCCTATTTTTTTTATTACCCTTTTTGTGTAAGGGAGGGGATCGATAATGTGAGACTCTTAGGGAAGGCCAGAAGTTTCTTATTTCCCCACAAGGTTATTTAAACTCACCTCTAGTTTCAAGGGGGGTTTTGACTAGTGACTTGTTCATTGATTTCTTGTTCACTCATTCATTTTTCACTCACGCACTCCCATGCACACACTCCCATGCACCTCCTGAACCATTCATTGACTCACCCTCACCTACATCTGGGCTTGGCAAAGGAAACAGAGTTGTTGAAGAATTAGCCACAGGAAAGTTGGTTGTAGTGGTCACTGGTGTGATCCAACCGGACCTGGGGCCTGCATGTCTGAAATGCATTGGCATGTGCCCTGGTTTTCTCATAACTACGAGTCTTGAGAGTCCCAACAATGGGATTCTAGACCAGCTGTGTTGGAGGCCCTGAAAATAAAGTAGAAGGACTGCCTGAGGGACTGTGTGGAAAGGAAGGGTGGAGATTCGGTCTCTTGGGGAAGTACAGGCTAGGTAGAAGAGTGATGGGTACTTGGATTGTTGTGGGTGTCCGGAAACCTATGAGAGCTTGAGTGTTGACTGGTTTGGGAACCCAATTACTCTCTGGAACCATCCTTGTGGAACATAGACCTGTCTCAGGGGTGACACTACATGCTTGCTAGATATTGCTATGCATGTAGTTAAATCTATTATCTTATGCATCCTTAATATATAAATAAGGTATCAACATGAAAAGGAAGTTTGAGGGTGGGCTTGCATGTAGCATACCCCAGCTTGTGGCTGGCCGGGTATGTTACAATCCAATTGGTTCATCAACCCATATATAAAAAATAAGAAAATATCCAAGTGAAGTATAAGGATAGGAATGCCAAGCATCAGGTTGATAATTACTTACAAGTTGGTGATCAATTTTGGCTATAAATTAGCGCAAAATGCCTTAAAGGTGAAGATACAAAGCTCAAGATAATACGGTATGGTACATTTAAAATTTTGGAAAAAGATGGTGACAATGCTTTTTGGTTCAAGTTACCTCCATATATGTAGATGTATTCCATGGTTAATGTTGAAAATTTGAAACTATATGAGCTTCCTATGATCATGGATCAAGGTGAGAATGTTCAAGTTCCTTACGATCATGATTTTTCTTCTAAATATATTGATGAGTTGCAGGAGATGTTATTCTTGACAAGAGGGTGATGAATTCATGGAGATATGATGTGAAGTATCTTCATGTGGGTCTAAAAGGAATCCATAAAAGTAAATCATGATGGATGGAAACTAGAAAAGTGAGGGATTTGTATCCTCACTTATTTTCTGAATGAAAACAGATTTTTGGTGGTCCAAAATATTCTTAGTGGGGAGGATTGATATAGGAGTATCCCCAAAACCAATACGATAAAATATTGCAAAGGATTCACATCCARGWTYTGAAATCTATGTTAAACCTTTCAATGCAAGATGTGGTGCCATTCCCYRATTTCTTGGAGCATTGGTGATCAAGTTGAGAAAAATAAAGAAGCTATGGATCCTAATTTATGCATATTGTTTGATTTGGTATTGGTAGCACACGACTCCATCAAGAAAGAGAAAATGGAAGAATATTTTATTGGAAGGAGGGTTTGGTTTTTATGACATAATTAACATACTGTGATTGAAGCATTCCCATGTTGAGTTCCTGTATGTATTAAAATTTGCACAATTTTTGATCTATGAAGATCCACCAATGGCCAATCCCTTCATGTTAATGAAGATCCAGGTTGCATTATTCATGCATAAAGAAAAGGAATAGATTATGTGTTCAAATCCCACACCCATCATGGGAAGGGACCTACACGGTTCAAAATATTTGACTATGGTGAGAACAATGGCTACATCATAAATGTCATACATAACCCTAACCATGATACTCCCCTCTGCAAGGTAACCTTCATAAACACATTCTATTACAAGCATTTAAATACTTGATTGGGTGCATAAGAAGGGGTATGTGTTTATAGGAGAAGAAGTAGAAGGATGTAAAAAAGGGTTGGTAAATGTTCTCAACATAAATGCATTCATATTGGATGCAATAGTGTAAATATCTTACTCTGGCCATCTTTGTTTGCAATCTTTACAACTGATGACTTTCTCCTAATGACACAATTTAGCTATGGGATTGATATTTTTGCACCTTAGTGCCAAGATATTCATCTTGGAAGTGTTTCAAGATTTGGATGCTTGCTTTCTTGGTGAGTGGCATATGAAATGCAGAGCGTATGCTTCTAACACTAGACAAGAAAATCCCTCAACTCATATTTGGAGGATAAGTCCCTTTATTGGGAGAATATATTGAAGGGCATTACTTGGTGTAAAGAGGAGTAATGATGTATTTTTCATCCTTTTGAATGGATTTATTTTTCATTTAAATTGGAACTGGAGACGTAGTTCATAAGGGTGAACTCCATTATTAATTTTTTGAGTATTTCTTATGTTATTTCTGTTCTTGTTTTAAATTTTCAGTTTTTAAATCCCAATCAAACCAATTTTTAATGAAAATTATGAAAAAATTGAAAATCTTTGTATAAGAATTTGAATTAGTACAATGAATCATTTAGCACTAGTTTCAGATCACTCTTAGTCTCACAAGGCCCTATGTCCCTAAAATAGAATAGAAAACAAATATCATCGATAATGGGCCTACTCATTGTTATCGTATCTTTTGACACCTCCATGACCTAGATTCCTAATTTGACACAATGCTCCCCTCTTGCTAAGTTTTCTCACTATGAAGACCTTCTAAACTACCTCCTTGGAAATGCACATGCTCTTCCTACTCACAAAGGAGCATGCACCTCAAAAAGTGGATAAAAAATTCTAAAATTCACAAAAAAAAGACACACTTATGAGTGGCTTTATAGGGAAACTGCTTATATCACTCTCTGAAACCCTTTCCAATCTACCTCAAACAACTTCAATTAGTATAAAACAAGTCCTAAATTGATGGAAAGACTAAGCACTAATGCAATAGTAGAGCTATCATTTTGATTTGTTTCCAATCATAGGTGGATGATTCCCTTGCTTTTTTATGACCTTCATCCCTTAAGAATTCCTTTCTTGGTGGATGATTCCATTGCATTTTTATGACCTTCATCCCTTAAGAATTCCTTTCTTTCTGAGTGTTTCCCTTTTTCATGCATTTGAGGCCTAAACCCCCTCAATTTTCCTCATCCTATTGGATGGATAATAGTTGAAGTCTTGACGCAGTCTTAAGTGGCCTAGTGATGAAGAAATCTTGATGATAGTTACAGAAGGTGCCAACTGAAATTAGGTAAAACTTTGTATATTGTTGTTTACTTTAATTGAAAAGGAATATCTCTCTTATTTCCCTACCCCAATTTTAGTGTTTGTTTTCATTAATTGATGTCCTTTTGTATTTGGTTGTGGAACTCACTCTTCCAATTTGTTAGTTAGGATTAGTTATTTCAATTTATTTTTCATTCTTATCCATTTATTTCAACAAGGTACTTATCTTCTTGTGCCCATGTTTGTAAATTTGTATTGGAGCAAGGCGAGTGGAGCAAGATCAATGCTTGATATTTCATCTCCAAACAACCATTAGGACGTGATAAGTCCTCCTTGTAACAAAAATTTAGTTATGAAAGTTAATTCTAGACTAATATTTGAGAAACAAGTGCATTATTATTTGAATTTTATATGTTATAGTCCACTTTGGCTATAGGAAAACTTTTTCCCACAACACTTAGTCTCACAACACCTAATTTCATACATTTCATCCTTTTGCACCATATTTTAATAGGTTGTGCGTGTACCTTGAATAATTCCTCCTAGTGAACATATTGTTGTGTTTCTAAAATTCCATTACAACTAATGTGTCATGAGAGGAAAGTGATATGCTGTAAGAACACGAGTACAAAGGTAAAAAAAATTCTTTATAAATCTTGTTTTTACTTTAAACTAAATCTCTTCAAGAAAATATGAGTTTTAAGTGTTTGAAATTGAAGAAACAATCAATTTTTCACTTTTCAATGTAATGTTTAAAGGAATAATTTTAATCAAAAATGGTTTTAGAAACATAACATTTAAATGAMTCATTTTATACAAAATTCCTTTTAGAAACATAGCATTTAAATGACTCATTTTATTGAAAAAAATGTCTTTTTGACAAAGATTCCTTGTCCATGTCCAATAAATAAAAATAAACCTGTAAATCCATAACTTCTAATTAGAATTTTAAGTGTTTGAAGTTGAAACATACTTTTTTTTACTTTTCAATGCAATGTTTAATGAAATCACTTTATTCAAAAATCCTTTTAGAAACATAATGTTTAAAGGAATCATTTTGTTCCAAAATTCTTCTTTTTAACCATTTTCTTTGTTTATACCAAAAACCATTTTCTTTGTTTGTACCAAAAAATTGTAGAACCATAATTTTGAAAAAAAAACAATTTTTGATACACTTTTGAATTTCAATACAAATGATGGTGTAGGTTTAAACTCTTATTTCCAATACCATTCTCTGCATAATTA
Source organism: Picea mariana (assembly GCA_032191745.1). NCBI lineage: Eukaryota > Viridiplantae > Streptophyta > Pinopsida > Pinales > Pinaceae > Picea > Picea mariana. Next base: position 432,852 of record JASDQU010103855.1, read on the forward strand.
ATTTTAAATCATGCACTTATTTAGATCAAAGTACTCCTTATCCCTAGACAAATTTGTTAACATGGAAAACTTTGGATGACATAAGATTGTTCTCTAGAATATTTAATGTTTAGTGTTATTAATAGGTCTCCATTAAAGATATGCCATGATGTTTGAGATCAATTTTGACTTGTAAAAAAATAATTATGAAGTGCATAATAGCATCATGTTTCTACATAATTAGAATATCAAAACCTTTCTACAGTCAATTGTAATATTTAGTAAATATTTTATATTCTTCATCACATTTAATAATTATTTTGTATTATTTATCACATTAGTTGTTATTTTATATTTTATTATCGTTATTTATTTTTGTATTGGTATAAATATTGTTGTATTTTCGTGTATATTTATGTAGTTCAATTTGTGTAAATCTTTGGGAGGAGGGGAGGTCTCTTGTCCCACAAACAAAGGGGTCTTATTCATGGATTTCGTATCTGGCTTTATTTTTTTTATGGCTATTAAAAATAAGACATTATTTCATACCATTATTTAAAAAAAAAATGAAAGGATTTTCCTTGATATTCAATTAAATCAAAGGAAACTTTCCATTACATATAATGAAAGAAGGCTTAAACCCATTACAACAATGTACTTTTTCATGTCATTTTAAGAGAATTGTATAGAGATGGGGAGAATAACAATCATTCATCTCAATTACCTAAACTATATCCAATTGACACATTATTTCATACCATTAAAAAAACTAAATATTAAAAAAATCATACATCTCAACCATCCAAACTATAACCAATTGACACATTATTTCATACCATTAAAAAAAATTGAAATATGAAAAAAAGACTGAAATATTAAAAAGAATCAAATGAAAGGTTAAATTTTTGAAATTTAATTTCAAAGATTCTTAACTCTATTATAAAGCTTTTATATATCATAATTATAATGGTTAGAGCGTAGCTACCTCCAATTGTTGTGCATGTCAAATATAACAGTTGGGTGTTTTCAAGACGATGACGTGTGGCCTGGAATATTTTATGGTTTGCTTAGTGACATATATCGTAATCATAACAATAACATGTCCAATCACAAAAACCGTTTTTGATGTTGATGATTTAAGTGCGTGTTCGATGAACGCTAAAAAGAATTCGGCTTTTTGTGAGTTAATGTGTTATCTTAGAATGTTATATAATCATAACAACAATAGAAACTGGGAGATTCCGGTGTAGTTGAATAGAGCAGGTTTCAAAGGATGATCCAAACGGCTAGAAAAATATTTGAAGCCGTTGATGAGGAATTGACTGTTGGTTGAAAAAGCTATCACGCTAATCGATAAAATTCTGATTTGGAGCTGCTGGTTGAAAAAGCTATCACGGTAATCGATAAAATTCTGATTTGGAGCTGCTGGTTAAAAAAGCTATCACGGTAATCGATAAAATTTTGATTTGGAGCCGTCGGTTAAAAAAGCTATCACGGTAATCGATAAAATTATGATTTGAAGCCGTCGGTTAAAAAAACTATCACGGTAATCAATAAAATTTTGATTTGGAGCCGTTGTTTAAAAAAGCTATCACAATAATCGATAAAATTTTGATTTGGAGCCGTTGATGAGGATTTGTCTGTTCGTTGAAAAAGCTATCATGTTAATCTATATAATTCTATTTCATCTCTAATTGATGAGGAATTGACTGTTCTTTTGTCAAATTCTTCTCTTCATCCATGTAGCAGTCAGTCAGGTTAATGTGTTTTTTGTGTATGGATTTTGGCCACATTTTGTTGTTTTTTTTATGGATTTTGGCCACTGTTGTTTTTTTTGTGTGTATATATTTTGGCCAAGTTTTGTTGTTTTGAATGGATTTTGGCCAGTTAAGTTTGTTTGCTTCTATGTCGGTTTGCCAGTTAGCGTTTCTGTGTCGGTTTGCCAGTTAGCGTTAACAGTGGATGAAGAAGAAATGAAGGAAAGACGCTCCACAAGCTTGCCACTGATTAATTTTTAATTTTCAATGGATCGATCAAGACATCCCACATTCCATAAAAGTGTAGCAAAGTTCAGCAGATATTAGTTTTCACAGGTAATTAAATCTCAAGGTAATGAAATCTTAATTTGGTGCTGGCTAGTGGAAATTCTGTTTATGGTTTCAAATGATCTTAATCGTGACCCTTTTTTGTTGTCATTTCATTGAAACTCATCAATTGATATGCTTTAAATTATTCAATGAAGCATCTGGGTTTGGTTTGTATTTTGAAATTCACATTAACCTGTGCTCCACAAAATTTCTACAAGGGTTTTGCTAATTTTTTCAATATTCATGTAAATGTTTTGATATCTTCATATTTTTCTTTTTTGCAATTTGAATCCCTTTCATCTAAAAATTACTCTTAGATTATCCTTTTGTTAGATTTTTCATCTAAACTTTTCAAACGATTGGCAGGATAGTATTATGTTTAGAATATATTTTGAAAATGGATGTCCGATTACTTTTAAATTCGGTTAAAATGAGGATATAAGACAAGAAATTTTACATCAAGAATCTTTTGTTTTCCATTTGTTTCAACACATTAGGTTTTCTAGTTTTTTTTTATCATTTGAATCTCTCGTATTTTAGAATTGGATCGACTTGCTTTATGTAGTTTTTGGGTATCTTAATTTTTCTATGTTGTTTAGCTTTTCTTCAATGCACTGTTTTCAGTTTTGATCTTTTTTCCTAACAGATCAGGTAGACATGGAGAAATTGACAAGCGGTCACCGAGAAAGACTCTAATTGAATCTTGTTTAACCTGCAGGTTTCTCCTTCATTTTTTTCCGGACTTGATCCACTTTTTGTAACAACAAACATGAGATTAATTGTTTGTACAATAAATTAATGTCAAGTGGTTACTCACCCTGTATTGTAAATTTACTCAGCCTGTATGTTACTTTGTTTCGCAGATCAAGAAGACACCAACGAACTCATATTCTGCCACATGACTAATCCAATTCAACCCAAAAACAGGTACAGGTTTCTCCTTTTTTCCCCTTTTCTTTGACGATAATAATAACATTAGTACATAGTAGATGAATTAGATTATAACATATTGAAAATCATCATAGGACTAGATAGAGAACCTTTCTATTATGTTAATGCACCTCTTGATTATGTTGTCCGTTATATTTTAGGGTGAGTGGTTAGTTGGATCATCGGTTTCAAGCCACACTTATGTCCTAAAAATGAAATGAAGCTTAGTTTTATGAATTTCCATGATACAGGATTAACTTAGTTTTTTTCCAAGATACAAATATTAAAACTGTGTTGTATTTGTACTTCTTGAATCGTCAATATTTTAAAATCGCTCTTTTAACATTTTAGGACTCTCTTTTGAAGTTGTTGAAGTTTTAATAGTGATGTTTGATTGATTGGCTGATTGTTTGGTTAATAGAATATTTTGACATAAATTATGTGGAGTTGATTTTTGTGTTAATATGAAAAACATTATGTGAAGTTGACTAAATATTTTTATAGAAATTATCTGTAGCTTTTTCTGTTTTCATATTTTTTTGTTTTCTTTTATTAAATTTATTAAGTTAATTGCATGATAGAGAGAAAAATACAAAATGAAGTTGCAATAACTCTGCTACAATAGCTCTTCATTGGCAGTTGATTTACTTGGTATTCAATTGTCAGCATTCCTAAGTTATGTGCCTAAATTTTTTCATCTTGTTTTTTAGTTTTAGTTTTTTTTAAACTTTTTTAATTATAAATTTAATCAAGTAGTATTTATTTTTTATTTCTGCATATTATAAGCATTTTCCATAACCTGTGATCATAAAAACCTGTGATCATAATAGAGAGCTGGTGTATAGAGTGTTAGACTAAAGTGCAGTTATAAGAAACCCTGAGAATCAAGATACATAATTAACTAACATAAAGAAAATATTAAAAATCTAGCTTACACACTTACAATCATATCTGAGATCATATTTACAATATGGTCCAACTAACTTTTATAAAATGTATCTAACAATTATATATATAATATGTTATTTTTGATTAGTTTTTATTTCAAGTTATATATAATTTTGATAGTGAATTCTAAAATAAAATGAATTTTATAGTTTTGTTTTATATGATATTATTTATTTTCTTCAAGTTCATTTTAAAATATTATTTTATTTTTTAATCTAAAATTCAATTTATGACAAAAAGGTAAATCCTCCCATAGATTTGGTAGTACTGTTTTTAATCAAAATTTTAAATATTTTTTCTTATTAATTTTTTTTTTTCAATTAAAATTACAATTATTTAATCAAAAATTTAAATCTTTTTTCTTATATTTAATTAAAATTACAATTATATTTTTAACAAACACTAGAAATCACTTTTATTTTTAAACTTTTTGATTTTATTTTTTTAAAGTTAAAATTACAAACCAGATAAAATGTATCATAATAATTTACAAGTGTTTTGCTTATCATAAACTCAACTAAAAAAATGTTACCAATATTTTTGTATATTGATGAGCCTCTAATTAAAACACTTAAAATATTTAAGAAAGCTACACAAAATATCAAGTGAATTGTGACATAGTTGTTTAGCTTTAATCAATTTACTTAAAGAAGAGAGCATACTGAAATTTGAACATTTTGATACAATAAAAGTTCAAATTGTATTGCAATCACAACTCAGAAACTTCTTTATATAAACTCAAAAACTATTTTAACAAGTACTTTTATATCAAACACAGAAACTTTTATATAAAGATTAATACTCTTATATCAAAATCTTTCCAGGTATAAGAATGATAGAAATCAAAATCATAAATTCACAAATTTTACTAAAACTTTTAGATTAATTACAACACAGAGATAATTTATATATAGTGGCAAGGTGGATGATCAATCAGGAATAATTTGAAATGAAATTCAAAATTACTAGCAATTGAAAATTTATGTATGTAAATAAAAATTGTTGAATATTTATGCATGTAAATAAAAACAATTGAAAATTTATGGATGTAAATATTGTTGAATATTTATGCATGTACATAAAAATTATTGTAAATTGAAAATCCAATTATCATCAATTAGAGTAGTTTTTTTCAAAAAAACAAAACTAAATTAAAAACCCTAACTTTAACTTACCCAAAACAATGAGTGTCAAAGCCAACTACTTAACTTTAGACGAGAACCATGTTTAGTTTTGTGCTTAAGTTTGTTTTTTTAGCCAATTAAACTTATATATAAAGTAAAAGGTATTTATAATAATAATTAAAAAAAAAAAAAATAAGACATTAACATGGATTAATAGATATTTTAAAAGATTTCTATAAAAAAAATTAAATGCAATTTTTTTATTAAATAATTTAAAATATATTAATATAGTTTTAAATTTATAAAAAATAATTAAAATTAATTAAATAAAAAAATAACAACTTAAAATATATTATTATATATTTATTTTAATTAAAAATTTATTAAATGTCAAGAGATTAATAATTATTTTAATTTATTTATATCTTTGAAAAAAATTTGAAAATTAAAATTAGTAAATTTCTCAACTTAATTTAATTTTATCTATTTAACCTAACATATATTTTAAGTATAACAAAAGTCATCTTTAATGGTAATCAAGTGTTTGAGTTGGCAATATAATTATGGCTCCCCCAATAAGTCACTCGAGTACCGCAAGCTCAGTGTTGTGGACTACATGCTGCGGCGGTGTAGAATCCATCCAATTTCCGTAAATTTTTACGGAATTTAATCGGATATTTTTTAATTTAGCCGAGAGATTAATAATTTAGAATAAACCGTAAAATATATTGTAAGATTTTAACGTGGAATATATAAACTAAAATTTAATTTAAAAGTTTTTTAAATCGTGAGTCACATTAATAATTGGATCAACAAATATCTTGACTAAAATGATATTATAAGACAAACTTATTAAATGGAAAAATCCACTTTTTAAAAATTCATCGAATTTTGCTACTATTAAATTTATTTTAAAAGATTAAAATTATTAATATTTTTAATATATATAAATATATATATATATATATATATATATATATATATATATATATATATATTTATTTATCAATTTAATATTCAGTTTTTTTTAGTTGAGATTGGTGGCTATTCTTTCTATAGATTTTTTTTTATCTTCTGAAGTCACTTTTTGAGGGCCATTCTTGCTGCCTTAAATGATGTTGTCTGTATGCATTATGGAGAAATCCCTCTTAAAAATTCAATATCAAATCAATAATGTTTCTAATTAAGTTAGTGTTTAGGAAATGATAGTTGTGAGCACTTTTTTGATTTAACATTGTAATTAAATGTAGAATGAAGATATTAATAAACATTACAAATGGAAAAATGTGATACATATTAAAATTACATAATTTTGAATATAATATTATAGATTTGTTTTAGTTTTAGGAGAGGGATCAATAATTTGAGATGTATAATAAAAATTAATTTTAATTTGATATTTTTCAAATATAAAGAAGAGTAAAAATTCTGAATACATTAGTATATGCATTTTAATTTTGAATCTCTTAAGTATAGAGAAATAATTATCTTATATTAGGCTCTATTAAATAGCTATAAAGATAAAAAAGATATTTAAATAAAATATCAATAAAAAAGGTTTACTTCAAATACCATTATTTTTTTAAAACAATTTGCTAACCATATTAAATAGAGAGATGAAAAATATATCTAAATAAAATATCAATAAAAATGGTTGACTTCAAATACCATTATCTTTCTAAAAACATTTGTTGACCATAACCATGTTTCCATGTTATTGAATCCCCTAACACCTTACACCTTGTAATCCAAAGAAACCATAACCTTAGTAATGTTTAATCCCTATGAATCATAAGCCATATAAGTTTTAATCCCTAACCCATGATCTTATAACCCTTAACCCTTATTATCCCTAACCCTTAATCCTTAACACATATAATCAATATCACACCTAATTCCTTTAACCAATATAACCCAACCCTTGCTACTCTTATTATCTTGAACTAATGTAACCCATATCACCCCTAATATCTATTATCCTTAATGAGTATGTCCTCTAGCCCTAAACTAGTTTAACCTAACCAAGAATCTTTCACCCTTATAGTCCTTAATCCTTGTAAACTCTAAGACCCATAAACCTTCTAACTATTAAACCACTATCACCATAATTTCTTAATTCCTATAGAACCTAAAGAGTGTAAACACTAACTAACCCATTTATAACCCAATCTTTATAACCCATATGACCCCTAACAAGTATCATCCATATAATCCAAAGTCTGTAAAATTAGAAGTCCTAACCCATAACCTCTATGATGGATATAACTTATAATCACTAGCACTCCTAACCTCTACAATCCATTATTTTCCTAATGCTTAAACCCTTATATTTTCCAATCCCTAATCATATAAACCTTAGTTTGTTTAACCCTTGAGGACTTTAACACCTAACTCATCTAAACCATAGCAATTATAATCATTATTACCCCCAAGTATTAACCTATATAACTCTTAAACCTTAAAACCTATAACCACTAAGCCTTATAGCCTATAACCCTTAACCTCTATAACTCCAAATCCCAATGGCCACTACAACATTACCCTTAACCTTTATACCTCCAAACCCCAATAGTCACTACAAAATTAACAACTCACCCATAACAATAGAAAAGTAAATCCTTAAAATTAAACATCTAATTTCTAATGATATTGATAATTATCACCCTTAATCTCCAAAGAGATGCTAAAAATTATGAAATGTATGATTAACAATCCAAGCAACGGTTGGGATAATGCAATATTAAAGGCTGGTTATAAAATTAAATACCAAAGTTGTTATACCAGACTAACTTGGCGTGCATGTTTTCATGTTAGTAAAGTTGTCCTCCTTTAAATAACAAGAATTGGTTGTACCACATTTAGTATTGTAGGTAAGAAGTACTTAGTTTTTGCGACAATTTTTTTTAAACATGCTTGAGCCCAATGACAAAATTTTGTCCCTAACTTAGGACCGAGGGGATGATTTCCAACTGAGGAAGTTTGCATTTTTGTTTACTTTACTAATTTTCATTACAATGTGTCTTATGGTCATTCCACCCCTTTTATTACCCTTGTTTAGTTGGTCCTTTTCTTAAAAATGTTGTGCATGACACTTTTAGTTTATTGATTCTTAGAATGTCGATTTTGATGATGAAGATTGGGAATAGTGTCCTGACTTTAAGAATTTTGCATGTGGGTTACCTTTTTACTTGAAATGATAACAGATCATTGAAGGGTGTTTACCTACATATTGTAGTAGTGAAACCAGGATGGCTTCACCAATTTTAAATCTCACCATATTGTATTGTGGATTCTTCAGCGAGAGTCTTTTTCTAATTTATTGAAATTGAGATATAGAGTAATGAGATTTTCTTGTTCCTTTTATTTAATGTGCAAGTATAATTGCTTAGTTTTTGTATTTTTGTGCATTGAACAAATAAAGTTTTCTCTTCTGTCCTTTTTTTGTTGGCCAATGATTGTCTAAGAAATTGATTTACTCTTGCGCTTTCATACTTGGTGGAGTAGAATTGCTTTAATAACGAATCTACTCTCGCGCCTTAATCTTGTGAAAATTATGTTGTTTTAGAACACGTCCTTTGCGCCATCAATTTAATTCAAAATTATATTGGCGTCCTAATCTGTATGGACGGTCGTGGTAATGGTTTGACCTCTGAATTCCAGCAATTAAATGCTTGGCGTCTTGAGGATAAGATATAGTTGACTACGCGACCTATTATCTTGCATTGTTATATGAATGATGAATGATTAAGTGGTTAGCTCACTTGCACAATGATTTTTATATTGATGCATGACTGGTTAAGTAATATTAATTATGTGTGTGCCTTAATTTAGTGCGATTACTTCGTCATTCTTCCTTGCACCTCAGAATTAATTATAATTGTGTTGAACTCAGGTGATTGATTCACTTGCGCAATAAATTTAATTATTGTTTAATCTCACACCCTTTCTTAAGTTCACATGAGGATGTTTAGGGATTATTACTCTCTCAGGCAAAGAATTTACCCGTTACCCGTGCACCATGTTTAATTGCAAGTTAGAATTGATGGTCCTTACGAGATGCGTGGAAGGTTAAGATTTCTACGGTACTGTGTCATTTTTAATGGTAGAATGCAATGAAGTTGGGATGTTGTTAATTAATATGTTAATACATTGATGTGTGTGTCATGATCCATGGTGACTAGGTGTCAACCATGTTTCATATTCGATTATTAATGCATTATTATTTTTTCGTTAATTTATGTGATTGATGTGCCAATGATGTTGTCATTTATTATGATGTTTAAATTTTCCTAACACAACATTAAAAAAATAGAAAAAAAGGGTTATTTTTTATTTGTTGCACGTCGTTTGGTTGTCGTAATGGTGGGGTCATTACATATGGTATCATTGCAGGCTTAACCCTACGACTGTGGATATCCACGCCTTCCACTAAATTAGGCCCTTGATTTATACTCAACACTAATTGAATTATTAACATGTCCTTGTGGTAATCACAGTTAGAGGACATTGTAGATATTCACAACATGGTGCCAAGGCAGGAGGCACAACACCTCCAGGTGCACTCCTGCTATAGGGGTCCAACCCCCAAGGACAAGAACAAGTCTTGAGCATGAGAGGATTTTCATGCGGGATGCGTTGGGTCTGACAAGGTCCTTCTGGGGAAATGTCAGAGGCCTTGACTAGTCATCTGTGCTGGGATAAGGCTAGGGTGCTTGTACCCCTAAGGGTCTACAGCGTGGCCCAACCAATAATGGTACCTCTCATATAAAACTCGAGAGGGTTAATCTCCCGAGTCCATGAGTGCCATGAATGATTCAACCGTCGAGGCATGGCTGGAGAGCCAGGCGATGTGCTTCATGCTTCATGATTTCGACCTCTAGCACAAAGGTCCACATGTGCAGTCTTCAACTAAAGGGGAAATCTCTTCTACGAAGGAAGACACTCTTACCTCAACTAATAATGGTCATTGAAGCTATGTTAGGGGAACGGTTCGTTGAACAGTTTCGAGAGAAGTGATTTGTTAGAGGAATTCATTGAGATCCAACTCGATGAGTTCAATGCCTTGCGACAGGGTAGTCGTATGGTGTAGGATTATGAGACCAGATTTATGGAGCTACTTCGGTATGCCCCGCATCGAAACAAAAAGAAGCTAGAGATCAGCAAGTTCCTGACTAGAATTAACTCCAACTTTCGTGCGAAGGTGAGGATATAAATGCCTTGGATACTGCATGGTGTAGTCCAGTAGGCATCTTAGATAAGGAAGATTTGACTATGGGAGTCTGGTAGGACTCCTACAAGACCGTCTGGACTGACAACATTCGGTGTGCAGTAGCATCAAACATCGTCCAGACCAGACCTCTTGGTATTAAGATGCATCTCTAGGACCCTTGTTCATGACACCTTAATGATAGGTTCCTCAGCAGAGGGCTCTCTACACAGGACCACCGCATCCACGACAACACCGCTAGCAACCATCGTTTAGGCTTGTCAACAAAACATACCACGATATTAGGCTGGTGGGAGAAAAACTTCTATTCCGAGGCCAGAAGTACTGGACTGGAGGTGGGCAATGGACATGTGGAGAGACACCTTACCAACAAGACTGTTCGGTTGAAAGGAAGAGAGTGATCGAGTCAACAGAAGACACTACCATGGTGGAGATGGTCAAGGCCCATAGTATTCATGACCACGATAAATAACTTCCAGGACAAGCACCATTCCACTGTCCTTGAGGCCTTAGGTTCCAGTACCAAATGAACTTTTATTATTTGTTAGAACTTGGTGCTACGAAGAGCTCTAATTCTAGTACAACGTTGAAGGGATTTGGATAAGGGCTTTGATAGGACGAGTTTAGATTCGTTGATGTGGCTTTGGGTACCAATCATATGGTTGGAGGAAGGGGTATGCATTGTCTCTTTAACCGGGGGATAGTGTAATGAAGTCTGACCTACGTCACAATCTTAATATCTTATAATGACATGATCAATATGGACTGGTGGAATCACATGATGTGATACTCAACGATAAGATGAGGCAGTTGATTTGGACAGACGATGAAGGACATAGAAGTGTGATTATGGGAATAAACCAGGGAGTATCCCAGAGGTTCATTTCTTCCCTACAGCTATAAGAGAGCACATGCAAGCATGTAAGTTATATGAATACTTAGCGTTGAACATCAAGGGAATGACAAAAGGATTATAAGAACTTCTGGTAGTACGATATTTTGTGGACATGATTCTCAGAAGAATTACCATGTGTGTCGCTCAAAGCCAAGATTGAATTTACCATCGACCTAAAACCTGGAACTGAACTGATGGAAAGAGAGCCTTATCAGATGTCGACCCGTGAGTTACTAGATTTAAAAGTGAAACTGAAGGAGTTGTTGAACCTAGGAATTATACATCCAAGTGTATCACCTTAGAGTTCTCTTGTTAATTTCATACAAGAGAAGCATGTGGCATGGAAACTCTTCTTGACTACCATTGAGTATTCCTTGATGACATTTTGATATATTCTCGGATGACAGAAGATGAAGAATAAATTTTTCACTTGGTACTACAGTGTTGCGAGAGAACAAATTATAGGAAGTGGTGGCAAAGCTATCGAGGATTCATTGCTTAGGGCATGTTATCTCCAGCGAAGGCATTGTTGTCGATCCAATGAAGGTAGAGGATATTTTGGAGTGGCCGGCACTAACGAATGTCCCAAATGTGCATAGATTCATGGTTTTACCAAGATATTATTGACGGTTTGTCAAGGGTTTCTCCAAGATTGAAAATACGATTACGGAATTACGAATGAAGAAAAATATGTTTGTGTGGATCAAGAAATGTGCAGAAGCATTTCAAAGGCTCAAAGAGCTCTTGACAACAACACCAACACTAAAATTACCTGGCATGATTAAGGGATTCTTGGTATGCACTGACGCATCCAAGTAAGGCGTAAACGGAGTCTTGAGGCAAGGCGTTCGAGTGATCGCTTACATCTCAGGGACATTACGGGAGCTTGAGGAGAACTACGCAACACACAATTTGGAGTTGTTAGACATTGTGTATGCCCTGATAATGTGGAGACACTACCTGATTGGATGGAAATTTGAACTAAAAGTGGACCACTATGGTTTACAACAGCCTTTTTTTTAACGCTAAATAACTTGAACGTGCGGAAAAGGTGTTGGGAAGAACTACTTATTGAGTATGATTTTGAGGTTTCCTACTTAAATGGAACAATGAACAGAGTAGAAGACGTGTTGATTCAGAGACCATGCATATTTTCAAGTGATACATGTTCAAACGAATTTGCGCAAAAATATTCTAACTAAAGCGTGACATTGACTGGTATAAATATGGTAAGGAATGTTTTTCTTCAGGGAAAGACACCATAATGGTACCAAAATTGATGGATATACTGTGGACAATGACACATCCTTGTGATATAAAAACCAGATTTACTTACATCCCAATGATGAATTGAGAAGTTTGATCTTATGCGAAGCTCATAGAGCAGTGTACGTGTCTCATCTAGGAGTCAGGAAGATGAGGACTGACCTTAAGCCCTTATTCTTCTAGAAGGGATAAAGGCGTACATTGTCCACTGTGTGGTGAGATGTCTAGAAGGTCAAAAGGTGAAGGGTGAACATAGACATACAACATGATTGCTACGACCACATGTTATTCCTGAATCGACATGGGAGGTCATTTCGACAAACTTTACTGTTTAATTGATGCGGACAGCAAGGAGGCACGACCTAATTGTCATGACAATTGACACTCTAATGAAGAGTTTACATTTTTTCCCTATGCGTATGACGCATGAGGCGCCAAGTATAGATAGAGTTTATATCAACAAGATGTTGAGACTGCCAGATGTACCAAAGGAATCATATCCAATAAGGGATTCAGTTTTTTAAATATGATTTTGGACGAGTTTCCCAAGAGGCCTTGGGAATACCATTGAACTTTAGTACAACAGGTCCTTGAGATAGACGGGCTGACTGAAGGAATGAACCAATTTGGGAAGGTTGTGTTGCGTATGTGTGTGTTGGACCAACAAAAACATTAGGAATAGTTTTGGCCACTGGATGAGTTTGCATGCAACAACAACCATCAAAGCACCATTAAGATGATGCCATTTGAGTTTCTTTATGGGCAACCGTGTAAGACGCCTTTGATTTTGTATCGACTCGAGGATGATATCCTGGTAGTACTAGAAGCGATCCAATAATTGAAAGTACAATTACAAATGATATGAAAGGGGATGGAAGAAGCACAGGATCGACATAAGGGTTTGACAATGCGCAACGTGTCGATCATAATTATAAAGGGCCTAACGACTAGTCATGCCTGATTCTTTGAGGTGTTGCATGATGTTTATCTTGTGTCCATGTGTGACTTTAGGTCAGTGATCCTAAGCATGATATTGACTGAGTTCTTGGAAGATGTTGGGCGAGGGTATGCTCACGACATATCTAATTCACTTTCTGGACCATCGCATTCGACAACTATGAGATCGAATTGTCGATCAATTCAATATCCAGTAGGAAAATTATAGTCAACACTCTGCTACCTAGGGGGACGCATATGATATGCATCATCAGTTTCCCTTTGTTGATAAATAGACATTTAGATATTGTCAGATACTTTATTTTTTCATTTGTATACTGTGAAACTCCGAGACCAAGTTTAAAACAAGAGTGGGTGTATGTAACATCCCGCTCTTGCTTGCACCCAATGTGACTTATTCTTATGGACACTTGTGTGCAAGTGATCCAGTACACTATATGATTGACTGATTCGATTATGGAGCATGATGATGTTTGGGAATTTGATGATACATTATTTTATGTTATTTATATTGGCAGGTGCTATTGACTGGATTTCCTGAGTGTGCAAGACTCTGGATGTTTCAGGATGCCAATGGCATTGATGGATCTCTTTGGATTTTGGATCGAGTCAGGGAGCGAATGGTTATGGTTTCAATGTTTTTATATTACATATGTGACATATGACTAGATATTATGATGTTGATTGTTATCGCTAACATGTTTCATTGATGGATGTAGGCTGACAGTATCTTGGTAACCAGACTCACATTAGGAATAAAGGGGTCACGCATGAAAACTTGAGATATTGAGGGAGAGGTGTGGCAACAGACCTGCCACATCTTACTAGCACTCCCGTCGAGGCTCAAACTGTAGGTTAACAATTATCTAGTTCGAGAGATCCATGATGTCGTGAGGATAGACTATGATAGTTGCTCACGAGGATTCTAAGAACTGTGCAATAAGGAAGGGTCCTTATTCCTTAGAGGCCCTTAGTCTCCCATAAGTTTAGCTGATGGAGCATTGACTCCAGGGGTTTGACGTCTACCAAAATCAGTGAAAAGGTAAGTGTCACCCTTGGATCATGCAGTGCATCTTGAAGGGCACGCCACTCAAATAAAACTTGAATGCAAGCGAGTGGCACCCTTGGAGCACGTAGTGCGTCTTGAATGGCACGCCATGATTTTAACTCTGACAAGTTAATAAACATATTACCTAGAAAAGTTTGCCTCCTTAGGACCTCATCAGCCTTAAAATGAATGATGGTATGAGTAAAGTTTAATAACTAATTTTTTTCTCTTAAAAACTATCGCCTAGCCTAGTGAATTTAAAACCTAGGTCTAGGTAGAGCATTGAACAAAAAATAAATAAATGGACATGTAACAAGAAGGGGGTAAATAAAATTCAAACATTAATAATTAAAGTGAAATTTTAATGAAGGATTAAATTATTTAAAGGGGAAATTGTTGTTTATGTCTAAAGTTTCTAATTCTGAACTTAGATAAAAAGGGGAACTTAAAGAAAAGGGGAATGTCTAACTTAGTAGGGAATCTAGCCTTTGGAACATTCTAATAGTGAACTCAACTAGGATTTAAGTAAGGCGTTATTCATTTAAGAAATGTAAGGCAATAAAGGGACACCGAGGAGCGCTTTTAGGAACGCTTTTAGGTGGGTGAGGGAAATAGGAAAAATTGAATTAATTAATTTATTTATTTCTGGTGCAACTAAGGGATTGGGTGACATGTGTACTGGGGAGGTTTATCTTAATTAAATTTAAGAAAAAGAATTTAATGAGGGTTTGGGAAACTAATCACTAAGAAAACTCTATACGAAGGATGGCGAAGGAGGAATATGGATCACGCCTAGTGGGAGTAAGGTTACTCTGTCGATATTTTTCTTGATTAATTTTCCTTGTGGGAGTTGGGATGCTCAACCCGATTAGAGAATGGTAGCTAGGCCTTGCGAGGCGAGCTGGGAGACATATTTTCTCTGGTTGTGTGTGTGGCCACTTTGCGGATCTAGGGGTTGAGGGGGAAGAAGAGTAACCCTAGCGTTGGCTTGGAGGTACCGACGAGGTCTCAATGGTTAGCAAGCGAGAGTGAGGACAATCGCCAACAGTCGAAGAATG
The DNA here is from genome assembly GCA_032191745.1 of Picea mariana. Taxonomy (NCBI): domain Eukaryota; kingdom Viridiplantae; phylum Streptophyta; class Pinopsida; order Pinales; family Pinaceae; genus Picea; species Picea mariana. Next base: position 448,371 of record JASDQU010103855.1, read on the forward strand.
TCCCCGAGCTTAGCATCATTGGTAACTATACCATTTTTAAGAATTGAGTTGTAATAAGATTCGAATGCACATGCTTAGTTAATTTTATTTTCGCAGTAGGTGTATTAGAATTTAGGATGTCAAATTGTAAGTTCCTTTGATGACAGAGTACCATAGTAGGTATATTTAGAGTACCCAATTTTTTAGGCTCCCATGCTTGGGTCTTTGTTAAATGAAGATATCTGGTGTTTTCAATGTTTAATGAAGGGTGGAAGTTAGTGAATAATTATTACCAATTTCAACCCTCGTGGTCGCTACCTTGGGTTGCTTGTCAACTTAAATTCCTTAAATGCCTGGTGTTTTTACTATTTTTTTTGGTTGCTCTTCCACCTAGGGATTCCTTAACACTAGTGTCTCTCGCTGCCTGAATCAAATATTTTCATCTAGACAAGATCACTTCTAGTCCAACTGTTTTGGAACCTCCTTAATCTCTCATTGGTTCTGTACCCCCTAGCCTAGTGAATTTATTCTATGTGATGTTGATCTCGAGTCCTACCCTCGTCTTTTTTTCGCATAGGGTAAGTACTGAAGGAGGTACAAATTTTTCTGTGTTAGACACTTCTAGGTGATTGAATGGGCCCCTAAACTATCCCAACACCACCCTCACTTGCCCTCCATTGCGATTTTTTTCCATTTTGGGATAGAAGATCTGAGCGGAGAAATCATGGTTTTGATTAGGACCCTTGTGACATAGCTTGTGCATTCATGCTCTCCCAAGGATCTGTGTGATTGGTCTCGTTGAGTCTTCTCTACAGGTTCGAACAGTGGTGGCGTTTCCTGGTGTTAAGAACTGAACTCCTATCCCCTTGGCACAACAACCATACCCAGGCTTCTACGCCTCAGCATGCATCTCCATGGAATCCATGCTTCTAGGCCAGCTACTTTCCACATGACTGTCTCTGGGTTTACCCCGACGATTGTCTTGTCCCTCGCGAATATATTCCGATATCCCCTTCTTTTCTTGGAACTTTTTATAATTTTCTTGTCCCTCAAAACTCAGATTCTAGAAGAAGCATGCCAACAATTTTTCTTAAGGCACAAGACTCCATTTTTTCCCCACCTCCACTCAATGATTTTAGCTGTGCATGCCTAACATTTTTCTTGTTGGCTCAGTGCCTTGTATGGGTGCGCTATCCCTGCCTTTTATTCCTTCCATATCTCAGTGGTTGGTAGGTGATCTCTACTGAGCCAATCCCACCCTCGACCTTGTCCTCTCTAATTCACTCTCCATTGAGTTATCTCATTTAACCTTTCTTATAGATGTGATAGGGTTCTAGCTGGTTGTAAGTTTTACTGTTTACATCTCTGGTAAAATGTCTAATTTATTGTGAAAGTTTGTGTCTAATATTTCAGTTGATTGATGCTCAAAATTATGAAATGTATGATTAACAATCCAAGCAATGGTTGGGCTAACATGATATTAAATGTTGGTTATTAAATTAAATACCGAAGAGGTTATACCGGACTAACTTGGCATGCATGTTTTCACGTTACTAAAGTTGTCCTTGAACAAGAATTGGTTGTACCACATTGGTTAAATAACAAGAATTGGTTGTACCACATTTATTATTGTAGGTAAGAAGTACTTACTTTTTGTGGAATTTTTTTTTAAACATGCTTGAGCCCAATGATAAAATTTATCTCTAACTTAGGACCCAGGGGATGATTTCCAACTAAGGGTGCGCTATCCATGCCTTGTATGGGTGCATTATCCCTACGCTATCAATGCCTTGTATGGGTGTGCTATCCCTACCTTTTATTCCTTCCAGATATCAGTGGTTGGCAGGTTATATCTAATGAGCCAATCTCACCCTCGACCTTGGCCTCTCTGATTCACTCTCCATTGAGTTATCTCGCTTAACTTTTATTTTAGATGTGACAGGGTTCTAGCTAGTTGTAAGTTCTACTGTTTACATGTCTGGTAAAATGTCTAATTTATTGTGAAAGATCCTGTCTAACATTTCAGTTGATTGATGCTAAAAATTATGAAATATATGATTAACAATCCAAGCAATGGTTGGGCTAACATGATATTAAAGGCTGGTTATTAAATTAAATACTGAAGTTGTTATACCAGACTAACTTGGCACACATGTTTTCACGTGACTAAAGTTGTCCTCCTTTAAATAACAAGAGTTGGTTGTATGACATTTAATATTGTAGGTACGAAGTACTTAGTTTTTGTGGAAGTCTTTTTTAAACATGCTTGAGCCCAATGACAAAATGCATCCCTAACTTAGGATCCACGAGATGATTTTCAACTAATGAAGTTTAGATTTTTTTTACATTACTAATTTTCATTACTAGGTGGCTTATAGTCATTCCATCCCTTTTATTACCCTTGTTCAGTTGGTCCCTTTCTTAAAAATGTTGTGCATGACACTTTTAGGTTATTGATGCTTAGAATGTTGATTTTGATGATGAAGATTGGGAATAGTGTCCTCACTAGGTGCTTTGAATTCTGGTCTTTATCTTAGGTTGATGGGTGTGGGTGGTTTTTATCCTCATTTTAAGAATTTTGCATGTGGGTTATCTTTTTACTTGAAATGCTAACGGATCATTGAAGGGTGTTTACCTACCTATTGTAGTAGTGCAACGAGGATGGCTTCACCAATTTTAAATCTTACCATACTATMTTGTGGATTCTTAAGCGAGAGTATTTTTCTAATTTATTGAAATTGAGATCTAGAGTAATCAGATTTTCTTGCGCCTTTTATTTAATGTTGAAGTATAATTGCTTATTTTTTGTATTTTTGCGCATTGAACAAGTAAAGTTTTCTCTTACGTCATTTTTTTGTTGGCCAGTGATTGTCTAAGAAATTGATTTACTCTTGCACTTTCATACTTGCTGGAGTAGAATTGATTTAATAACCAATCTACTCTCGTGCCATAATCTTGTGAAAATTATGTTGTTTTAGAGCACGTCCTTTGCACGATCAATTTAATTGAAAATTATATTGGTGTCTTGATGTGTATGGATGGTCATGGGTGTAGTCTCTTCCTACGTGTTTTCATGGTTTTAGGTGTGAATGCTAGCAATTAAATGCTTGGTGTCTTGAAAATAAGACATAGTTGACTACGTGGCATTTTATCTTGCGTCGTTATATGAATGATGAATGATTAAGTGGTTAGCTCACTTGTGCAATGATTTTTATAATGATGCATGACTGGTTAAGTAATATTAATTACGTACGCTCCTTAATTTAGTGGCATGTGATTGCTTCGTCATTCTTCCATGCACCTCAGAATTAATGATAATTGTGTTGAATTCAGGTGATTGATTCACTCACGCAATAAATTTAATTATTGTTTAATCTCATGCCCTTGCTTAAGTTCACATGAGGATGTTTAGGGATTATTACTCTCACGTGCAATGAATATTTAATGTTGATAATGATGATAGTTCCCGGTGCGCCATGTTTAATTGTGAGTTAGAATTGACCATCCTTACGAGATTGGTGGAGGGTTAAGATTTGTACTGTATTGCGTCATTTTTAATGGTAGAATGAAATGAAGTTGGGTTGTTGTTAATTAATATGTTAATACATTGATGTGTGTGTCATGATCCATGGTGTCAAGGTGTCGACCATGTTTCGTATCGAATTATTAATAGATTATTATTTTTTCATTAATTTATGTGATTGATGTGCCGACAATGTTGTCGTTTATTATGATGTTTAAATTTCCCTAACCCAACCTTAAAAATAAATAAATAAAGGGTTATTTTTTACCTGTTGCATGTCTTTTGGTTGTCATAATGGTGGGGCCATTACATATGGTATTAGTGTGGGTTTAACCCTGCGGCTGTGGATAGCCACACCTTCCACTAAATTAGTCCCTTCATTTGTACTCAACACTAATTGAATTATTAAGCTGTCCTTGTGGTAATCACAGTTAGAGGGCATCGTAGAGATTCACAACGTGGTGCGAGGGGAGGAGGCGCGATGCATCCAGTCGCACTCGCGCTAGAGGGGTCCAACCCTCAAGGATAAGAACAAGTCTTGAGCATGAGAGGATTATCGTGTAGGATGCGTTGCGTCTGACAAGGTCCTTCCAGGGAAATGTTAGAGGCCTTGACTAGTCATCTGTGCTGGGATAAGGCCAGGGAGCTTGTACCCCTGAGGGTCTACAGCGTGGCCGAACCAATACTGGTAGCTTTCACAGAAAACTTGAGAGGTTTAATTTATCGAGTCCATGAGTGCCATGGATGACTCAACCGTTGAGGCGTGGCTGGAGAGCCAGGCGATGTGCTTCACACTTTGTTATTTCAACCTCCTTTACAAAGGTCCGCATATGCGGTCTTCAGCTAAAGGGGAGAGCTCTTCTATGCAGGAAGACGCTCCTACCTCAACTAATCATGGTCGTCGAAGCTGTGTTAGGGGAACAGTTTGAGGAACAATTTTGAGAGAAGCAATTTGTCAAGGGAATTCATTGAGCTCCAACTCAATGAGTTTAGCGCCTTGTGACAGGGTGGTCATATGGTGCAGGATTAATTGACCAGATTTATGGTATGCCCTGCATCGAAACACAAAGAAGCTAAAGATAAACAAGTTTGTGACCAGAATTAACTCCAACTTTTGTGCAAAGGTGAGCATATAAATGCCTCGGATGTTTCACGATGCAGTCCAGTAGGCCTCTTGGATAAGGAATATTTGACCATGGGAGTCTAGGCATGAGTCCTACAAGATTGTCTGGACTGACAACATCTGGTATGAAGTAGCATCAAACGTCATCCAAACCATACCTCTTGGTATCAAGATATGTCTCTAGGACCCTTGTTCATGACACCTTGACGATAGGTTCCTCAGCAGAGGGCTCCTTGCAGGGGACCACCACATCCACAGCAACACCGCTCGCAGCCACCGTTTAGGATTGTCAGTAGAACATAACATGATCTTAGGATGGTGGGCCAACAAATTCTTTTTCAAGGCCAGGAGTACTGGACCGGATGTGGGCGATGGACATGTGGAGAGTCACCTTACCAGCAAGACTGTCCAATTGAAAGGGCTAGAGCGACCAAGTCAACAAGACACACTACCATGATGGAGATGGGCAAGGCCCATAGGATTCATGACCATGGTAAATAACTGCCAGGCTGAGAACCAGTCCACTGTGCTTGAGGCCTCAGGTGCCATAACCAAATGAAATTTTAGTATTTGTCTGTGCTATGGAGAGCTCTAATTCTAGTACAATGTTGAAGGGATTTGAGTAAGGTCTCTGACAGGACAAGTTTAGATTCATCAATGTGGCTTCGGGTACCAACCAGATTGTTGGAGGAAGGGGTATGAATTGTCTCTTTAACTAAGTGATAGTGTAATGAAGTACGACCTACCTCACGATATTAATATCTTATAATGAAATGATCAATATGGATTGGTGGAATCACATGATGTGATACTCAACAATAATATGAGGCAATTCATTTGGACCGACAATGAAGGATAAATAAGTGTGATTATAGGAATAAAATAGGGAGTATCCCTGACATTCATTTCTTCCCTACAACTACAAGCGAGCACACACACGGATGCAAGTTATATGCATACTTAGTATTGACCATTAAGGGAATGGAAGAAGGATTAGAATAACTTCTTGTAGTACGAGATTTTGTGAACATGATTCCCAAAAGAATTACTAGGTGTGCCACCCGAAGCCAAGATGGAATTTACCATTGACCTAAAACCTGGAACTGAATCAATGGAAAGAGAGCCTTATCAGATGTCCAACCCTGAGTTAATGGAGTCGAAAGTGAAACTAAAGGAGTTGTTGAACCTAGGATGTATACATCCAAGTGTATTGCCTTGGAGTTCTCATGTTAATTTCATGCAAGAGAAAGATGGGGCCTGAAGACTCTGTTTGACTACCATCGAGTATTCCTTGATGAAATTTTGATATTTTCTCGGATGACAGAAGATCAAGAAGAAATTTTACACTTGGTACTACAATGTTGCGAGAGAACAAATTATGGGAAGTAGTCACAAAGCTATCGAGGATTCATTGCTTAGGGCATGTTATCTACAGCGAAGGAATCATTGACGATCTAATGAAGGTAGAGGATATTGTGGAGTGGCCTATGCCTATGAATGTCCCAAATGTGCATAGCTTCATGGTTTTAGCGGGATATTATCGAGATTTCGTTGAGGGTTTCTCATAGATAGAAAATTAGATTACGGAATTGCAAAAGAAGAAAAGGAAGTTTGTCTGGACCATGAAATGTGCGGAAGCATTTCAAAGGCTCAAGGAATTGTTGAAAACAACACCAACACTAAAATTCCCTGGCATGCACAAGGGTTTCTTGGTATGCACTGATGCATCCAAGGAAGGCTTAGACGAAGTCTTGAGGCAATACGTTCGAGTGATCGCTTACATCTCGAGAACATTAAGGAAGATTGAGGAGAACTATGTGACACATAGTTTGGAGTTGTTAGACATTGTGTATGCCCTGATAATGTGGAGACACTACCTGATTGGATGGAAATTCAAACTAAAAATAGACCACTATGGTTTACAACACCTTTTTTTTTTACGCAAAATGACTTGAACATGCAGCAAAGGCGTTGGGAAGAACTGCTTATCGAGTACGATTTTGAGGTTTCTTACTTAAAGGGAACAATGAACAGAGTAGAAGATGAGTTGAGTTAGAGACCAGACATATTTTCAAGTGATACCTCTTCAAATGAATCTGCGTGAAAATATTCTAACTACAACACGATGGTGACTAGCATAAATAGGGTAAGGAATGTTTTTATTCTGAGAAAGAAACCATAATGGTATAAAATTGAGGGATATATTGTGGAAAATGACAGATCCTTGTGATATAATAATGGGATTTACTTACATCCCAATGAATAATTGAGAAGTTTGATCTTATGCGAAGCTCATAGAGTAGTGTACGTGAATCATCCAGGAGTCAATAAGATGAGGACTGACCTTAATCCCTTATTCTTCTAGAAGGGATAAATGCGTACATTGTCAACTGTGTGGCGAGATCTCTAGAAGGTCGAAAGGTGAAGGTTGAACATAGACATACAACAGGATTGCTACAACCACACACTATTCTAGAATCAACATGGGAGGTCATTTCGACAGACTTCACTGTTGAATTACCATTGACGACAAGGAGGCACAACCCGATTGTCATGAGAGTTGACACTCTAACGAAGATTTCACATTTTTTCCTTGTGCGTACGATGCATATGGTGCCAAGTATATCTAGAGTTTATATTAGCAAGATGTTGAGACTACCAAACATACCAAAGAAATCATATCCAATAAGGTATTTAGTTTTTTCAAGATGATTTTGGACGAGCTTGCTAAGAGGCCTTGGGAACACCACTGAAATTTAGTACAACATGTCCTTGAGATAGATAGGTTCATCAAAGGAGCAAACCAATTTGGGAAGTTTGTTTTGTGTATGTGTGTATTGGACCAACATAAACGTTGGGAATAGTTCTGGCCACTAGACGAGTTTGCGTACAACAAGAGCCATCAAAGAACCATTAAGATGATGCCAGTTGAGTTTCTTTATGGGGGATCATGTCAGACGCCTTTGAGTTTAGATTGACTCGAGGATGGGGTTATGGTAGGACCATAAGCAATCCAAGAATATAAAGAACAATTACAAATGATACAAAAGGGGATGGAAGAAGTGCAGGATCAACATAAGGGTTTGTCGATGTGCATCGCATAAACCATAATTATGAAGGGCCTGATGGCTATTCATGCCTCATTCTTTGAGACATTACAGGTTGTTTAGCTTGTGTACATGTGTGACTTTAGGTCAATGTTCCTATGCATGAGATTGAATGATTTCTTGGAAAATATTGGGCGAGGGTGCGCTCACGGCGGAGCCAATCCACTTTCTGGAACGTCACATTTGAAAACTATGACATTGAACTGTCGATCAGGTCAAGGTCCAGTAGGACAACTATAGTCCACAATATTCTACCTGTGAGTATGCATATGATATGCATAATCAGTTTCCCTTTGTTGGTAACTAGACATTTAGATAGTGTCATATACTTTTTTTTTGCATTGGTATACTGTGAAACTTCAAGACGGAGTTTAAAACAAGAGGGAGTGTATGTAACATCCCTCTCTTGCATGCACCCAATGTGACTTATTCTTATGTACACTTGTATGAAAGTGATCCGGTTCATTATATGATTGATTGATTCGATTATGGAGCATGATTATATTTTTGAATATGATGATACATTATTTTATGTTATTTATATCGACAGGTGCTATTGACTGGATGTCCTGAGTGTGCAAGACTCTGGACATTTGAGGATGCCGATGGAATCGATGGATCTCCTTGGACTCTGGATCGAGTCAAGGATTAGACGGTTATGGTTTGAATGTTTTGATATTACATATGTGACATATGACTAGATATTATGATGTTGATTGTTATCACTGACATGTTTCATTCATGCATGCAGGCTAGCGATAGCTTGCTAACCAAACTCACATTAGGAGTAAAGGGATCATGCATAACAACTAGAGATATTGAAGGAGAGGTGTCGCAGCAGCCCTGCCACAACCTACTGTCACTCCCGTCGTGGCTCAGACTGTAGGTTAATGATTACCTAGTTCAAGAGATCCACGATGTCATGAGGACATACTGTGACAGTCTCTCACGATGATTCTAAGGGGTGTGCAATAAAACAAGATCCTTATTCCTTAGAGGCACCTAGTCTCCCAGAAGGTGGCATGATAGAATATTGACTCTAGGGGTTTGACATCTACCAAAATCAGTCAAAAGGTGAGTGGCACCCTTGGAGCACGTAGTGCATCTTGAAGGACACATCGTGCAAATAAAATAGGAATGCAAGCAAGTGGAACCCTTGGAGCACGTAGTGCATCTTGAAGGGCACGTCGCACAAATAAAATAGGAATGAAAGTAAGTGGAACCCTTGGAGCACATCGTGCGTCTTGAAGGGCATGTTAGGATTTTAAATCTGGCGAGTTAATAAACCTAGTACCTAGAAAACTATGCCTCCTTAGGACCTGGTCCGCCTTAAAATGAATGATGGTATGAGTAGAGTTTAATAACTAATTTGTTTCCCTTAAAAACTCTCACCTAACATAGTGAATTTAAAACCTAGGTCTAAGTAGAACATTGAACAAAAAAAACCTAAATGGACATGTAACAAGAAGGGGGTAAATAAAATTCAAACATCAATAATTAAAGTGGAATTTTAATGAAGGATTAAATTATTAAAAGGGTAAATTGTTGTTTATGTCTAAAGTTGTTAATTTTGAACTTAGATAAAAAGAGGAACTTAAAGAAAAGGGGAATGTCTAAATTTGTAGGGAATCTAGCCTTTGGAACATTCTAATAGTGAACTCAACTAGGCTTTAAGTAAGGCGTTAGTCATTTAAGAAATGTAAGGGAATAAAGGGACACCGAGGAGTGCTTTTAGGAACTCTTTTAGATGGGTGAGCGAAATAGGAAAATTTGAATTAATTAATTAATTAATTTCTGGTGAAACTAAGGGATCAGGTGACATGTGTACTGGGGAGGTTTATCCTAATTAAATTTAAGAAAAAGAATATAATGAGGTTTCTAGAAACTAATCACTAAGAAAACTCTATAAAAAGGATGGAAGAGGAGGAATATGGATCACACTTGGTGGGAGTAAGGTTACGCTACCGATATTTTTCTTGACTGATTTTCCTTGTGGGAGTTGGGATGCCCAATGCGATTAGAGAATGGTAGCTTGACCTTGCGAGGCGAGCTGGGAGCTATATTTTCTCTGGTTGTGTGAGTGGCCCCTTTAAGGATCGTGGGGCTCAGGGGGAGGAAGAATACCCCTAGCGTTGGATTGGAGGTATCGGTGAGGTCTTAGTGGTTAGCAAGCGAGAGTGAGGAGGATCGATAGCAGTCGAAGAACATCCTCAAGCTCAACATCATCAATTACGGTACCTTTTTTAAGAATTGAGTTGTAATCAGATTTGAATGCACATGCTTAGTTAATTTTATTTTCATCATAGCTGTATTAGAATTTCATATGTCAAATTGTAAGTTCCTTTGATGACGGAGTACCATAGTAGGTATATTTATTTAGTGAGATTAGACTAAGGAAGGAAAAACAAAACTTCTCTTTTCCACTATCTTCCATCTACCTAATTTTTTAGGCTACCACACTTGGATATTTTTTAAATGAAGATATCTAAAGGTTTCAATGTTTATTGAAGGGTGGAAGTTAGTAAATTATTATTATGAATTTCAAACCTCACGGTCCCTACCCTGGGTGGCTTCTCAACTTAATTTCCTTAAATGCTTGGTGTTTTTACTATTTCTTTTTGTTGCTCTTCCACCTTGGGAAATCTTAACACAAGTTTGCCTCACTACCCAAATCAAATGTTTTCATACAAGTGAGGTTGCTTCCAGTCCAACTATTTTGGAACCTCCTTAATCTCTCACTGGTTTTGTACCCCCTATCCCAATGAATTTATTCTTTGCTTTGTTGATATCGAGTCCTACCCTCGTCTTTTTTTTTCATAAGGTGGGGGCTGAAGGAGGTGTGAATTTTTCTGTGTTAGATACTTATGGACGATCGACTAGGTCCCTAAACTATCCCCACACCACCCTCACTTTCCCTCCATTGAAATTTTGTTCCAGTTCGGGATAAAAGATCTGAGTAGAGCAATCATGGTCTCAATTACGACCCTCGTGACCCAGCTTGTGCGTTCATGCTCTCCCAAGGATCCGTGTTATTGGGTATGTTGATTCTTCTCTACAAGTTCAAACAATGGTGGCATTTCACTTGGAAATAATGGAGTAAGCTCCAGTTGTGAGCACCAGTTCTTAAGATTCAGTTCGTAGTTGAAGTATCTATAGAGTCTAGTTGTTTGTGGTTTTCATGTAACCGACTCAGTAGAGTATTTTCCTATTTAAGAATGTAATCAGTCTTCATTGGATAATAGAGAAGTGAGTGTAGAATCATTGAGTGTTTGTTTCACATATTTTAACTTGGTATCAGAGCCACGGGGAGATTTGCAAAAATTCATAGAGGTACACAAGTCCCTCCTCTAGAAGGGTGCAGTGGCACACTACTCGGCCTTTCGGTGAATCAAAAACTCAAAAATTTCTGGGGTCAAAATTCAGTTACAGTGAGGAAGGATTTAACGATTTCTACACCCAAGTCATTCATAAGGTGTGGACTCCCCACAGTCGACTGGAGTGTGAGGTGCGGAAACCATAGTGTTTACGCATGCGTGGGTTTGAAGGAAAATATTGAATTTTAGTTTGCATGCGTGGGTTCGAGATGGATTGTTGCATGAGTGGGTGAGTGTACGGGAGATAGAAATGGTCTTGCATTAATTCATGCATGATCCAATCTTTGCGGTGAAAGTGGAGTGTAAGTTTTTTTTGGAAGCGTTGAAAGTTCAAAGAGGGTGCCATGATTTCTTAAGAAAATCATGATTTATAGTTATAAACATTTGCATGCTAGTTTGGTGGAGTGTGTAAGTTTTCTTTTTTTTTTTGGAGTGATTTGATGCAAATCGTAAGTTTTACATATGTGAGAGTTGAGGTATAAAGTTTTACATGAGTTGAGAGTTTCCTTTTATATGTGAGAATTTTACATATGTGAGTTATGGATTATTTGAGAGTGAGGTATAAAGTTTTTATTAAAGTAGTCTTCTTATGATAATTATTAATAATTATTAAATATCATAAAGGTGGAGTGGAGTTATGAAAGGATGAAGCATCATAAATAGTGAGGTGATTATTTAAAAGTGGATATTTTTTATATTAAGGTGCATGCATGATTTAAATGTTGATATATGCATATGAGGTGGTGTTATGATTTAAAGGTGGATGCATTCATGATTTAACTTGAGTACATAGATAGAGTTGGATCAGTGGATCTGAAGGTAGAGTGACAGACTGTTCAACACAGGAGAAAACTCAATAGAAAGTTGACTATCCTTGGTGATTCACTTGCAGAGACTAAATTGCAGCGATGGTGAATCTGCTGGTAGAGACCTACCTTAATGAAGCCAACAAGTTAGATGTCTCGAATTTCATTAACTAGAAATTCAAGATGCAGACACTCATGGAGGGCTATGGTGTCTGGAACATTGTGAAGGGAACTAAACTAAAACCTGATGCGGCTGCAGGTGCGACAATAGTATCGATCCAAGATTGGGAGAAGCATGGAAAAAAGGCAAAGGTATTGTTGCACATGTCAGTTAAAGATAGCATAATTCCACATATTAGAGACACTACAACTTCTGCTGCAACATAGACAATGTTTAAATAATTGTATGAAACTAGCAACACAAATCACATTTTGTTCCTGAAAACTAATTTGCTAGGCATTAAAATGGATGGAAATGAATCTGTTAGTTCATTTTTGGGTCATATTAAAGAAGTGAAAGACAATCTAGAAAATATAGGGGAAACTCTTTCCAACACTGACCTAGTCATTATTACCTTAAATGTCATGCTAGAAGATTATCATATGTTCATAACAGGTCTTGCAGCAAGGGCGAAACCTCCCATGTTTGAAGAACTAACAGGTATTTTACTGCAAGAGGAAGAGAGGCGAGGGAATCTAAAGCCTTGGAATAAATATTTGGCATTGTGGTCACATAAGAGATATGCAAGAAGGATATCAGGATAAAGAGGCAGAGGAGGCAGTTCATGGCAGAGAGGTGATTCATGGCAAAGAGGCAGTTCATCGCAGAGAAGACAATATCCAAATCAAGGTATGCAATCTGACAGGAATGAGTCAAAGATTTTTTTTTATTGTGGTCAACTTGGACATATTGTTAAAGACTGTCATACGAAGAAGAACAATGAGGCTAGGAATAAACCTAGAACAAATTCAGGTCATGATGAAGAAAAATCATCAATTCGTGATCTCAGATTATTTATTGCTAGTGATGATATTGATGAACCCTCAAATTTTGAATCACGAGATCTTAGGTTGTTTGTGTCTAACGCTGCTTTATCTGCTGAAACAGATGATTATGTTGCCTGGTTTGTGGATTCTAGAGCATCAGTACATATGACTTGTAATAAAAATTGGTATGCTAATTTTAAAGAAACACAAAATGGTGCCAACATATATCTTCGAGATGGCCACGCTGATCAGATCAAGGGATATGGAGACAATCTTGTGACATTTTCAAATGGTACAGTTCGTCACATTTTCAATGTTGTTTATGTGCCAGGAATAAAGAAAAAATTGATCTCTGTGTCCACCATTACAGATAAGAACTTGAAGGTTGAATTCTTCAAGAATTATTGCATAGTGAAGGATTTGCTGGACCACTTCCAAAATGTTGCAACGGGAGTGAGAGCAGGAGGCCTATACAAACTTGATGTTACCAGCAAAGCACATCACGCATTGACTTTTGCAACTATGCCAACAATGATTCTTTGGCATCAAAGGTATGGACACATAAATCATCCTGATTTATTGTTATTACAAAAAAATAATATGGTTGAACTAATTCCCATGTTAAAGAATGAGAAGGTTGCTTGTGATGGTTGTGCATTAGGAAAGATGCACAAAGATGAATTTCCCCCTAATCATGATAAGAAAAAGAGATATGTGTTAGATCTTGTACATATCGATGTTTGTGGGCCTATGCAGACTAGGTCTTTATGAGGTGCATTTTACTTTATGTTATTTATTGATGATTGCAAGAGATATACATGGGTTTACTTCCTTAGAAGAAAAAGTGATGTTTTCGAGTACTTTAAGGAATTCATAACCATGGTGGAAAAGAAGACAGGAAAATACATCAAAATCCTCCATTCAGATAAAGTGGGAGAGTATAAATCAGGGGACTTCAACAAATATTGCAAAGATCATGGAATAGTACAACAGTTTATAGTACCGCACACTCCATAGCAGAATGGAGTCGCTGAAAGGAAAAATAGAACTCTAGTAGAGTGTGCACGTAGTATGATGAAAGGTAAGAATCTCTCATATGCATTTTGGGTTGAAGCCATAAATACTGTAGTTTATTTAAAGAATAGAAGTCCAACAAGGTGTCTTGATGGAGTTACTCCTTTCGAAGCCTTGTATGGGTCCAAACCTGCAGTTCATAATTTGAAAGTATTTGGGTGTAAGGATTTTTCTCATATTCCAAAGGAGAATAGGAGGAAATTGGATGATAAATCCATTAAATGTATTTTCATTGGGTACTGTTATGAATTTAAAGCATACAAACTGTTTGATCCTGCTACTGACAAATTATTTGCAAGTAGAGATGTACTTTTCCATGAGCAGGAAGCAAGAAATCATGACGACAACAGTCATGAGGAATGGTAGAGACTTCTTGATGAAGGAGTTAAAGAAGAGAAATAGTAGCCACCACAGCAATAACCACCACAGCATCAGCCATCACCGTAGTGACAACAGCAGCAACAAGGACTCAATGATATGGACAATTCAAGCAGTCACAATTCACCTAGAGGTGAAGACAGATCTTCAAAAAGTGGGGAGGAAGATAATCAGTTGAGAAGATCTTCACGACAGATTCAGATTCCTGAGAGGTATAAAGACTACACCCTAATGAGTAGAATTTCAAATGCCATATAACCCATGATTTTTTATGAAGCTAATGAACATGATGAATGGAAAAATGCAATGGAGGAAGAATATGAATCTATAATGAAAACCAATACTTGGGAATTGACTGAATTGCCTAAACATATGAATCCCATTGGATGCAAATGGATATACAAACCCAAGTTTAAATCATATGGTAGTATAGATAAGTATAAGGCTATAATGGTGGTAAAGGGGTATTCAAAAACAAAAGGTATTGACTATGCTAAAACATTTGCACCAGTAGCTAAATTGAATACTATTAGAATGTTAATTGCTTTAGCTACAAAGTACCATTGGAAGCTACACCAATTAGATGTTAAATCTTCATTTTTGAATGGTGAAATAAAGGAAGAGGTTTACCTTACTAAACCTGAAGGGTTTGTGGAAAAGGGGCAAGAACACTTAGTGTGTAAGTTAAAGAAATCATTGTATGGACTAAAACAGGCACCTAGGTCATGGTATGAGAAGATAGGCACTTTCTTTCTTCAACAGGGTTTTATGAGGAGCAAAAGTGATCCAAATTCATATACCAAATTTGATGAGAAGGGGTATATAGTATTGATTTCCTTATATTTTGATGATTTGATAATTACAGAAAATGCAGAGAAATTAATTGATGAAATCAAGCAACACTTGTCAAAAGTATTTGAAATGAAAGATCTTGGTGAGCTACATTACTGCCCAAGTATTGAAGTTTGGAGAAATGCAGACCAAAATTTTGTTTTTCAGAGTAAGTATGTCAGAGAAATACTTAAGATATTTAAAATGGATCAGTCTAAGTCTTCTAGTGTTCCCATGCAACAGAATGTGAAACTTTCTCGTGATGATGGTTCGAAGAAGATGAATGGCACTGTGTATAGACAGATGGTGGGTAGTCTGAATTATCTCACCACAACCTGACCTGATTTTTCATATTATGTGAGTGTGTTAAGTCATTTTATGGAGAAACCTCATGAAAGCCACTGGAATGCAGCAAAGGAAGTACTCAGGTATCTAAAAGTAACACTTGATTATGGTATTAAATATATTGATCCATCTGATGTTGAGTTAATAGGTTATTCAGATTCTGATTGGGCTGGCAATTTGGATGATCGAAGATCAACCACTGGATATGCGTTTGGCATTAGATCTGGGTTTGTTTCATGGCGAAGTAAAAGGAAACCTATTGTATATTTGTCGTTTACTGAAGAAAAATATAAAGCCTTGTGTGCAGCAACTTGTGAAGTTGATTGGTTAATAAGACTTCTTCAAGATGTTGGAGAGGAATGACAGGAACCTACAATGATCAAATGTGATAATCAAAGTTCAATCAATATTGCGAAGAATACGATTTTTCATGCAGGGAAAAATCATGTTAAAGCTCAGTTTCATTTTGTTAGAGAAAAGTTGCAGTCAAATGAAATAGCTCTTATGTATTGTAATACTAGTGAAAATGTTGTTGATATTTTCACAAAGCCTCTTGGAAATGTTAATTTTGAACTTCTTAGGGAGATGTTAGGTGTAGAATTCAATCCATTCTACATTAAGGGGGAGACTTGGAAATAATGGAGTAAGCGTCAGTTTTAAGCGCCAATTCTTAAGAGTTATTTCATAGTTGAACTGTCTATAGATTGTAGTTGTTTGTGGTTTGCATGTAACCAACTTAGTAGAGTCTTTTCCTATTTAAGAATGTAATTAGTCTTCATTCAATAATAAAGAAGTGAGTGTAGCCTCACTGTGTGTTTGTTTCACATATTTTAACTGTTTCATAGTGTTAAGAACTAAATTCATCTCCCCTTGGTGCAACCACCATACCCAAGCTTCTATGCCTCAGTGTGCACCTCCACGGACTCCAAGCTTATAGGCTAGCTACTTGCCATGAGATTGTCTTGGGTTTTACCCCAATGATTGCCTCCTCCGTTGAGAATATCATCTGAGATCCCGTTCTCTGCTTGGACCTTCTTATAATTTGCTTGTCCCTCAAAACTCGGATTCTGGAAGAAGAACACCAACCATTTTTATTAAGGCACAAGTCTCCAATTTTTCCCCAACTCCACTCAACAATTTCAACTATGCATGCCCAATGTTTTTCCCATTGGCTCAGTGCCTTGTATGGGTGTGCTATCCCTTCCTTTTATTCCTTCCAAATCTCAGTGGTTGGCAGGTGATCTCTACTGAACCAATCTCACCATCAACCTTGGCCTCTCCGATTCACTCTACATTGAGTTATCTTGCTTAACCTTGCTTTTAGATGTGACGGGATTATAGCTGGTTGTAAGTTCTACTGTCTAGATCTCTGGTAAAATGCCTAATTTATTGTGAAAGTTCGTGTCTAATATTTCAGTTGATTGATGCTAAAAATTATGAAATGTATGATTAGCAATCGAAGCAATGGTTGGGATAACATGATATTAAAGGATGATTATTAAATTAAAGATTGAAGTGGTTATACCGAACTAACTTTGTACACATGTTTTCATGTTACTAAAGTTGTCCTCCTTTAAATGACAAGAATTGGTTGTACCAGTTTTATTTTTGTAGGTAAGAAGTACTTAGTTTTTGTGGAAGTTTTTTTTAAACATGCTTGAGCCCAATGACAAAAATTATCCCTAACTTAGGACCCAGGGGATGATTTCCAACTAAGGAAGTTTGCATTTTTTTTTACTTTACTAATTTTCATTACTAGGTGGCTTATGGTCATTCGACCCCTTTTATTACACTTGTTCAGTTGGTCCCTTTCTTAAAAATGTTGTGTATGGCACTTTTAGCTTATTGATGCTTAGAATGTTGATTTTGCTGATAAAGATTGGGAATAGTGTCCTTGCTAGGTGCTTTGAATTGTGGTATTTAACTTAGGTTGATGGGTGTGGGTGGTTTTTATCCTTGTTTTAATAATTTTGCATGTGAGTTACGTTTTTACTTGAAATGTTGATGGATTATTGAAGGATGTTTACCTACCTATTGTAGTAGTGCAACTAGGATGGATTCCTCAATTTTAAATATTACCATATTATATTGTGTATTCTTGAGTGACAGTCTTTTTCTAATTTATTGAAATTGAGATCTAGAGTAATCAAATTTTCTTGCGCCTTTTATTTACTGTTGAAGTATAATTGTTTTTTTTTTGTATTTTTGTGCATTGAACAAGTAAAGTTTTCTCTTACGTCATTTTTTTGTTGGCCAGTGATTGTCTAACAAATTGATTTACTCTTGTGCTTTCATACTTGGTGGAGTAGAATTGATTTAATAACCAATCTACTCTCGCGCATTAATCTTGTGAAAAATATGTGGTTTTAGAACACGTCCCTTGCACCATCAATTTAATTGAAAATTATATTGGCGTCCTGATGTGTATGGATAGTCATGGGTGTAGTCTCTTCCTATGCGTCACCATGGTTTGACGTGTGAATGCTAGCAATTAAAGGCTTGGCGTCTTGAAAATAAGACATAGTTGACTACGTGGCGTCTTATCTTCCATCGTTATATGAATGATGAATGATTAAGTGGTTAGCTCACTTGTGCAATGATTTTTATAATGATGCATGACTCATTAAGTAATATTAATTATGTGTGTGCCTTAATTTAGTGGTGTGTCATTTGTTCATCATTCTTTCTTGCACTTCAAAATTAATGATAATTGTGTTGAATTTAGGTGACTTATTCACTCTCACAATAAATTTAATTGTTGTTTAATATCGTGCCCTTGCATAAG
Source organism: Picea mariana (assembly GCA_032191745.1). NCBI lineage: Eukaryota > Viridiplantae > Streptophyta > Pinopsida > Pinales > Pinaceae > Picea > Picea mariana. The sequence continues at coordinate 466,683 of JASDQU010103855.1, forward strand.
TTGACATGAGGATGTTCATGGATTATTACGCTCATGCACAATTGATGCACGAGCATCTCTCCACGTCAGCCAACAAGCCAACCAGCCACGTCGAAGCAGACGCATTCAAAGCTGAAAAGAGGCGTCGCCTTCATTTTGAATTAAAATTGAATGTAATTAAATGTTTAAGCTATTGAGCTGGAAAGTCGTGCCTTTGCGCAGGCTGTAGATAAGTGGGCCTTTAATGTTTTGTAAGGCTAAGATCTAGATCTGATTCTGGACTAGATAGCTATTCATTGTAATTGAATAGGATAGGTAGATTGGAGGGAAGAGCTCGAAGTGCCCCCTCAGGTAAAAGATATTTTTCGTATCTCATTTTGAGTAGCGGTAGTGGTTGTAAAAGAAGAGCAAAAGAGAGCTCGAGAACACCCTTGTACAAATAGGCATTTGCCATTTTTAATACAAAAAAAAGTAGTTTTTCCTGCATGTATTTCTATGTTGAATGAATGTCTGTGAGTGTTCTTTTATGTTGTAGATGTAGTTGTGCATTTGCAGGGATTTGGTTTGGTTTCAGGCTTGAGAGGTCTTTGAGGCTTCATACTAGGAGGGTGTGATAGAACGTTGCAGGTTCTGATAACCATGCATAGAGGTTTCATATATGAACTCTGCAGATTCAGACAAAGACGTGCCAGGTGGGCACACAGCTAAAATCATCAACTCAGGAAGAAGAGAACTCTTTGAGTCCTGTGAGTTGAAGAAGAATCCACTGAGGGATCTTCACAGGGTTGCTGAACACCCTGAAGGACTCAACAAGAGGTTTCTTGAGTAAAGGATAGCCAAGAAGGAATCCATATTTCTCCATCTAAGGGAGAAAAGTAAAAGGATGAGTTTCCTTGGAGGTTGAAGCTACAGGAAAGCTCAAGAGAGATAGCACTTTGGGTGCGTGAAGACTCTGCAGAGGCGTAGAAGTCAAAGAATGAATTGAGGATTCAAAGGAAAATCTCAGGAGGGCCAACGTTTTCATATACGTGCAGGCGAGAACTCTCGATCATGGAAGTTCGCAGAGGAGAAGGAAGGCAATGGTTGAGGCCTTTGAAAAATTGGAATTTTTCCAAGCATTAGAAGAAAGAGAAGAAGCTCAGGAGGGAGCACAACCGTCCGATCAAATTGTGAAAGAGATCTAGACCATTGGTTTTCCACATCCAGGGAGTGGCAAAGTAAGCGCACAGGAAGAACGGATTTAGACCATTGGATCTTGATCTAAATACTCGACAGTCGACATATCTGTCGAGAGTTGCACAGGGGTTAAGCCTTCGTGAACAGCAGGGGTGAAAGTCCTAACAAGAGGCATAGCCATCGGGATATCAGTGTTCAATAAATCGGGAGTCTTGAAGATAGGAGATCAAAAATATCCATGGTGAAAGTCTCGGGAACGATCTGAGTCATCCATCAGTTGGGACACGTGGGCGAGATTGGGAGCCCATCGACATTTCAGAGATCGAAGGGGCAATATGCTGGGACATTTCGGCATTTGATGTCGGGAAATCTCGAGAGTTAATTAGGACCGTCCATCTTGAGGGGACATGTGGCAGCGATCAAAGCCTTCGGGAAAGGTCCCGATAGGAGAGTCACATCCAGAAATCAGGATTTGGAGGATCGGGGATCCTGAGGACAAAGTGTCCATATGTTTTGACATTGGAAATTCCAAAACCCTGATAGGAGATAAGGTTGTGGACTTATGAGAGGGGGTCATGTGGACCAGGGCGTAGCCGGATGAGGCTAAGGTGAAAGGAGCCGCATCGATAAATCAGGGATTGGGGATTCAAGAGGACAAAGAGCTCTTAACATTAGGAAACGTAAAGTCCCAGAACCCAAAATTAAGTTGGGGAAGCTCACGGTCAGGTGTAGAAGACTGTGCAGGTGAAGAAAGGACTTGTGGATCATATTTTCACAGCGATTCCCGTGGGGATCGAAAGAGTCAATTTTGGCTCACTTAGTGATTGAACGATCCTATGAGCAGGTGTGAGAGAGAGTGTAGTGTAGCTTTTGCCTGCGTCAAGTGGTATCAGAGTAGGACTCTATTTGTATATTTCAAGCAGAGGGAGAAGGTAAAGGAAAAAAAAACAGAGCGCTAGAGACTCTGTAAGGATTGTTTGTAGGTAGGAAACAGTCAAAAGACTGTCAGGAGAACTATAGGATGAGGCTGGAAATGCTCGGGATGCAGAGTGACAGCAGCAGGTTTGCTAGGAAGGCAAGAAGAGACAACAACATGGCTACTGAAGGCCACAGGTATGTTGAGAGAAAAAACCTAGAGCTGATGAGCACAATCGAGAGAGGAAAAGAACTTGCCAACATCAGGGCAAGAATGGAGGAGCTTGAACTGTGGATGCAGCAGAATACCAAGCTGAGATGGGTGTATGAGTGGCCTATGAAGAAGGAAAAAGCGAAATGGCCAGTTAGGGAGTTGATGGCTAGAAGACAACGTAGACTTATAAAAGGATGGTTGAAGCATGTTGAAAACCTCGACGGACCTAAGGAGATGGTTCAGGTATGTGAACCAGAGAATGGGGACATTCTCGGCGAAGGGAATGAAATGGGATCAGTTGAAGATCTCAAGAACTTCCAGGAGGGAAGAATAGAAATTCCATATTTCCAGGTGGGCAAAGAGTTGAGATCAGCTGAAGATCTCACGGGCTGTCAGGAGGACAGCCAAGGAATTTCACATTGCCAACTGGGCAATGAAATGAGGTCAGTGCGGGATATCGAAGACTTCCAAGAGGGTAGTGGAAGCATCTCAAATTGCTAGGTGGGCAGAGATGTGAATACGAGATTGTCTGAAGGTCTCATGGACTCGGAGGTGAGTTCAATTCAGCAAGGAGTGCTGATGAAGATGGGATCAGTCGATCTCATAATCTGCCAGGAGGGTAGTGAACAGATTCTGTATTGCTAGGTGGGCAGGGATGAGCAGATGAGTTGGAATTAGCCAGAAGAGATGACAGATTAGATGAGCTTAGGGGTGGATTTAGATCAGCAGATGCAGCTGACAGGGGATGAAGATTCATATGGTTTTCCAAGCCATATAAATGAAGATGATGACAAGTTAAAAACTTTCACCATTCGAGAGGCTGATTTGAGGAGACTTATAATGATTGGGGGAATCGAGATATTCCTACGACTTGCCCAGGAGGATGCAGAAATATGTGTTGCATATGCAGAAACAATAGAAGGACAGCAAGCTGAGACTATCGCAGAAAAATTGGAGCAGATATCTAAAGCTGCCCAAGTAGGAGAATAAGATGAGCATCTTGAGGAGTGTCTCAATGCATTCAGCCAGGAAGATGAGGAAGCTGTAGCACTGAAGATGACAGTAGAAGAAGAAGGAGAGGATGCTGAGCATTCTGAGGAATGGCTCAATATTTTCAACTAGGGGACTGAAAAGACTGCAACATGGGAGTTTGCAACAAAAGATGAAACAGATAGCGTTAGTTTGGATGATCTGTATGAGAAGATTGAATCCCTGGAGAGAAGGGTGAAGGTGCAGTGCATGCACATCCAACAGGTGAATTTAGAAGACGATGAAGAAAGCATGGGAGATCATGATGATCTACTCATGAGCAAAAAAAATTTGCGTCCGAGGACATTGCATGAACAAGGCTAGCCATTGGAGCAGCCAGACGAAGTGATCAAAGAGATCAATGAGCTAATTTTAGGGTCAGCAGAAACTATCAGCAAGGAGAGGTTGAGCAGAGAAAAGGAAGTAGCAATGATAGCGCAAAAGCAGCAATAGAGGAATGGAGCAGATGAACAGCTCCAGAGGATGATTTGGGATCTAGGAGGATTTCAACCACTGAGATGGGAAGCTCATGAGAAGGATCTCATGAATTTTGAAGTTGAGGAGTATGATGCAAGAGCATCTCTCCACGTAAGCCAACCAGCTAGCCAGCCACATCGAAGCGGACGCATTCAAAGATGAAAAGAGGTGTTGCCCTCATTTTGATTTAAAATTGAATGTAATTAAATGTTTAAGTTGTTGAGCTAGAAAGTCGTGCCTTTACGTAGGCTGTAGATAAGTAGGCCTTTAATGTTTTGTAAGGCTAAGATCTAGATCTGATTCTGGACTAGACAGCTATTCATTGTAATTGAATAGGGTAGGTAGATTGGAGGGAAGAGCTCGAAGAGCCCCCTTAGGTAAAAGAGATTTTTCGTATCTCATTTTGAGTAGTGGTAGTGGTTGTAAAAGAAGAGCAAAAGGGAGCTCGAGAACACCCTTGTACAAACAAACATTTGTCATTTTTAATACAAACAGAAGTAGTTTTTCCTACATGTATTTCTGTGTTGAATGAATGCCTGTGAGTGTTCTTTTATGTTGTAGATGTAGTTGTGCATTTGCAGGTATTTGGTTTGGTTTCAGGCTTGAGAAGTCTTTGAGGCTTCATACCAGGAGGGTGTGATAGAACACTGCGGGTTCTGATAGCCATGCATAGAGGTTGCATATATGAACTCTGCGGATTCAGACAAAGATGTGCCAGGTGGGCACACAGCTGAAATCATCAACTTAAGGAGAAGAGAACTCTTTGAGTTCTGTGAGTTGAAGAAGAATCCACTGAGGGATCTTCACAGGGATTTTGAACACCCTGAAGTACTCAGCAAGAGGTTTCTTGAGTGAAGGATAGCCAGGAAGGCATCCATATTTCTCCATCTAAGGGAGAAAAGGAAAAGGACGAGTTTCCTTGGAGGTCAAAGCTACAGGAAAGCTCAAGAGAGATAGCACTTTGGGTGCGTAAAGACTCTGCAGAGGCGCAAAAGTCAAAGAATCACTTGAGGATTCAAAGGAAAAGCTTAGAAGGGCCATCGTTTTTATATACGCACAGGAGAGAACTCTCGATCGTGGAAGTTCGCAGAGGAGAAGGAAGGCAAAGGTTGAGGCCTTTGAGAAATTGGAATTCTTCCAAGCATCGGAAGAAAGCACAGAAGCTCAGGAGGGAGCACAGCCATCTGATCAGATTTTGAAAGAGATCTGGACCATTGGTTTTCCACGTCCAGGGAGCGGCAAAGTAAGCGCACAGGAAGAACCGATTTAGACCATTGGATCTTGATCCAAATGCCCGACAGCCGACAGATCTGTCGAGAGTTGCAAGGGGGTTAAGCCTTCATGAACAACAGGGGTAAAAGTCTTGACGAGAGTCGTGGCCATCGGGATATCGATGTTCGGGAAGTCGGGAGTCTCGAAGACAAGAGATCGGAAATAACCATGGTGAAAGTCCCAGGAACGATCTGAGCCATCCATCAGTTGGGACACGTGGACGATATTGGGATCCCATCGACATTTCGGAGATCGAAGTGGCAAGATGCCGAGAAATTTTGTCATTGTATGTCAGGAAATCCCGAGAGTTAATCAGGACCGTCCATCTTGAGGGGACGTGCGGAAGTGATTGAAGCCTTTGGGAAAGGTCTCGATAGGAGAGTCACATCGAGAAATCAAGATTCGGAGGATCGGGGATCCTGAGGACAAAGTGTCCATACATTTTGACATTGGAAAGTCCAAAACCCCGATAGGAGATAAGGCTACGGACTTATGAGAGAGGGTCATGTGGACGGGGCTAAGGAGAAAGGAGCCGCATCGGTAAATCGGGGATCGAGGATTGAAGAGGACAGATATCTCTTGACATCGAGAAACTTAAAGTCCCGAAACCCGAAATTAAGCCGGGGAAGCTCACGGTCAGGTGCAGAAGACTGTGTAGGTGAAGAAAGGACCTGTAAATCATATTCTCATAGATATTCCCGTGGGGATCGAAAGAGTCAATTTTGTCTCACTTAGTGATTGAACGATCCTGTAAGCGGGTGTGAGAGAGAGTGTAGTGCAGCTCGTGCTTGCGTCAACAATGAATATTTAATTTTGATGTATGTTGATAATGATGATTCTTACTCATGTGCCATGTTTAATTGTGAGTTAGAATTGATGGATTGATGGTCCTTACGATATGCATGGAAGGTTAAGATTTGTACTGTATTGTGTAATTTTTAATATTAGAATACAATGAAGTTTGGTTTTGTTAATTAATATGTTAATACATTTGTGTGTGTGTCATGATCAATGGTGACGAGGTGTTAGCTATGTGTCATATCGGATTATTAATGAATTATGATTATTTTGTTAATTTATGTGATTGACGTATGAACGATGTTCACGTTTATTATGATTAAATTTTCCTAACACAACCTTAAAAAAAAGAAAAAAAGGGTTATTTTTTAGTTGTTGCACATCGTTTGGTTGTTGTAACGGTGGGGCCGTCACAGGATATGTTGGGGTCTCTAGGGTTCCCTTAAAAAACTCCTATAACCCCTACTCCTCTAGAACTAGATTTATGTGCTCTCTCCATGGAATAAATTTTAAAGCACCTTCCAATCTATGTTTGAATATCAACTCTACATTTTCCATTTTATTGTTTACTTATCTCACTCATCCTTATTAGCTGTTCAACCTCCTATGCTAGTTTTAATCTTGAAAAAAAACTTGGTTTCTATATTCATAGGTTGAGCTATGATACCATGTTAATTTATATAAACCCATCATGAAAAACTTTAGTGGCATTAATTTTTCCTACCCACAATTAATTCACTCCTGATATAAATTCAAAAAATTATGCATAAAAAATCACAACTAAGTTTTTGTTGGATTATTGAAAGGGAGGGGGTGAATCAGTAATAGAGCAATTGAATCCCTTTCAAACACAAAATTCAAGTGGTAAATCAATGTAGCATTATCATTCAATAGTTGCAGAGGAAATAAACAATGAACAAATGAGCAATCATACACATACACAATACACCGATGTTTTTATGTGGAAACCCAAAGCGAGAGAAAAACACATAATGTTTTTTCTTATATGTATTTAAGAATTACATTCATTGGAAGCACCGAATTCCTTTGTTCTCCAGCTGCAACTGGAAGAAGGCTCCAGTCCCCTAGTTTCTCGGGATACAACCTGAGGGAAGCTCCAACTCCCCAATTCTCTTTCTACAAATAGAAGGATGTTACAACCCCCTATGTTCTCTAGCTACAACCACCTATCATTGCCCCATCCAACCACTCTAAAATAAAATTAGAATGATGGAACCACTGTCACACTATCATTGTGAGATATAGTGCTGTAAACATGTACCAATCAACATATAATCAACCTGTACCATAAAAAAGTGCATCAACCATGCACCATCCTGTACCAAACAACCTATAATCAACCTGTACCATAAACAAGTGCATCAACCATGCACCAACCTATACCTCAACCTCAACCAAAAGCCCGCATCAATTTCATCATTCAAATCTGATTTGTAACTCTGTAATAGACCTAGTGTGTATGATCACATACCTGCAAACCTTCCTTAACTTTAACAACAAGAGACTAATATTTTATCAAACTTTACTTTAGTCTCACATGACTAATTTTGGATTACTCGACAACCCTAGCCTGCAATAATCATAACTATGTATCTATAATGAATAAGGATCTAAAAATGGTACACAATTTTCTTCAATATCTTTTATGCAATTACTCCATATTGAAAAAGAGTTATAGAAAAAATCACATATCTTGTTGCATTCTGGCTTATTCTAGAGATCGAACTTGTAGAGAATTCCCTGCATGGAATATTTGCTTTATAGATATGAAAATCGTACACAACATACTATAGATTGTTCTCTAACCAGTACATTTGGTCTTACTGAATTTTGATCTATTATGAGGAAGTTATGATGTTTTTACCAGAAACACATGTTTTAGACTATTTTTAGGACTAGCCGCAAACCCTATTTTCCACGGAGTGTGAATACAAAAATACAACGACCCAGAAGATGAAATTGTTATCACAACTACTTGGATATGTTTTCTCAATAGCCTCCCAATTTCATGGTCTGAATCATTCTAGAAAAAAAGTTATTGCGAAAATGGTAAGATGACCTGTAAATAACATACCTTAGAAAGCATCATCAAAAGAATTTATCCTCCTTTGAATTTCAGCCTTCTTTACTTCACCTTCCCTCTGAAATTTGGCTTAGATATTCTTTGGTTACCTCAATCACTTGTAGATATTCAATATTCTCAAGTGTGATTAAAATGGGAGACTCTTGCCTCTTATTTATACTTTTATGTAGTTTCTTCAAGGGGTTACCTTCTAACCATCTTAAACCACTTTCCTTATATTAGGGATAACCCACTTCTAACCACTTATCCACTTAGTAATTTCTCCATTAACTTTATTATTTAAATAATTTATTTTGTATCCACATTGACTTATAGTACACTCATCACTTCACTTTATTATTTACCTTCTAAAATCTCTTAAACCACTTTCCTTATTTTAGGGCTAAGCCACTTCTAACCACTTGTCCACTTAGTAATTTATCCATTAAATTTATTATTTAAATAAATTATTTTGTATTCACTTTGACTTATAGTACACTCATCACTTCACTTTATTATTTAAATAATTTCTTCTCTGCAATCACTTTGACTGCTTTGACCTTTTGGGGCTTCTATATGAATCATGAGGGTTCTCCAACTTCACATGGACATAACTCTCTAACCGTGAGGAGTTATGTGACTTTCCACATACCACCGAAAATGGCATGACATGCACTATCCATATAGAATAGTATTAAATACAAATATATTAAAACACATACCATTATACATCAAACAAACTTGGGTCCATTGCCCAAACCTTTGTGCTACCAAACTTTCTTCAAGGGTTGACATCAATGACAACCAACACAAATAATCAACAATCTCCCCCTTTGGAATTGATGAAACCACTCTTATGAAATACTGAAGTCATATCACTCATGCTCCCCCTGTGACCATCACTCCCCCTGGAACCATGCTTCTGTGCTCTTTCTAAAAGCATTTACCTTTGCATCTGATAAATCTCTCCCCCTTTTTCATCAATGAAAAAGGTATCTTTCCATCCAGGACTGCTCCCCCTGACTGAACTCTTCCTGAAACCGATCTCCCAACCTGAACTATACCTTTTATGGTTCTTCCTCATGTAAATATAAGATATATAAGATAAGCATTAAAAAGAATTCATTTTGGAGTAGAAATTACTCTAAGTCTATAGTGAAGATACTCAAAGGCTTCTCTAGGAAGAGGTTTTTTAAAGATGTCTTCCACTTGTTCTTTTGTGCCCACATATTAAACTCTAATTTTCTTCTCTGCAACCTGTTCCTGTAGAAAGTGATACTTGATTGGAATGTTCTTCATCTTGGAGTGCATCACTGGGTTCTTAGAGATATTGATGGTGCTTGTTTTATCACAATAGATTGGAATGGGCTCATCATACTCAACCTGTATATCTATCAGAGTTTGTTTCATCCATAGAACCTATGTACAACATGTTATTCCTGCAATATACTCTTCCTTGGCTATAGATAAGGATATTGATGATTGTTTCTTTCTTAGCCGTGATACTAAACACTCACCCAAGTATAATGTTGCTCCATTGGTTCTTTGTCAGTCATCAATGCAACCTACCCAATCTATATCTGTGTAGGAAATAAATGATATATCATTTCCTTTTGGATACCATAAGCCAAACTCTTATGTTCCTTTGAGGTATCTGAAAATACTCTTCAGTGCTAATATATGTGATTCCTTTGGTGCTGCTTGAAATCGTTACACCTGTCCAATTGCTTGCATTACATATGGTATGGATGTTATCACATATAGTAAGCTACCAATCATTGACCTGTATTTCCTCTGGTATGTAGACTTTGAGTCATCATCTGTGCTCAACTTTCAACTGGTTTGCATAGGAGTGGTAACTGGTTTGCAATATTCCATTCTAAACCTCTTTAGCATTTCTTTGATATACTATGTTGAGAAATAAAAATTCCTTGGTTTCTTTGACGTATATGAAGACCTAGAAAGAAGGATATTTCTCCGAGTAATGAAATTTCAAATTCATTCTACATATCCTTTCTAAATTTCTGGCTTAACCTGTCATCATTGCTTCCAGAAATAATATCATCAACATAAAATTCAATTCATAAAATATTATCTTAAGTTACCTTGATGTATCGGTTGTTGTCTGCACTTCCTTTTCTGAACTCTTCCTTCTGTAGATGTTTATCCAGTCTAGAGTACCATGCTCTAGGAGCCTGTTTTAGACCATACAAGGCCTTATTCAATTTACGCACATAATCTGATTTCTCTTACAACTAAAATCCTTTTGGTTGTTCAATGTAGACTTGTTCTTCAAGTTCCCCATTCAGAAAAGATGATTTCATGTCCATCTAATACACTTTAATATTCTTGGAACATGCATAGGATAAAAGCAATCAGTTTGCTTCCATTCAGGAAATTGGGCGAAAGGTCTCTTCGAAGTTGATTCCTTCAACCTATGTGTATCCTTTACATACCAATTTAGCTTTGTTCCTTGTAACCTGTCCATATTCATTTAATTTATTTTTGAATACCCACTTTGTGCCAATCACATTCTTATTCTTTAGTCTTGGAACCAATTCCCAAGTGCCATTCTTCTCTATTTGATCCAATTATTGATCCATTTCCTTATTCCAGAATTCATCCTTGTCGGCCTCCTCAAAACTGTTTGGTTCAATCGTAGATGAGAGTGCTAGGTGCATTTGTTCTAGTGAACATATTAATCTTCTAGTCTCAACTTTTGCATCTTTGTTTCCGATAATCTGATCTAAAGGATGATTCTTTTGTACTTGTTTGATAGGTGTCTTTGGAGGCACTTATTGAAATTTCTCTTCTACTTCTATTTGATCTTCTTCATATTCCCCTTATACTTCTTTTTTGTAAAGTTCTTCCATTGATTGATTTTCTTCTTCCTTTAATTCTCGTTCACTTGTTTCATCAATTGTTACATCGATGTTTTCCACAAATTTGTTCAACCTCAGATTGTAACACTTGTATGCTTTCCTTGTACTTGAGTAACCAAAAAGTACTCCTTTGTCCACATGAGAGTCAAACTTTCCCATTTTTCCATCTTCTCTTTTGATGTAGCATTTGCTTCCAAATACTTTGAAGTGCTTCACATTTTCTAGTCTTCCTTTCCATAGCTTGTAGGGAGTTTTTTCAGTGTTGTTTCTAAGAATTACTCTGTTTTGAATGTGAACTTCTATATGCACTACATGTGTCAAAAAAATACTTGTCAATTTGGAATCCATTAGCATTGTTCAAGCCATTTCTTGTACAGTCCTGTTCTTTCTTTCAACAATTTCATTCTATTGATATTTGCTAGCAACGAAGAATTTCCTTTCTATTCCATGCCTGATGCAGTAGTCCATAAATTCCTTGGAATTGAACTCTCCTCCGTTATCAGATCTAAAACATTTCATTTTGAATCCATTTCATTTTCAACCATTTCCTTGTAGACCTTGAAGTTTTCAAAGGATTCTGACTTATTCCTGAGAAAGAAAACCGCAGTCATTCTTGTATAATCATCAAACAATAACATAAAGTATTTCTAACCTTTTAAACCCTTTGTTTTATTCGATCCAACTAGATCAGTATGCAAAATTTCAAGTGGTCTTGTCATTGAATATTCCTTTGATCTGAACCTAGTCTTAGTTTGCTTTCCTTGTTGACAGTGCTTGCATAAATTTTTGGTTGGTTTCGTGATCTAGGGAATTTTTCTAACTGCTTCCGTTTTGTTGAATTTGACAAGGTTATCAAAGTGTATATGACCCATTCTTCTGTGCCATAGCCAACCTTCATCTTCCTTTCCTAGAAAACACTTTTCATTTCCAATTTCACTTAATACATATATGTTGCTTAAAGTTCTTGCAGTTGTTGCAATCAATTTTCCTAAACATTATTTTTGTATCTCGCACTTTTGTGAATCGAAAGTAATTTTATGAACTTAGTCACACATTTGAATCACACTTAGAATAATATGTTTCATATCTTCGACTAGTAGAAAATTTTCTTCCTTGGTATTCTTGTTTCCAATTCTGATTATGCCTTTTCCAATTATTTTAGTTGAATCATCATTTACAAAGAAGATTGATCCATCTCTTTCCTTTCTTAATTTAAGAAAATTGTCTTTATCACCTATCATGTGTTTTTAACAACCACTATAAACATACCAACCACCTTTCTTTTGCTTATCTTATAGAGCGAGTGTGCATTCTTCATTGCTATACTGATTGTCCTTTCTTATCCATGTTCTCTTTTGAGGTTCCTGTCTATGATTGTTGTTGTTCTATTGTGGTTCTCTAGGAGGGACTACAAGTCTACAATCTTTGGCCATGTGTCCAAAGTTTTTACACTTGTAGCATTCCACTTCAGTGCTCAATGATTCAAACTTGTTGTAATTTCTTCTTTTTGTTTCACTAGGCCTTCTTGGATAACCCTTTTGTGCATAAATTTCAAAGTTGTTTATGTTCCTTTTGTTAGCTCTGTAATTCATAACTTTATGTCCAAAATTATTGCATGCATAACATAAACCAAAAAATATAGTTTGATACCTGGGAGTTGAATATCTTCTAAAGGGAGTTACTCTTATAAATCCTTCTTCTTCCTAAGGCCTATTTTTTTTGTCGGTCGTTGATTATGAAATCTAAATCTTCTCGGTGGAGGAGTGTCCCTATAATATTCCTTGTAGGTGTTTCTATCCCCTTTGACTGTTTCTGCATATATTTTTGGGTATGTTTCTTGTTCTTTTGTTTTGGAGCTTGAAATATTTTCTTTCTTATTGTATCCAAGTATGGACTTGCCATGATGAGGCTTTTGACTATTGATAATGTCATCCAAAACTTTTGCATTGTTCTGCATATTTTTCTTTTGTAGATCATTTCTTAAGGTGACAATCTCTTCTTCCAAATTTCCAATGATCCTGTCTCTTTCTTCTAGATGTTCTTTGAGTGCTTCTTCAATTATTTTATCTTCTTCTATTTGAACCTTCAAATTTGTGATCATTTGCTCTAGTTCTTGAGTGTCTTCTTTCATATCTAGTTCAACTTGTAGCTTCTTATTTTTCTTCTTTTATATTCTTATAACTTATATGATAGTCAAAAATTATTATCGGTAGTCAACTTATGACTCTTCATATTCTTCTTCGGTGTCTTCTTTATCAGAGTCTTCTAATCACATGAATATAACTCTTTCTATCTCACTTTCACTGTCTTCATCTTCATCTGATGAGGAGATGTCTTCTTTGGTGCAGAAGATTTTCTTGAAATCTTTCTTTATGGTTCTTTTCCCTTTATATGTTTGTTTTCTATTTGAGTAATCTTCATCATTCCTCTTATTTTTTTATGAGGACATTTGTTCGCAAAATGACCAATACCATTACAATTTAAAAAAAAAAATGGAAGATTACCTTTATATCTATCATTAGTTCCCTTGTTCAATCTTCTGACAAAGTTGGCCACTTCTTCATCATCTTCTGAGATGTCACTATTGTTGTTATGTTCTTTTTCCTTTTTCTTTCCCTTTTGCTTTGACATTTTGGATGCTTTGAAAGTTGCTTCTTTTATATCTGGATTTTCATGTTCAGTTCTCATTTCATATGCTATGAAGATTCCATGTAGTTCATCCCTGCTTATTGAGTCTAGATATTCTCTTTCTTCTAGTGTTGCTATCTTACGATCAAATATCATAGGAAGAGATCTTAGTACCTTTTGAAGAATTACATATTCTTTAATTTCTTCTCCCAATACTATCATTTCAATTATTGTTTCATCGACTCATAAGAAGTAAGATGCAATATTCTCATTTTCCTTCATCTTTAGTTGTTCAAACTGACCTTTGTAAGTTTGAAGTTTTTTTTTTTTACTTTTGAATCTCCTTCATAAATATTTTGAAGCTTGTCCAAAATATCTTTAGTGGATTTTCTATATATAAATTTGGTGTATACTGATTCACAAAGACCAGTTGGAAGTGCATTTATGGCTTTGGAATTATTTTGACCAAGTTTTATTGCTCTTTCATTTGTCAATGGAACTGTTGGTTCTTTGTATCTATCTACAACTGATTGCGAAATTTCAAATCCCTATGCCTGTATATATGGTTTCATCCTTATGCGCAAAAATGCATACTTCTATCCATCAAATTGTAGTATTCCATTTTTATACATGTTATTTCTCTTCATGATATACCTTTCATTGGTTAAAATGATTTTTGAAGGAACCTACTCTGATACCAATTGTTGGATTACTTAGAGGCGGGATGAATCAATAATAGAGAAATTGAATCCTTTTTAACCACAAAATTCAAGTGTTATATCGAAGTAGAATTATCATCCAATAGTTGCATAGTAAATAAACAATGAACAAATGAAAAATCATATACATACAAAGTACACCAATGTTTTTACGTGGAAACCCAAAGCGGGATAAAACTACATAATTTTTTTTTCTTATATGTCTTTAAGAATTACATTCATTGGAAGCACCAACTTCCTTTGTTTTCCAGCTGAAACTGGAAGGAGGATTCAACCCTCTAGTTTCTTAGGCTGCAACCTGAGGGAAGATCCAACTCCCCAATTCTCTGGCTAGAAGAAGGAGGCTACAACCCCCTATGTTCTTTGGCTACAACCAGAAGGTGGCTACAATGACTTGTCCTTGCCTCGTCCAACCACCCTGAAATAAAGTAGAATGATGGAACCAATGTCACACTATCACTGTGAGATATACTATTGTAAACATGTACGAATCAACTTTTAATTAGCCTGTACCATAAACAAGTGCATCAACCATGCACCAACCTGTACCAAACAACATGTAATCAACCTGTACCATAAACAAGTTCACCAAACATGCACCAACCTGTACCTCAACCTTAACCAAAATCCCTCATAAATTTCATCATTCAAATATGATTTGTAACTCTGTAATAAACCAGTTGTATATGATCACATACTTGGAAACCTTCTTTAACTTTAACAACAAGAGACTAGCATTTTATCAAACTTTACTTTAGTCTCACATGACTAATTTTGGATTTGTCAACAACCCTAACTTGCAATAATCATAACTATGTACTTTTAATGAATAAATATATGAAAATGGTACACAACATTATTCAGTGTCTTTTATGCAATTCCTCTAGATTTCACTACTTCGAACCTCTCAAAAAAGGAGTTATTGTAAAAATGACATACCTTGTTGAATTTTGGCTTATTCTAGAGATCGAACTTGTAGAGAATGCCCTATATGAAATATTTTCTATATATATATATGAAATTTGTACACAACATACTAAAGATTGTACTCTAACTAATACATTTTTTCTTACTGAATTTGGATCTGTTATAAAGAAGTTATGGCGTTTTTAATTGAAACACATGTTTTAGACTATTTTTTGGACTAGCCACAAACCCTATTTTCCATGGAGTGTAAATCCAAAAATAAAAAGACACACAAGATGAAATGTTTATCACAACTACTTGGATATGTTTCCTCAATGACCTCCCAATTTCATAGTGTGAATCATTCTAGAAAAATTATTGGGAAAATGGTGAGATGACATGTAAATAACATACCTTAGAAAGCATCGTCAAAAGAATTTATCCTCCCTTGAATTTCAGCCTTATTTACTTCACCTTCCCTCTAAAATTCGGCTTAGATATCCTTTGGTTACCTCAGTCACTTGTAGATATCCAATATGCTCAAGTGTGATTAAAATGAGAGACCCTTGCCTCTTATTTATACTTTTATGTAGCTTCCTCAAGGGGTTACCTTCTAACCATCTTAAACTACTTTCCTTATTTTAGGGCTAACCCACTTCTAACCACTTGTCCACTTAGTAATTTATCCATTAAATTTATTATTTAAATATTTTATTTTGTATCAACTTTGACATTTAGTACACTCATCACTTCAATTTATTATCTACCTTCTAAAATCTCTTAAACCACTTTTCTTATTTTAGGGTAACCCACTTCTAACCACATGTCCACTTAGTAATTTCTCAATTAATTTTATTATCTAAATAATTTATTTTGTATCCACTTTGAATTATAGTACACTCATCACTTAACTTTATTATTTAAATAGTTTCTTATTTGCAACCACTTTGACTAGTTTGACCTTTTGGGGCTTTTAGATGACTCATAAGGGTTCTCCGACTTCACATGGCAACAACTCTCTAACTGTGAGGAGTTATGTGACGTTCCACATACCAATGGAAATGGAATGGCATGTAATATCCATATAGAATAGTATTACCTGCAAATATATTAAAACTTGTACCATTATACATCAAACAAATTTGGGTCCATTACCCAAACCTTTGTGCTACCAAAATTCTCTACCAGACTTTCTTCAAGGGCTGACATCAATGAAAAGCATCCCAAATAATTAACATTTTTAACTTAAATTCACAACATAAAACTCATGAAACCAAGCACATAAAGTATAGAAACCATAAATTTTACCCTGGAAACCCCAGTGTCGGGAAAACTAGTAAAGATAGGCTTTATTATGGCTTCAGAGGAAAATATTGCAGCAATAATAAACTCAGAAATTTCTTACAAAATTTTTTCCTTCTTCCTGGTTGTATGACCCAACATAAATCAACATGGAGAGTAGGAAGCCTGAGCGGTGAGGATCTGAATAATGGTGGCCATGGCTATCAGCACCAGCTCTGCGACAGTCCGCATTGGTTGCAAGAAGTCTGCTTTCGTCTCCAACGCATCGTCATCGGTTCGATCTGAGTTTGCTGGATTGCAGCGCATGGATTCCATGTTTGACATGGGTTCAAGTCATTGCTTATTTGCTCAAATGCAGAGGAATGTTCAAGCCGTCAGCAATGGCTATCGCGGAGTTGTCACCATGGCGGGCACTGGGAAGTTCTTCGTTGGTGGCAACGGGAAATGCAATGAGGAGAGGCAAGAGGCCGAAAACGCTCATTTATCAGGTCTGTGGCAGGACAAAGATTCAAATGAGGATTGGTGGCAGAGAGACTGGGGTTTGCTGAACTGCCATTATTTTGTGGACAAATGCTTGACGTTCGAGGCCGTTGATGAGGTGAACCAGCAAGAACTAAACCCTAGCCGTCACCACCGCTGCCTTAACCTACATAGCAGCAAGACTAGCTCCGAGATCATGGCAAGCTTCCCCCTTTTCCTCAAAACCATTGCCGGATCTTCTCTCTGTATGCAGGTTCAAGGCTCACACTCTGTCTCTGAGCTCAAAACCCAAATCCACCAAGCCACAGGGATTCCACCTAGATTCCAACAACTAATTTTCAAAGGCCGGAAGCTTGGAGATGGCTCTCTGCTACGAGATTACAGAAACCTAAAAAACACAACCATTTCTCTCACTTCTCGGTTGTGTGGAGGAGCGCCTTTAGTGACCGATCCAAGCTCCTACAAGAAGGCTATGAAATTAGGGACTTCCGCTCCTTCGAAGCTCCAAGCAGAAGCTTCAAAAGTAAAGGAGCCCTTTGGAGGCGCCTTCATTGTGGAGCAGTGTGAAGAACCTCCAACAGCAGAAGTCGAAGACCCCCAAGTCTATGGCTATGCCTTTCTCTACCAGACCAAAGCCCTCATTTGCCACTTCAACAGACTTTGGCCCTCATCCCCTGTGCTAAAGGAATGGGTTAACAAGACCTGGTCGGAGGGTCATGAGATATTCTTCTGTTCCAAGGGATTCTTCATCGTCAACTTCTCCACTGAAGCTGAATGTCAGCGCATACTAGAGCAGGGTCCTTGGTTTTAGGGCAGATCTGGTCTCTCCATGTAGCGATGGTTCCCAGAGTTCAACCCACTGACCATGATAGCCATGACTACACTGGTATGGGTAAGACTACCCAATCTACCCCTGCATTTCTATTCTGCATCTTTTTTACCCACCCTGGGCAATGCATTGGGTAGATTCATCAAGATAGACACAGACAGAATAACGAAAGGATTCATCACTTTCGCCCACATCTGCGTTGAAATTGACCTCAGTCAAGGGCTTCCGGATAGGATTCTTATAGATTGGGGTGATGGAGATCCTTTCATACAGATGGTCGATTATGAGAACACCTCCTTCAGATGCCGCTCCTGTCAGCAAACAGGGCACCTCCAAGCAACTTTTCCTCTTTCCCCCACCCCTCCCACAACTTCTGGAGCACAGAAAAGAGCCAATGGTTGGCAAGGACCAAAATCTCAAAAAATCCGCCCGATCCCCTCCTTTGACAACAAGCAACATCCCAAAAATGCTCCAACTCCTTCACCTTCCTCAATGCCTTCACAGACCCCAACTTTCAATCAGCAGCCACATGTCGACCCAAAACACCAGCTTGTAGCCTCGGTACAAAATCCTACAGTTTCAGAAGCCATGACTCCAACTCCCGCAATTAACTCCTTGCACCCACCTCACTATAAGGGGGAAACAAATGACACAATCATGATATCAACATCGCTCCCAGGGACTCAAAAGTGACCTCATGAATCAGACAACTCAGACAACGACAAAGAAGCACCACGGAATTCAGCAGCTCAAGATTTTGGCACTTCCTCAGACCATTTGGCTTTGGTGGTAAAGGTCACTGAGCCTACCAGCTCCTCCGGTTGGATTGATGTTCGCAAAAAAAAAGGTAGAAAGGATCCTCATTGGCAAACAAAATGATCCGGTCCTTCTCCTTCTATTGTATTGTTTCATCTGGATCTCCTTTAGCATAGGCTAGTTTCAAATGATCCACTGTTCTCTTTCTGGGGGGTCTTTTCCCATCCGCAAATCAATGTATTACTTTGTACTCTTTTCCATGGATTGAATAGAAGGACTCTCCCCTCTCTTACTTACAAAAAAAAAAAAACATAAATCAACATGTACAACCCTGTCTCAAATCATCTTGTACAACCCAGTTGGTACAGTCTGTACAACCCAATTGGTACAGCCTATACAACCTGCTAGTATGGCCTGTATGACCTCCTAAATTTGTCGTGTGGTACTGCAATAGTACTACCCAATTTTTTCTTATTGTACGACCCTCAAACTTGGCCTACTTTGCTGCCGATACGACCTATTGTATGGGATATTATTGGCTACTTGGTACGGTTTTCATTGACATCCTCTCTTCCCTATGTTCCCAACTCAACTCTGCCCTCTTGCTTAGCCAAATCACCCTATCTTAATATTCAAATCAATGTGTGTGTGTCCTCACCCTTGGCCTCCTTTTTATCCTTTCACTTTACTCTATTTCCCCCTCTCATGAACTTTATAAAATAATATGGAAAATTCTCTTTAAGTAAAATATTCTTTCCTTAAGTCAGAAACTTAGGAAATCTGAACAAATAAAGCCAACAAAAATTAAATGATAATTTTATGCTTTTCCTAAGTTAGACTTAGGGTAAAAATAAAATTGTTGATCTGGGTATTAATTAAACGTCCTTCAGCATGCTTGGACACTTAGTCTTATGCTGAGACACCTCCCAAGCTATAAATTTAACAAAACCTAACTATTATAATAATTCTCATCTTAAACACTTAACGTTTATAACCTTTAACCTATAAAACCTATAATAATTAAGTGATGTAACCTATAAACCTTATCTTGTATAATAAAAAACCCTTATAACCACCACACAACTAAATCAGAACCCTAAACATTATAAACTACCCTAATCATTAACCCCTAATTCCTCACAATTTTACTTGCATCACACTTAATCTCTAGAATCAATCACCCTAATCACTCCTACCCCTAACTATTGTCACACTTATAACCCTAGCACCTATAAAATATAACCCCTATTAACTCTATAAATTATAACCCCCCTCCATACACAACACTTGCGACCCATAATTCTTAAAACAACTAATCATATCATTCTTAACCCCAACACCTTATAACCCATATTCCCTAATAATTATAATCCTTAGCATATATATTCTCTAACACCTAACCTTATTATAATTTATACCTTCTGTGGGGCAGTATATAGCGATAAGTTCTCTTTTGACTACATATTAGTTGGTCTTTGACCAAATTTTTTTTATCTTATTTTAAAAGTTTAACATCAGTAAATTATGTTTTTTTATTTTTATACCATTTTTAAATGGATTTATGTATTGTATGATTGGTGGATGAATTCGAAGTCTTATTTCACAAGTGTTGGCGTTGTAATCATGGTTTTCTATATTATGGGTAGATACAATGGATTTCAGAGCCAAAAAATCTAAAGAGCTCTTAAATATAGTACATAATCCATCTTATCTGCATCCTCGTGTTGTAATGTGTCCTAGATTGATGATCTTCTCGGCATCCTCATGTTGTAATGTGTTTTATATTGACAGTCTCGTATACAAAAACTCACTGAGATTATACATTTAACACTAACACACTTATTTTCTTGTAAATTAAATTACGCCCATAATTAAAAATATGATAATTAAAGATATTATCAGCTGTGGAGTTTAGATAAAGGGATTTACGCTCTACAAATTTATGGACTCAAGCATCTTATCATGTTGGTAATGATACCAACATATATGTCCAAAAGAAAGCTTAATTTCCTTTATATGGTCATTAAACATTATTGGCAACTATGGTATTCATAGTGTGATAATAAGGCATGAAAAACCATTTAAATTATTAGAATTTGAACACGATTATGACAATATTTTTTGTAGTGCAGATTGTTGTGCGATGTTGCAACCTCCTTGGCAAAGGAATGAAATGTAGGAAGGTTTCATTATTATAGTTAATGGTTAATGTTACAATTATGCTTTTAAATGAACATGCTTATTTTCTTACCTTGGTATGAATATAGTAATGAGAAGACAAGCAAATAAACTCTAAATTTTATTTTTGTTTTTATTTTTATTCTTGTTTTTATTGAAGTAACATTATATTATTTTTTAGTAATTTAAATTAATAAATCCAAAATAAAATCATTAAATAACATAATCTATTTACTACACAATTATCTTATTTTTAAGTTTTATATTATTGATAATTTTACTGGTAAATAATTTGAAAATGATCAAAGTTAACTTCTTTCCCATTGAATTGACAATCAATTAACAAATAATTTTAATATTTCTAAAATTCTAAAATATTAAATTATAGTGCATTTGTCAACTTTATATAGTCCATGGCAAATCACCTAGCCATAGTTATTGCATCCTTTTGACCTTCATTATATTTCAAAAATATTTAATCTTCAATGTCAATCATGATTTTACTACCCACATTCAATGAGATGTAGATTCTTTCAGAAGATAATTCTCATTAATTTTCATTTCTCATAGTTACATTATATCCCAAACATATTTTTACTGTTTAATCTCAATATTACATTAAATGACAACTTTACAAGTCAATGTTCACTAGATAGCATTCATTGCACCCCTCTATACAAAATCTCATCCTTTATCACTTTGTATTTGTTCTTAGGAAATAAAATGCTAGAGAGGTAAAAATGACACGAACATAGCAACATGAACACATAAACAACATGAGATTTATCGTGGAAAAAACAACATTTCCGATGTATATCAACCAATTGTTGTTGTTGTTGCCAAATGAAGGAAAATAGAAACATGTGCTATAACTTCCATGAGATTATTCAAGGGAGAGTAGAGCTAGGATAGGAAAAGGAGAACCAAAGAACATAGGTCCTCTTTCACACCCACCGTGATAATACTAAATCCTAAAACAACCTTTGACATAGAAAATGAAAGTGTTATAAATCAATTATCAATAGCAACAATCAACACATTCAAGTGATATTTTGTATTTGCTGAACAATTATTAATATAAAGTATGTCAACTTGTATGAGGGACGTCATTTTTTGGGGAAGATTTTTATATCGTTTGTGAAAACATCGATGATGAAATTATTTCACCAAAGTTGACAAAGAAAATAGAGAAATTTTTCTAAAGAAAATTATTCAATTGTAAATGAAATTATCATATATAATGAACAATAAACAAGCATAAAGTTGTAAACCACCATATGATGTCACATAATCACCATTTGGTCTCACATAATTTAAATTTGTCATACCTAGGTAACTCTGCCACTTGCAAAACAAAGAACACTGAAGAGACGTGGGGCATCACTGCAATCAACCATTGAATGACAGAGCATATTTATAGTATATCCCTCTTCAAATAGAAATAAAGAAAGTTGATCTCAAATAGAGAGTATTCTCTTGTATGTTATCAAACAATAGGCTGAGGTACCTTCAAAGAAGGTACAAAAGACAGAGAAAACCAATTGCTATCCATGCAAATCCAAAGCTTTAAAATATAAATTATCATAGACCATTAACTCAAGTTGTTACTACTACCCAATATATGAGTCAATACAACATAAAAGAATGCTACATAATGCATATACATGCTACTATGTAGGAATTAAGAATGGCTAAATGACAAAGGTTGAATGACAATGTGTTGTCATTCATCCTTTTCCATTTAACCATTCTCAATTCTTGCATAACGACATGTATATGCTTCTTTATACTCTTGTTTTAAAGAGCCCTTGATCCCTATAATCTATAAATCCCCTTAAACATGTAACCCTAAAACCCTTATTAACCCAAAGCCCTACTCCTTATATCTTATATAACCCATAAAAAAATATAACCCACAACTTGAACTAATTTGTAAATTAATTAACCTCTACAACCCTAATTAATATAATCCCTAACTAAATCTTGTAATTCTTAATACCTGAAACCCCCATACATAAACCCTAACCCCTCTTATCCTTATATATTATAACCATTGTTTATCATATAATCAATACAACTCTTAATACCTATCACTCCTTCACCCTATATTTATAACATCTATAACCCTATGACCTAACCCCTAACCTCGACGCATACACGAGAAATGATCTTATAAGTAAATTGAGAAATCCAAAATTTTAAAATTATTAAGAAATTTAATGTTATATTATTAAAAAGATATTAATAATTTGAAATATAAATTTTATATCAACTAAAATTTAATCTAAAAATATTAATTTAAAATTTATATTTTATATAAACTAAAATTTAATTTATTTATTTTTAAACCCTATTAATAATGATTTAAACAAAGGTATCAACAAATATCTTAACCTAAAATGACTTTATAATAAAAACCTATTTAATTAATAAATCATATAGAGTTTTTAAAAATTCATGGAAATTTTCCACTCAATCCAAGAATTCAATTTAAAAGATCCAAATTACTATTATTTTAAAAAAAATATTTTTTTCTCTTCCATATCATCTCAGTATTAACAAAATAAATTTCTAACTATATATACTCATCAACTAAATATTGTCAACTCAGTATTAACAAAATAAATTTCTAAATACAAAAATTAAGTATATCTACTTATCAACTCAATATTGTATCTACTTATCAACTCAATATTCTCTAGCCACGTTAGTGTTTCCAATTAGGTTAGTGTTTGTGGTTAGGAAATGAGAGTCGAGACCACCTTTTTACATTGGAATTACAGGTAGAGCGAAGTATTAATAAACATGAAAAAATTTAATATATATTAAAAATATATAATTTTGAATATAATATTATACATTTATTTAAGTTTAAAAAATATCAATGATTTAAAATTTATAGTAAAAATTAATTTTAATTTGGGAGTTATTAAGTATAGAAAATGATTAAAAAATTGGAATACATGAGTATAAATGTTTCGAAACTTTCAATCTGTTAAGTATAGAGAGGGATCAATAAATATCTTATGTTAGACTCTATTAAATATAAAGAGAGATAAAAAAGATATCTAGACACAATATCAGTAAAAAAAGGTTGGATTTGAATACCATTTTATTTGTTACAAAATTTGTTGATCATAACTATGTTTCCATGGTATCGAATCCCCTAACACATTAACCTTTGTAATCCCAATAAACCATAACCATTGTAATGTTTAAACCATATGAATCATAATTCCTATAAATTTTGACTTCTAACTCATGAACTTATAACCCTTAACCCATTTTATCCCTAACCCTTAACCCTTAACTCATGTAGTCACTACAACACCAAATTATTTTAACCCATATCAAACCAAATTCCTTTAACCCATATAATATTGAACTTATATAACCCATATCATCCCTAACCTTCGTTACCTACAATGAGTATAACATCTAACCCAAAACCCATTTAACCTAACCAATAATATTTCACACTTATAATAATTAAACCTTGTAAACTCTAAGACCCCTACCCTTATAACTATTAAACTACTATAACCTTCAGTCCTTAATTAATATAAAACCTAAAGAGTGTAAACCCTAACTAACCTATTTATACCTCAATCTTTATAGCCTTTATGACCCCTACTGAGTTTAATCCATATAACCTATGTCTTTGAACTTATAATTCCTAAACCATAACCTCTATGATGCATATCACTTATAATTAGTGCCACCCCTAACCTTTGTCATCCCTTATTTTCCTAATTCTTAAAACTTTATATTTTCCAATACCTAATCATATAAACCTAAGTCTATTTAACCCTTAATAACTTTAAACCATAAATTAATTAAACTCTATTTTTTATAATCGTTATTACCCTCAACTATTGTCCTATATAACTTTTAATCCTTAAACGCTATAACCACTAAGCCATGCAACCTATAACCCTTAACCTTTATAATTATAATTGCAAACACTTATAGCCACTACAACATTAACACCTAACTGCTAACAATAGAAAAAATAAACCCTTACCATTAAGCATACAATTTCTAATGATATTAATAATTATCACCCTTAACCTACAAACCTACTCAACCCAATCACCTCTACCCCTTAATGTTAAAACCACTAACACCTATAATTTTCCTAGAAACCTTATAAGTACAAACCTCTATCACCTATAACCTTAACCCATGATACCTCTATAACACCTAACACTTAATTTGTATAACCATAAAACCTAACACCCTAACCTTAACACCCTAATAACCTTATCTCATATACCCATAACCACTAACCATTATAAACCTTTCACCAAACCCATATCACACATACCTAACATCTAACATTACCCTAGAACCCTTACAATATTAATCCTTATAACTCAAAACCCTAACACATATAACCACTAACCCTTATAACACTTAATCCCTATAATAATTACCTCACCTAATTCATATAGCCTTTATCTCTTAGTCATTATTACCCCTATAACTCCTAATCCATATAACCCCAAACATTTTACCCCCTCAACCCCTGAGATCTATAACCCCTACCTCTTAACCATAACAATGTTTAATGCTAATTTTTTTTAACTCTAATAACCCCTAACCCCTATGACTCATATAAATACCAATCCTTTTAGCACATATTACTATTAATCCCAACACATATGACCCCTCATCTCTATAACACCTACCACCCCTAACTTTCCACCCCTTACTATTAACTATTATAACCACCCAAAACTCTTATAAAAATTAACCCATATAACCCATCTGATCATCTTAAACCTTAACCACTAAGCCCTATACAACACTAACCCCTATGTTATCTATCTCCTAGAACTAGAACCCATAGCCCATGTAACACTTATAACCTTATTACACAAAACCTCCATAATCTCTAACCATACAACCTTGGTAAAAAATAACATATAACATCCATCAACTCCAACTACTTGTAAAGAATATAACTCATAACCCATAATACTTATATTCCCTAACCTCTATAATGTATAAAAGCTAACCCCTATAAATTTAATAAGAAACAATTCATGATCCCCATTACCCATAACACCCCAACACACCTTACCATTGTAGCCCGTAAAAAGTTTATTAACCCTCACATGTAATCCTTAAAACCTCGATAACCCTTAATGAGTATAACCCTCAACTATGTAAATTATGACCTAATACATATAATTCCATCACCCCTAACTAATATAACCCTTAAATAATTTTCATAACCCTTAATATAACCTATAAGACCTAACTCTTAACCTTGATAATCTATATCACTTATAACCACCTAAAGAGTGTAAACCCTAACTAACCCATTTATACCCCAACTTTTATAACCCCTACTGAGTATAACTCATATAACCCCTCGGTTCTAAAATTTATGTCTTGTAACCTATGATCTCTATAATGCATATCTCTTATCACTATCACCCCTAACAAATATAACCCCTAATCTCTATAATCCATTTTCCATATGATTCTTAACCCTTATAATTTCCAATCCCTAATCATATAAACCCAAGTCCCTATAATCCTTAAGGCATTTAATCCCTAAATAATTTAAACCATAACTCATATAATCATTACTACCCTCAAACCCTAAGTAATATAGGTTATAACCCTTAACCACAATAAGTGTAAACCCTTATAACCAATACAACATTAACACATAACCCATAACAATCACGAAAACTAAAACATAATTTCTAAACCCTAATTACTAATTATATTAATCATTATGACCCTTAATCTCTTATCCTAGTCACCCTAATCACCCCAGGAAAATTTTAAGGAAGAAAAATTATTTAAAGTGTAAAAACCTTGGCCAATCTTACTAGTCATTAATGTGCAAATTCTAAAATGTTTGGCAATATTTTTGTAAAAATATTCAAATTTCTAAGGATTTTATACAGTTTCTATAAACTTTTGGTGATTTTGGTGGATTTGATTATATATTATTTGATTAAATTCCTAAATATTTTTTCTTATTAAACGTTTTGATTCTTTTTTGGTTGAAATTACAATTGTACTCACCATAAATCCTTTTTATTATTAAACATTTTGATTTTTTTTCGAGGTTGAAATTACATTTGTATTCTTAGTTCACACCAGATAAAATGTATCATAGAAATCATAAACTCAACCAAAAAAGATGTTACCAATTCCATAAAATATGTTACCATTGTTAAATTGCACATTATTAGCATGATTACTAGCTACACAAAATATTATGTGAGTTGTAATAGTGATATTGATCTTGAATTTGAACAATGATATGTTGTAGCATCTATAGCTACCGAAGTCTGAATACAAAGTAAGATGTTTCAATCAATAAAGGTAGCATTTGAATATGAAGTAAGATGTTGCAATCAAGACAATATATGCTACAACTATGCAACAACATACATAAAAAATGAAACCATTTTTTTTTATGGATATGAACTATTGGAAAAACATATTTTTCATGTGTCTATTTTTATTAATCAAAATGAGGAACTACCACACATAATTGAATCTAGGTCCACTCTCGTTCTTCTATTCCTTGTCCGGAAATGAAAATTTTGTTTGACACATCGACCACTCTGAGAGGGAGGGTGAATCACTGTGTGTCTCGTTTTACAATTCTTTCTTCCTTTAGTTAGAAACCACTTTGAACATTATTATTCATTCACAATTAGCTACTTACATATATCAAGAAACTTCATCAACAATAGAGAACAATAAACCATCACCATAATGAACACGGATAACACCAAATATATGTGTAAGATTTTGTATTATGTGTTACATGAGACTACAATCTCTGGGGTTTATCAACACCAACTGAAAAGAGAAACAACTCCAAGAGAGCATCAAATCTCATATACAATACCCAACTTGCAGATCTCAACACCAACTGATATGTGAGGATGCCAACCCTCACGTGTAAGACCTAGCTTGTAGACAAAAAACAATCTGTCAAATCATTTCTACAGGTCCGCGACGTGTATATACTACATAACATGTATGTACCTGAGATGTCTTCTTGCAGCCTATGTATGTACATGACCTTTCCTCATTTATTTTGTGTACATCATTAGAAAACTAGGGTTTCCTTTTCTCCCTCTATCACGTCACCCTGTAACCTGTCACTACAACCAACCTGTGCCATTTGTACCATGTCATCAATGAAGCATATACAACAATGTAAGCATGCCCCTCATCCATACATCATCATACAATATAGATATCCCTCAAACCTATCATAATTGTACTATACATAAGAGTGTTTCTCACTAAACCAACCAGTCAACATATACCATATCCAGATATCACAACAACCATACCAAGAATTCCTCAAGCATTCATCATACCATAAGAAAAAGTGATAATTAAAACAAACATGTAACCATACCAGGACTTCTGTAGATGATCTGAACCTGTAGAATGTTGACCTGAGAACTTTCTTTAGACTTCAAGGAACTTGCACCAACTTCTACTTAAGTTTTCATGACATTTTCACATGTACATGACTTCTCCTTCTATAGCTCGCGTATATACACACCTTATCCCATTTCATCCCACTTATGTACGCAACCTTACAGCCCTGCAACTCACGTATACCTCAGAAGATAAGGTTTTTATGAAACTATGAGATTATTTCCATAGACCTTCCTTTTCTACCTCACACTTACTAAACTTTATATGTATCAATGAGCACATGCAATAAATATTTCACCAAATAATAGATATTCAATGTGCTAAAACATTCTTCCTCATAAGAGACCCTTCCTCTCTTATTTATACTCTCCAAGTAGCTTCCTCTAGGGGTTATGCTCTAACTGTTTTATCCAACTTACTTCTTTTAGGGATAACCCACTTCTAACTACTTTTTCCACTTACAACCATTTTATCCACAAATAGTAATCTCATAGCTTCTATATGCAACTAATTTGTTTTTATTTATTTGTTTTTTGCAACAACTTAACTCATGCTTAACTCCTAGTTACAACCACTTTGACTAGTAAACTTCTTCTAGGAGCTTCTAGAATAAATTGAATTATTTGACCTTATTGACTTTTTTGACCTTCTAGGGGCTTTTAGATAACTCACGAGGGTTCTCCAACTTCACAAATCCATATCTCCTCATCTTTGAGGAACTATGTGACATACCACATATCAATGAAAACAACACGACATTTATTATCCATCTAGAATAGTCTCACCCGCAAATTCACTAATCTCCATTACATTATTCCTCAGCAAAACTTGGATTCCTTAACTGCATTGCTAGGATTACTCAACCACTTAACCATTTGTACTTTGAAAAATGTCTTTCCATGAGGACTTCACCATAAGGGGACCACTTTGCAGTTCATCCATTTGGTACTTCATATCAACCATGACATGGCATGAATGATACAAATTTGTACGATATCAACCTTGACATCAATGACAACACATCACTATGACACCACTTGACATCAACCCTTTGACATCAATGCGAACATAGTCTAATAAATTTCATTTAAATATAATTTATTTTGAAAATTTAATTTAAATATAATTTTTAACATAATTGAATGTGATGTTGCAAAAATAGTTTAAGATAGGCCCAATTAAAATATCATTAAACTAATATAATAATACATTTAGCATAATGAGTGCTCCTTATACCTATAGTGAATTACATGTGTTTTTTATTATTTAGTTAAATGTTGAATAGAGCGGGGACCTAAATTAACTTACTTGAGTGGAACTAAGTTTCTCAATTTTGAAGGTAAAAATCACAAACTGCAAGTTGAGATATTTTCCAGGTGACAATGTTGATGCTGAAACCGAAAAACTATTCAACTGGAAAGTAGGGAATCTATCCTCTAGCATTGTCCATTTGGAATTTGCATGGACAACACATGCAAATTCTCATGAGGGGGATAAAAACTATGCTCTAACATCATCCATCCAAAAGTGGCATGGGAAATACATGTAATTTCTCAGCAGGAGGTAATCAATGGTCCAACATCGTCCATCGTACATCACTATCAATGGGAATGTTCATAGCATGTATATGAGAAATTCTCTTTTGGATCTATGTGTTGGACAGAGGTGAAGTATGATTTTTGGTATTGTTCTTTTACAATTCTTTTGTGATAATGTTTATTGATGTAACAAGAAAGATTTACTGCTTGTGTGGGTGAAAGACTGGAATAATGGAGGGCTCTGCAATGTCGACATCATTGGACTTACGATTCCGCATTTATTCCATCATCATATGTGGAAACCTTGAATAACCTTCCTCCTCCTATGTCTAGGTTGATATTTGTTTGATAACATACACCAATTTTCATCTCTTGGTTGAATTCATTCTCAAGTCCCAACAATTAAAGAGTTGTAGATTGTTGTTGGCCCTTGACCAATTTTTGGAGATACTTAGTCATGTTTGACCATTTTTGGGACTTAGACAGGCTGGTCGAAGCTGGAGCACAAGGCAAAGCGGAGATCGCGAGATCATAGCCCCTTTTTAGGGAATTTTGTGTTTAGGGTTTATGTAACGGGTATGGGATGTCAGCCCATGGGTTTACCCATGTTTAGGCCCCATTTGCAATGTATAAATTGATATCTAGGTGATGTAATAAAGTAGTACTGAATGCTTGTGTCATACTGCAGAGCTAGAGAATTTGTGCATATTATGTTTTAAGGCTTGCAGAGCTAAGTGCAAGTGATTGTAAGACGCTAGTGTGCAGACTATGTAAGAAGGATTTGTGTTGTTACCTAACTCGGGGAACGAGGATTTGGAGAGGTGTGCACAGATCTCATGTCCTATGTGGAGTGGATCTTGTGGATTTGTGCATTAAATGAAGATAATAAAGAGAAGAAGAGTTGGTGGACGTAGCCCCACGCTGGGGGTGAACCACGTATATCCTCTGTTATGGTTTCTTTGTGCATTATGGTTGTTATGTGAGTTATTATTAGTGTAGCAATATATGTTAGATGCATATGATATAGTGGCTTAGTGCTTAGTGATGTGATTGAATGATAGATCTTATTGTTATAACCCTAAATTGCACCACACATGCTTACCTGGCATCAGGCCAACTCATATCCATTCTTTCCCAAAAACTACTAAACAACTCTTCTAAAAACTCCATTTTTAAAACTACACGCTAGCAGGCCCACTACAGCCCGCGTGTATCAAAAAGTACACGCCAACAGGCCCACTACAGCCCACGTGTACCTTCAGAATCACGAAAAAAAGGAAAGTTGCCAACGGAACAAAAAGCTATGGGTCAGTTAACTGAAACTCCCGGCCATGCATGGCCGAGGGTTCGTCCAAAACCATATCTCCTTCTAGCCTATAAAAGAAGGGGTAGGGGTACCATTTGGAGGAGGAAAATTATAGCGAAAAAACTCTTCCCATTTGCCGAATCCATTGTCCCAACCCTTTAGCCTTTCCTCAAGCCTAAGGAGAATTAACGCAAAGAAATTGGAGGACAAAAGAAGAGGAGAAGCCCAGGATCAGGATCAAGGAGCGGTGGTCGGTCTCGACTTCAATTGTAAGTTGATTCATTTTGAAAATAATAAAAGAATACTTTTCCCATCCCAATGCATGAGTTATATGTGGTTTGTGTAATTTATGCTTAATTTCTAACCCTCAAGTAGAAAAGTAGCATGCATGCGTGGTTGTTTGTTTTGATTGCAGGATAACTTTGGAAGAAGCAGCACAAGCAAGCGGTCAAGAGCGCAATGGAGGATCTACACCAAACATCAGTAAAAAGGTTAGTAGTCCCTTTCCATGCATGTATCGTGAATGAGGGGTTTAAGTTTTGGGTGGTAGGTTAAAAGGTCATTTCTTTATGGTCAAAATCTGCATGCAAGCCTAACCCTAGTTTGCTAGTCCGTAGGGTATTATTTCCCAACAACAGAATTGGCGACTCCACTAGGGAAGATACTCTTTAGGGTTTTCGGATTTAGTTGAGTTTTTGGGTAGTTTAAGAGATTAGATTTTTTGTTTCTTTGCCTGTCTTTTTTCTGTAAGGCCTGAGCTAGCAGGGAACCTGGTTCCTTATACTAGTTTTCCTTGACTGTTGCTTGACGACAATTTT
Source organism: Picea mariana (assembly GCA_032191745.1). Taxonomy (NCBI): domain Eukaryota; kingdom Viridiplantae; phylum Streptophyta; class Pinopsida; order Pinales; family Pinaceae; genus Picea; species Picea mariana. The sequence goes on from JASDQU010103855.1 coordinate 498,402, forward strand.
TGAGACACACAGAGGTACACACGGCCTGTAGAAGGCCTACACGTGTGTACCTGTGCCCTAATCTCTTGCATCCTGTGTGTGAATGCTAGATGTAGAGGTTTCAGTAGCGTGTAGGAGTCAGAAATCTTGAGAGGCAGTCCTCCTTTTCTCTGTCAGAATTATACATTCTCAAGGGGCTTTCTGGATCCTGTCTGAGTCTTGTTAGTTCACAGTCTTGTCTTAGTTTTCTTTATTGTGTTTCGTTATTCCTTGCAATTATTTTTCTTTTCTATTAAGAAGAAGCATCCAAGCCTTCAAGAGACCCTGGTTATCAATACCAGAGGCCTCTTCCTAGTCTGGGATGCCTGTGTTTATTTTTGTCTTGTAGTTTACACATACACGCGGCCTGTGCAAGTGTAGCTCATGGGTACACACGCTCTGTTGTAGCTCAGCACGCATTTGCATGCGTGATGTTTCAGTGACATAGGCGTGCTTGACAGGTTTCTTTTCAATCAAGGTGGGGCAGTCATCCCCTCCTGTGGTGAGAAGTGTTCCTCTCTCAGGTGTTTGAGCCCAGGGTTGAACAGTTAGTAGGTTAGGGCCTCTTACCCTTAGCCTATTTTTTCTTAGTTGATAGTTGATAGAAAAGATAAAAAAGAAAAATTTTGTTTTATGGTTTTTAGACAAGCGTGAGAGTCTTTGTTTTCTTTATTGCCATTGTGTGCCTTTACTTTGATTTTTTGAGATCTGCGCTTTAAGCCAGAATTCGTCTTTCTTGGTTTTGTGCTTGTCGGTATTTTCCCTTTGTTTCTTGATTAGCACTTAAATAAAATAAAAAGAGAAAAAAAATTCTTTTCATTTTCTTCTTTGTTTGAAGATTGTGTTTCTGCATCAATAGCTAGGGAGAAGTCTTTTTGTTCATAAGTTTTTGCAGTGCACTTAGAGCATAAGTATCTCGTAGTCGAGCGAAATTCCTTTACGTTTGCTGCATGAAATCTTAGAAAAATTGAAAAGAAAAAGAAGTCTTTCTTGTGTGAAAAGTTGTTGATTTTTGCATTTAGTAAAATCATTTTGTTTCCAACTTTTTTCATTTGTTTTTCTTTGAGTCTTTACACATCATTAGTTTCACCTTCATACCCCGTGACGTAAAAAATCCCTTAAAAGAAACGCTAATTTAAAATCTATTAGACTTTTTGTTTGTAGGGTTCATACACTAGTTTAGGACTAGGGCCTTGGATTAGGTTGGAGAGGAAACTCTCCAAGGCCACTCAAAACCAAACATTGGAGTCTGTGATAGGGAGTGTAGAAGTCCAGTTTTGTGGAAGTTATCCGGGACCCCCCTCTAACACAGGGTATAAACAGAAGGTCACGTGAGGAAAGGTAGCGGAGATAACCCCTCCAAAGCCAGACCAAGCATAGTGGAGAACACATATCGAGGGCTTGTTTTGGGATTCCGTCGTTTGCATTTTCCACGGGGCTTTGTGGGTCTTGAATCCATTCGAGGTCCTCAGTTGTCTTCCGCACCATTTTCTCTCGATACCCTTGACAGGTTTCGGGCTTGATACCCTTCTCATTGTGGTCTACCCGACTATCGACTGTACCCGCCTGGTGACTGTTCGTGTGCTGGAAAACTAGTTGCCAATCTTTTTTAGGGACATACACAGGTGACTGTGGGGGTATACCGCGGTACCTAGGATAGACATCAGGTCACGCTTTGCAGAGTATACCCGGAGGGTGCTTCTATTTTAGAGTTTCACTTGCACCGGTAAGTTGCTCTAGTGTTGGTTGTTGTAACTGTTCTTCAAAATAGTTAGTGATTGCTTGTCTTATCTCTTAGGGGCTTCTTTTTTAGTGTGTGTTACTGTTTGAAAGTGTAGAATACCTTAGCATGTCTTGGATATTCTCACACAGTGGAGGATCCCAAGATCTGTCGGTCACGAAGGCTTCTAGGCCTGCCATCGGTTATACTGGAGCCACCCCCACCACCATTAAGGCAGAAGCTAGACCAACAAGGGTCTTTCGAAGCAACTGGGTTACAAACCACTGTGCCCGAACAACTCCCGGAGGAATCAACCACCAATATTGGTTCGGTTGAAACCCCAACCACTGATACTTGGCCATCGGTTAGTGTACCAATCCAATTTTACAAACGCTTGTCAGTGCCTCACACAGCTATGGAAACAAACGCTATTACTTCCTCTGGGAATTCTTCCATTCCCACCACCGTTGCTACCACAGGACAAGCATCTCCTAACTTGTCGTCATCGGTCCGGGCCACCATGGTCTCGGTTTCAACTACGTCGCACAGTGGACCGATCCCATCTATCACGGTGGCCACAAATCCCTTTACACCTAGTGCAACAGGCCCTCTGTTCTCATACGGTATGCCTAGTTTAGGCACAAGTCCTGCACTCATTCACTCCACTTTACAGACTTTGGGTCTGGGGGCAGGGAGCTCTAACGCTCCTCTGCAAGGCCAACTTGGGGGCATTCCTATCCCTTTTAACGCTTTTCCTTATGCTGGAGGTCATATCTCTCCTTCGTCCCCTTGGCTTGGTGGTCTACATCAGCAGTTCACCGGGCAGCCTGCACACACGAGTTCATTTGGAGCCGGGAGTCAAGGAACACTTGTGCACACTATGCCGGTAGGTTCATCACCGTTTGTTTGGAATGAGACGTTTGGTAACAACACTTTTTCATCCACCGCTTTCTCATCTGGGGGCACTCCCATTTTTGGACAGTCTACTCCGATGCAGGGTACTATTCATGCGGTGGGGGCACATATAGTAGGACTTTGGAACTTAGGACAAGGATCCGTTCCCTTCTCTGGAATGTCTTTCTAAGGTGATTCTTTCCACAGTCAATGGAACCCTGGACAGACTTCTATGCCTCTCCCATCAGGACCGGCATGGGGTAATCCTTCCCAAAGTCCATCAAACATGATGAATGCCCAACATCCTATGTCCTTTATGGGGAATCATCCAATGATGTCTCCATAGATGCAAAATCCTTATGCTGATCAGGGCCATGGTTTCTACCAGAATCCGGGTCAGCAGCCAAACTTTTCCTGGCAACCTGGTGCCAGTCAAACTCCAGGACCCTTTTTCCCAGGCTATCAGCAACAACCCAAACTACCCTTCCTAGCGATGTTACACTTGCCAGATTTGACAAGGTTGTTAAATGATCCTATTTGTCACGATCCACGTTGGCCTCCTATGCCAACAAAGTTGCCTTCGGACATCCCAAAGTTTGAGGCCAAGCCTAACGAAGATCCAGGAGATCACGTGACTACTTTTCATCTTTGGTGTTCATCTAACTCATTGAAAGATGACTCCGCCTAGTTGTGATTGTCTCAATGCACTCTTATCAGGAGTTCCACGAAATGGTACATGGAGCTTGATCACTCAAGATACTCTTCTTTTGGTGAAATGGCGATGGCCTTCCTTAACCATTTCCAGTTACCTGTGAGATACAACGCTAGCACAGAGCTGCTTGCCAATTTCGAACAGATGACAGCGGACCATATCTTTGATCATATCCGAGAGTGGAGACGTCGAAAGAGTCTAATCAAAGTACCAGTCCCACCATCATTCCTTCTTGAGTGGTTCCTTAAGTCTTTAGTCCCACAATTATCCAAAGACGTCGCGGCTTTAGGATTTTTCTCCGAAGAAGATTCCATCATGAGGGCTCAACAGTTTGAGCTCATCTATTCTCAGTTTGGTTTATTATACAACATCCTACCGGATGCACCACGATTAATACTAGATAAAACTAGACCATAGATGATTTTAGGGGAAAAATTTCGCCCATGTGTTATACACATTTTTGGTTATCGAGATGATGACATGATAATCACATGGTGATGGAAGATCTAACTCTTCATTTAGATATTTTCCATGAAGAAAGTTACACTTATCAGCTTCTCTAAATCACACTTTTGGAAATAATACGCAGGCTGCATATATACTATACTGCGGAAATCCTTAATTTCCGCAGGCTGCTTTCAGTCTGATTGCGGACTTTCCACACTGTGTTAATGGTCAGGGTGTGGAAATGTTTCTAAAGGGAGAAAATGAATAAGTTCTCGATCCTTCTAGAAGGAATCTTCTAGAAGGATGAGTTGGAGTTCGAATGGTTGGCAAAATTAATGAGTTTCCAGATATCTTGGGATTACATTCTATCCAAGTAACTAAACAATCTT
>JASDQU010103856.1:9623-20020 GCA_032191745.1 Picea mariana
GGGATCCATTGACTTAATGATTTTTTTCCTTAAATGTGGTAGAAATACTAGAAATATATTCAAAGAAATAATATGACACCTTATTGATATCGAATGTTGGAGCCACCAGAAGGAAAGGAACTGATAGTTAGAAAGTGTGTTTTGCCTAATTGAACTTAATTCACAAACAAAGATAGAAGGGGACATACAACTTTGTGGGGAAAGTTCTTGTAGCTAAGACACCCCTCTCCTCCTTGAGCATGCATATTCAAGTACTTGACCTACTTTTCAATCATTTCATCATCAACAACAATCCAACTAGCATTATCGAAAGAGAATAGAAATTAAGTCCAAGAGACATATTTAAGTCAATTAGATACGCAATGGAAAACCACAAGTAAGATATTCCAGACAAGTAGTGGGTTTTTATTCATCAATTGGACTTTCTTACTCAATTTATATAAATTCATATGTATCCATAGCTTTCAATCTGGGTTGAAGTGATATCTAAGACTGTAGAAACTCCTTAAAAACCCCTCAAGGTTGTGTAGGTTTATAAAGAGATCCTTTATCAGGCTAGGCTTCAAAACCAATGAAACAGTATTCATAAAAGTGGTCAACTCGATTGAGTACTTGATGTCCACTAAATGTGACCTTTAAAAACGAGAACTATGGAGAGTTCTCGTTATGTTGGTAACTTTGTTAATTTTGATGGAATGGTATATATACTATTCCATAAAAATTAACAAAGTTACCAACTTAAAGAGAACTCTCCATAGTTCTCGTTTTTAAAGGTCACATTTAGTGGTTATTTTTACCCCCAATTCAAAAAGTGGTGCTATCAACAACACCCTTTTTTTGGAGGATGGTTAAAATTGTGATTTTTTTTAAATCTTGGCCTTGACAAATGAACAAAACCTTCAAATTGACCCTCAAATTGAAAAAGCGATGTTATCAGTAGAACCAACTTTATTTTTGGAGTTAAAATTAGGACTTGATTGGAACCGTGACATTGACGATGGGTAACATTGCAAAAAAACACTTAAAATTGGCTCCTAAATCGAAAAGTGGTGTTAGTCGAAAATTTGTAAATTAATTGATTACTTTTTTAAAGAAATGTATGCTTAAAATAATAATAAAAGAAAATGAAAAACAAAAAATCATTAGAAATGAAAAAAAAAAAAACTATCCATTTCACAAAAGCGTAAAAAAAAAACAATTTTATAAAAAACGCAACTTGTTTTTTAAAAAATAAAGAAAAAATTAAAAACAAAAAATGGCAAAATGTAGAACAAAAACCTAAAATGACTAATAAAAAAAGGAAATATTAAAAAAATACAAAAAGAAAATAAAAAATTAAATTTCAAAAAATATTTAAAAACAAAATTTTAAAATAAAAGTTAAAAACTAAAAATAAAAATAAAAACCAAAACGATGATGATGATGATTAATGTCCATTGGGACCGAAACGGTCTATTGGACCATAAGAAGGTAAGGGATTACTTGTAATTCTTTAGAATTTTTTTTTTTTTTTTTCTCAAAAAGAATTAAGAGAAGCTTTCCAAGATCATCATAGTTTTGTTGGGTTAAAAAGTTAGGAAGGTTCGTAGTGTGACAAATATTTTGAAATTGAGATATAATCTATGTATAAGATGGACAATTTAAGAGAAAGTGAGAAAGTGATTTTCATCTTCCACCCTTTTAGTGCCACAAAGGTGAGACACTCTTTTGTCCCATGGCATTTTAGGAATCGGCCAACACCCGTTTTCACTATGGAGCTCATGCGATTTTGTTCTTATTTTAGCAAAGATTATTTTTTTCTTTACACTTGTCAAAAAAGAGAGATAATTTTGATCTTCTCAATTAGGGTTGATTACCTCCTTATAATACCTTAATTTTGTTTTTTCCTCTAACTCTTTATCACACCACATTTTCTCCTTAAATTTTGATTTAATAATATTTTTAATAGTATCTATATTTTGCATAATGGTCTCTTCCATGATTCCCCAATGGCTTAGCCAAGACTGGGCATATTTATGCCATCCCAACTTGAGTCAAAGGTGGTTAAGGCTGGAGTTTGAAGTAATTTCAGGAAGCCTCTTGTCTTCCATGTTGTTTAACTTGTTCTTATGCATTAGGTACATAGTCATAGCCATGCTCTCAATGGGGGGAAGGCTTGCCTCTAAGAAGAGGGTATGATAGGGCATATTTCCTTTAGTTTTGAGATTATAGGTTATAAAATTATTTTGGATTTTCTCTATCTTTCTCCATGATTCTCTAGATATACTGCATCCCCAAACTTCACATCCATATAGAATAACAGGTGTAACAAGAGTCTCAAAGAGGATTTTTTTCTTATCCCATATCCAAATATCGGTTGATTTACAGTTGCTTCCAAGCCCACAATAAACTTTCCATCCTCCATTTATCCTTTTCTCAATTCTATAATTCCAGTTGAGCTTGTGGTGAATATCGATTCCAAGATATTTGTAAGAAGTCACTTCCTCCAAGTTGTTTTTTTCATATACGAAGGTATCATATGTGATTTTATTGTATTTAATTATCATGACCTTTTTTTGTTAGTATTAACATTCATACCCATATTGGAGGAAAAGACCCTGAGGATTTTAACTGCTCTCCAAAATCGTGGGGACTCCTCCCCATAAGAATGATATCATCTACATAAAGAAGAAGTTGATTGATGACTATATCAGTGAAAGTTGGGCCAACGCAACCTACTTCCTCCAAAAACTCTTCTAACTTGTCAATGTATATTCCAAAAAGGGTAGGAGACAAGGGACAACCTTGCTTGACTCCAATATTGTAGTTAATTTCTTTTGACCAGCCCTTAGTGTTCTTAAACTTGGAAACAACATTCTTGTACAACCTTATAGAAACATCCCTCAATTGGAAAGAGACTTTTATCTCTTCCAACCTGTCCCAAAGGATTTTCTTAGGAACTATGTCAAAATGTTTTCTTAAGTCAACAAAAGAACACAAAAGATTGGTTTTAGTATTGCATAACTCCTCTGAATTATCATAAGGGTAACAATATGGTCCATGGTTGACTTATATCTCCTAAGCGTGGCCTAGCCTTTAGCTCTTTTACTGTGACTTTCTAGCCAAAGGATAATATTTTTTTCTAAAATAATTTTGTATAGCTTGGCTAAAATATGGCTTATCATAATTGTAGTGTAGCTAGAGAGATAGTGGGGAGGGTCTGAAGGGCCCATAGTAATCATAGTGGAGATCATTCAATGTAAGTTGGACTAGGTCCACTATATTATTAAATAAGGCCCACTATGGTAGTTAGATATAATAAATGGAGGACTTCTTAGAAGGTTCCGCTTCTGGGAGGCTCCTCCTCTAGAGTGTTCTTAGGTGATTGGTAGCACTATATAAAGGGGTTCAATAAATTTAATGGGGTGTAAAGATAAGTATTGAATTTAAAGTGGTATCTCAATAGAAGGATGCCCCCTCGAAGAGGCAAGTGAACAATAGAGGATCCCTTCCATAATATGATCCATTATATGGTGTTTCCCTACCCTAAGGGTTTGATAATAATAAAAGTGTGATTATTCTATATTGTTCTCTGAATATTTTGGGTGTTTTTTGTGTTCAATATTTGGCACTTAACAATTGGTATCAAAGCTCTTTCCTTGGCCAAAGAATTGTGACAATTTTTTTTTTCTATTTTTGCAGATTTTTTCGGAGAAGAAAAAGAGTGTTGTGACATTTTGTACCACTCCTATAGTGTTGCGTGTAGAATTTACAGAAACTTGTTTTATTTCTTATTTCCACTTAGAAAAAAACACAACTAAAAAAAAGTTCTGAAGTAGAGTCCGTAAAGTGAAGATATCCTCATTGTAAAATCTACTAATTTCAGTTTTTTTTTCGTAAACGCCCGCAAGATTTTTCAGAATTCTGTAGCATTTGGGGATGAATTTTCCCAAAAAAATTACATATATGAGTTCCTATCACAATTTCACCTAATTTCAAAAAAATATTCTCTGAATCGGAGCTCCGAAAGTGAAGATATTGTTGACTTAAAATTGATCATTTTATAGGGTCTTCATGATGGCAGAGAGACTACAGAGACTATAAATTTTCACAAAGTGCTAATATTTCTACCATATCAGTACCATTGGATAGAAAATTTCCATATATTTCTTTTGGTATATTTTATGTGGTGTTTCCAATGGATCTTCTTATCCAAAATGGGTCTAGGAGCCAAAATGGGTCCAGGAAGGCCTAAAAATAAAAGTGCTAAGAATCTCTTCAAAATGGATGTGTGTGTAGGTCTCGTCAATACGAACCCAACACAACTTGATCGAGATCAAACGAACACCGTATACAAAATATATTGCGATTTGTTCGTTTTTCCAAACATGCAAAATTTGATGACTGTGTAGTGCGTACAATGTTGTCGTAGCAGTTGAATGTATAGGCCGTACAGACGTACAGGTGATGTGGAAGTGGTGCATTGGCATGCTAACATGGGTAGGTGCATATTTGGATGAGTCCGATTGTGACATGTGGCACCACTGCAAGGGTGACATGTGGCACGGGCTGATGTGCCAAGGTTCGTACAACCATACGACACGTGGCAACTGATTGGATTGGAAGGATGAAGTGGTAGGTACATTGGCATGCTGACTAGGTAGACAGGTGGATGAATCCGAGTTTGAAACATGGCAGTTAGTGGGCGAACAGCATGGTGTCATGTGGCCCAATCTTGGGTTGCCACATGGCACCCCTCCATTGGTCGTAGTTTGTGGAAAAATGTATGGACTCTCGAGGAGTCGAACCCGTGACCTCCGAGCATGGGGGAAACGACTTGGTAGGGCCAGGATACTAGCCCGCCCTCACGGTGGATCTTAACCATATACATTGCCACCTCTATTTAAGTTTGAATGGATTGTTGGTTGGCAGAGAATAACGCCAGGGCTAGGCCCCAACCCTCGGCGCAATAGCATGGAATCCATACCATATAACCTTAACCTTGTAGTATTGTGTTGGTGCACGGATACCGGATGGAGTTTTAGCCCGATGTTATTCCATGTGACTACATCATATGCCCTTATCTATACCGGTTTGCGTGAATTTTTGGATAGCGCCTGGTCGACCGGGCTAGCCTATCGACCAAGGCACGTATCCAGGAGCTGGAAACGAGGGCCTATACCACATTCGTGCGTGGAAGATAAGGTTTGGGTGTGTGGAGCTTTGGGGTGCGACCATATGGCCAAGCGCATGTAACCAGGGGCCAGCAGATAAGGGGCCAACACGCTAGCACTAGACCGGGGCCACATGGAGGGTGCCCAGGTGACCAGGAGCCCGAGGATCGGGGGCTACGCCCGATGTTTTCCAATATGTGGTTTTTAAACTTTATAATTAATATTTTAATGGATTTTAATGAATTTTTTAACTAGGTTTGGGAGATTTAGTCCATTTTTGGAGGATCTTGGGCCCTTTTTAAGGCCGTATCTTGGGGGGAAATTGGGAGTTTGTTGCCAACTTCAAGCCTATATAAACCAGAGGTTTTTGATAGCCTTGGGAAGAGGTTCAAATCAGGAAAATGTTGATGAATTGTTAAGGAAAAGCCATTTTTATGCAGGGAAGTTGTTGAGGAGAGCAACATTACGAGCCATTTCTGGGAGCTTCGTTCATCCGTTTTCAGTGCCGTCAGTTTTGATGGGTTCTTGAGATCTAGAAAAACACAGCTAGCTCATTTTGTAATCCTTTGGGCACTTTTATGATGTACTTTTGAAGCTTTGAACAGAAATAATAAATTCTCACCCACTGAGACAAAGGCCTGGAGATGTAGGCAAGATTGTCGAACTCCGTTATCACTTTGGTTTTTATGGTTTGTTGTTTCTTCATGCTTATTTCCAAATCTGTATATTGCTTTATGGCTACAATGTTTCACCTTTAAGTCTTTCTCTTTCATTAATTTCCTAAATGGTAATTTAACTCATGTTTTAAAACTCAACCATTGTCGTTACATGATCATTTTGGATCAAGTGGTATCAGAGCTAGTTGACAGTTGGTTTTTGAGTTTGCATGTTTACCAGGGAAAAGCTCATCTCGGTTGAGAAAATGGCATCTAAAGAGGGACTTTCTCAAGATGAGAAGTATTTTTGAAAAACTCTCTTTTCCATGGCAGGGATGGTGAAAGTGATGTATGAAGATTACTTGAAATGAAAGAGATTGGTTCAAGGGAAATATTCAAAGAACGACAAAAGCAAAGAAGAATTGAAGGAATTTCCTTCTACACCAAATTCAAAAAATATCTCTGAGGTATGCAGTGGAATTCACTCATCAATTTCGTATTGTTCCCATCAAGATGGTTCTTTTGGTGCATTTGAAAAACATACAAGAGGTATAGGTTTGAAATTGCTAACCAAGATGGGTTATGAAGGAAAGGGCCTTGGAAATAAGGGCTAAGGTATCGTTAATCCCATAGAGGTTGTGGAAAGACCTCATTATTTAGGATTGGGATATGGTGAAGAGGAGGTTGGAGAAAGATCCAAAACATTGGAAGCAAGTGATGCTTCAAATGGTCAGCTTAAGTCATTGCAGGAACAATTCACGAAAGGTGATGGTGTATCACTCCATGATGGTGATAGTGAATGAAAGACATATCCAAAGAAAAGTGAAGATCAACAAGAAATGTATAATGGTCATGATTGTTCCAGTTCTCTTTTTTATTATAAAAAGCATAATCATGTAATCCAAAACTTGTGGAATATATATCCTTGTACGTTTTGTCATTCACCCAAGCATTGTGTGGCCAAGTGTTGCAAGAGACAATCTTTGTACAGAAAATTTATGTCGAATAGGAAGGAGACACCACATAAATACTCAACTCCACAATGGAAGAAAGAGAAGGGCAAACAAGTTTGGATGTCGAAAAACCACTGCACTTATTGCAACAAGGGTGGACATCAAAAGGCTAAATGTTTGAAGCTTAATCTGGAGCTTCATCCAAAGAAGGAAAAAAGGATTGTGCATGTACTCACAAAGGAAGAGATAGTACTAGCAAATTAAGAGGAACAACATGAAGGAAAAAAAACAGTCACTTGGTTTTGCCAGAAGTGGATGTCACATCTTCATTGTATTTTGCTTCCATTAATGTAATCACACATGTTGAAATGATGACCTGTTATAACATCATTTTGAACAACATAGTGTTTTGTTTATCCTTATCAGTATGTAATCAGTAAGGTCAATTTTGTAACCTTTTGGAGGACCAAAAGGTCTTTAGTGGAGAGGTGTGATCCAAAATGGATCCAGGAGCCAAAATGGGTCCAGGAAGGCCTAAAAATCAAAGTGCTTGGAATCAGTTCAAAATGGATTTGTACATAGGCCTCATCGATATGAACCTAACGCAACTTAAACGGACTCAAATGGACATCGTATGCGAAAGATATCGTGATCTGTTCATTTTTCCAAACAGGGAAAATTTGATGACTATGAAGTTTGTACAGTCCATATAGTGCTGACATGGTAGCTGACTGTACAAGTTGTAGGTCCGTATAGGTGATGTGGCAGTGGTACATTGGCATGTTGACATGGATAGGTGCTGACATGGGCAGGTGCAGATGTGGACGAGTCAGATTGTGACACGTGGCACCACTATAAGGGTGACACGTAGCAAGGGTTGACGCTGCAAGGTCCGTACAGCTATACGACATGTAGCAACTGACTAGATTGGTAGGTTGATGTGGAAAGTACATTGGCATGCTGATTGGATAGATAGCAGGATGAATTTGAGTTTGACACGTGGCAGTTAGTGGGCGAACAGTATGGTGCCATGTGGCACCCCTCCATTGGTCGTAGTTTGTGGAAAAATATATGGACTCTCGGGGAGTTGAACCTGCAACCTCTGGGCGTGGGGGAAATGACTTGGTAGGGCCAGGCTACCAGCCCGCCCTCACGGTGGATCTTAACCGTATACATTGCCACCTATGTTTAAGTTTGAATGGAGTGTTGTTTGGCGGTGAATAGGGTCGGGGCTAGTTCCCAGCCCCCGACGCAATAGCATGGAATCCATACCATATAAACTTAACCCTGCAATATTGCTTTGGCGTGCGGATATCAATTGGAGTTTTAGCCCGGCACTATTCCATGTGACTACATCATATTCCCTTACCTATACCGGTTCACACGAATTTGTGGATAACGCCCAGTCGGCCTAGCTAGCTCGTCGACCAACGTGCATATCCAGGAGATGGAACCGAGGGCCTATACCACATTCAAGCGTGGAGGATAAGGTTTGGGCGCCTGGAACTTGGGGGCGCGACCATATGGCCAAGCGCATGTAACCAGGGGCCAGCAGATAAGGGGCCAACATGCTAGCACCATACCAGGGCCACATGGAAGGCGCCCAAGTGACCAAGAGCCCAAGGATCAGGGGCTACACCCGATTTTTTCCAATAAGTGGGTTTTTAAACTTTATAATTAAGATTTTAATGGATTTTTTAACCAGTTTTGGGAGATTTATTCCATTTTTGGAGGATCTTGGGCCTTTTTTAGGCCAGATCTTGGGGGGCAGTTGGGAGTTTGTTGCCAACTTCAAGCCTATATAAACCAGAGGTTTTTGATATCCTTGGGAAGAGGTTCATATTAGGAAAATGTTGATGAATTGTTAAGGCAAATCCATTTTTATGCAGGGAAGTTGTTGAGGAGAGAAACTTTACGGGCCATTTTTGGGAGCTTCGTTCATCTGTTTTCAGTGTCGTCAGTTTTTATGGGTTCTTGAGATCTAGAAGAATACATCTATCTCATTTTGTAATCCTTTGGGCACTTTTATGATGTACTTTTGAAGCTTCGAACAAAAATAATAAAGCCTCACCCACTTAAACAAAGGCCCAGAGACGTAGGCGAGATTGCCGAACTCTGTTATCACTTTGGTGTTTATGGTTTGATGTTTCTTCATGCTTATTAACATATTTGTATATTGCTTTATGGCTTCCATGTTTCATCATTAATTCTTCCTCTTTCATTAATTTCCTAAATGGTAATTTAACTCATATTTTAAAACTCAACCATTGTTGTTAAAAAATCTTTTCGGATCATCTTCACTTTCAAACCCTCGTGAAAATTCTATAGAAACTTGAATCATTCCAAGCCAAAATGCATGACACAATGCATGACTTTCAATATGGTCTCAAGGATAGTTTTCACATTATTGACGAGTCCTTATCCAACATGAAGGAGGCATATACTCTGGAGGACATCGTGGATGAATATCATCAAGAAGTGGAAGCTTGGTATGATTTTACGACGGATTGTGATGATTGGTATATGGATAGTTGTCATTTTTTGGATGACAACCACTTCCATGTTCTATTTGATGAATCTACTCCACCTCATGTAGATACCATACTGGAGAGTATAAAATATCCTTCTTTGCATATTATTCTTCAGTTTTTTTATTCTCCGATAGTAGTGGATGAATTCTTGGTTTGTTCTACGTATTTCGACCCACATGACCAATGTAGATATTTGGAGCATGATTTCATGTATGGTTCCAAAGTTTCGATATCTTTAGTATGGACTTAACATGAGAACTTAGACATGGGACCCAGGTTTACAGTGGTGGTTGGACTACTTAAGAATGGTGGCTCACATTTCTACATGGGACCCTAGTTCTCCAACTTAGTTTAGCACTATGGTCCACATCTATCCATGGGACCCTGGTATATGGTTGTACACCCTCATAACGATAATTAAGGACAATGCTCTCATAAGGGGGATGAAATGTCATGTAGGTAGAGAGATTGTGAGGAGGGCCCATAGTAATAATAGTGGAGGCCATTCATTGTAAGGTGAACTAGTTAGATATAATAAATGTAAGAGGACTTATTAGAAAGTTATGCTTCTAGAAGTTTTCTCCTCTTGTGCATTTATAATAATTGTACGAACTGATTCCATCCAAGGATATCTCGAAACAATACCCACATTAGCCATATCTATAGCATGAAAATCAGAATGCAACACATATGTGTCCATGGTGATCTTCAAATCTTTAAAAAAATTTCCATTGGTTTCCCCACAGCATAGCATCATCTTTTCAACTAAGCCATACCATATTTTTCCATTGGTTTCCCCATACTGACTTTATAGATTTGATATATTCTTCAATACTAAGATCATCATACTTTCCAATAAAAATCATCTTTCTTAGAGAAATATTCAACAAAAACTAGGGTTTATCAAAAAAAAACTTACAGTGCAAATTGCGAGGCTTTTTCCAGAAAACCCTGAAAAACTATTGCACTTAAAATGCTCATAATTTTACTTCCTGGACCCTGTTTCGACTGATTATTTTTTTGAAATTGGGTATTTTTCCTAGAGGAATCTAAATATACAATTACATTCTGAAAATTTTAGATCTAATTTAGAAGTGCGCCCCC
>JASDQU010103856.1:28896-44669 GCA_032191745.1 Picea mariana
GTTCTACTCAGTATAAGGGAGATGTGTAATTCATTATGTGCTCAACATGGAGGTGACACACACACATAAACTCTTAGTGCGTGATATATCTAGAGCTAAATGGATCTATGCTAGTTTGAAATCTTAATTCAACATTTCAAGAAAGTACTTACTTGATTTTTAGACTCTAGTTCATGTTTTCTGGTAGGATGCAAATATCTATCCCAAACACACACCTCCTTCAATGATTCCATGGAATTGTGAAAGAATTTCTTATGTCACACTACATAAAACTAGGGCGTTGGAAAAAAAAATAATCTTGCCTTCTAGAATTTATCTGCATCTAGGATAGTTCTCACCCCTCCTCGAGTAACATGGACTTGATGTGTCCCTTTTTGTTCCTTTTTAGGCTCCACAGTAATCATATTCAGTCAACTTTTATTTTCCTCTAATTTATATATCGTCTATGGAAAATATTGTGTTCCCTGCTTAGTATTGCAGCAATGCCTACATAATACATGAGGCTTAAAACATAACCATGCAATGTGTCCTACCTCCCCAAAATTGTAATAGGTAGGTGCTCCTCCTCATCGTTGATGTTTTTCACCTCCTCTGAATCCTCCTTATCTTCTACCTATATTATCCTCCATTACGTGTACATGATAGGCATTTTATGTACATTCTTTTATCAACTACAATGCTTTATAGTTGTTGACATAATGGCCCATGGATTTATGGAATTCATGGAAGGGGGTATTTGTGGTTGTCTAGTATGTATGTAAAATCATAAACCAAGATGGTTCATGCCCCTAGGTTTTTCAATTCTCACATCAATTAGGTTTTTCACCACTGGGAAATGGATTCAATAGACTCGTTGAAGTGTAATTTCTAGGTATAAGGAATTCCTTTCTATGATGTCCCTTTATTATACACAGAGTATATCATATCTATTGGCATGTTTCCTTCTGTTTAGACTTTTTTGGTAGCTATTTAGTCATGGTAGCCATTTTGTTTTCTACCTATTTGAAGCCTAATGAAGGATAGGAAAATCCTTCTATGGACTATATACCCATTGCGATCTCCAATGCCTCTTATTGTGTGTTACTCTTTTGTTGAGTAAGAGGATCTTGATATGGGGAAGTAAACTAGAAATAAAACATTCTTTGTTGAGCATGTTGGATCTAAAAATTTAACCTCTCCAACAAGACTTTTGTAACATCCCTCTCTTGTGCACACTGAGCGAACTTATTCTTTGAGGACACTTGCGTGCAAGTGATCTGGGTCATTATACTATTGGTTGTTTTGATTATGATTATGAGCTATTGTGGATTTGATGATATGTTATTTTGTTGTATTTACATAGACAGGTGTTGTTGACTGGGTTTTCCTGAGGGTGAAGGACTCTGGACGTTGAGGAAATCGAGGCATCGATGAAACCCATTGGACTCTGAATTGAGTTAGGGAGTGGACTATTAGGGTTTGAATGTTGTTGATGAGACATATGTACATATGATTAGATATTATGATGTTGATTGTTATTGTTGACATGATTCGTTGATGGATGCAGGCTGACGATAGCTTGCCAACCAAACTCACATGTGGAGTAAAGGGGTCACGCATGACAACTAGAAACATTGAGGGAGAGGTGTGGTAGCAGCCCTACCATAGCCTACTAGCACTCACGTCGTGGCTCGAACTATAGGTTAATGATTACCTCATTCAAGGAGATTGGCGATGCCATGAGGGCAGAATGTGACAGTCGCTCACGATGATTCTAAGGGGCACACAATAAGGTAGTTTCCTTATTCCTTAGAGGCCCTTAGTCTCCCACAAGATGACCTAACGAAGTATTGACACCAGGGGTTTGACATCTACCAAATTCAGTCAAGTGGCGAGTGGCACCCTTGGAGCACGTAGTGCGTCTTAAAAGGCACGTTGTGAAAATAAAACAGAAAGAGGCAAGTGGCACCCTTGGAGCACGTAGTGCGCCTTGAAGGGCACGTTGCGATTTTTAACTGGTAAGTTAATAAACCTAGTGCCTAGAAAACTATGCCTCCTTAGGACCTAGTTATCCTTAAAATGAGTGTTGTGATAAGTAAAGTTTAATAACTAATTTTTTCCTTAAGAGCTGTCGCCAATCCTAGTGGACTGAAAACCTAGGTCTGAGTATAACCTTAGAACAAAAAAAACCATTTAGACATATAAAAGGAAGGGGGTAAACAAAATTCAAGCATTAATAATTAAAGTGGAAATTTTAATAAAGGTTTAATTAAAAAAGGGGTATTTGGTTGTTTTTGTCTAAACCTCGTAATTCTGAACTTAGTTATAAAAAGGGGAAACTTTAAGAAAAAGAGAAACTTAAAGAAAAGGGGGAAACCTAAAGAAAAAGGGGAAACTTAAAGAAAAAGGCGAATGTCTAACTTAGTAAGGAATCTAGCCTTTGGAACTTTCTATTTATGAACTCAACTAGGAATTTAGTAAGGCGTAAGTCATTTAAGAATTGTAAGGAAATAATGGGACACCGATGAGCAGTTTTAGGAACGCTTTTAGGTGGGTGAGGGAAATAGACAAATTTAATTAATTAATAAATTGATTTTCTGGTGCAACTAGGGGATTGAGCGACATGTGTACGGGGGAGGCTTTTCGAAATTAATTAAATGAAAAATGAATCTAATGAGGGTTTTGGGAAATGTTGGCCATTGACCAAGTTTTGAGGATCCTTAGTCATGTTTGATCTATTTTGGGATTTCGATAGGCTGTCGAAGGTGGAGCACAAATCGAAGAGGATATTGCGGGATCTCAACCCCTTGTTTAGGGATTTTTGGGTTTGGGCTTATGTAATGGGTATGGGGATGTTGGCCCATGGGTTTACCCATGTTTAGGCCCTTTGTAATGTATAAATAGAGATCTAGGCGATGTAAGAAGAACACACTAGATCTAGAGGATCTAAGGAAGTGATGCTAAGTGCAAGTGATTGTAAGAGGCTTTGTGCATATTGTATGTTGATACTTGTAGGGCTAAGTGCAAGTCATCTGTAGTGCTTTGTGTGCAGATTGTGTAAGGTTTTGTGTTGTGACCTAGCTCAGGGAAGGAGGATCTAGCGAAGTGCATGCAAATCTTATGTCCTATGCGAAGTAGGGTTTTGGGCTATGTGCATGTAAGAATATTAACAGAAGACAATAGAGAAGAAGAAGAGTTGGTGGACGTAGCCCCAGGTTGGGGGTAAACCACGTATATCTTTTGTTATGGTTTCTTTGTGCAATATGGTTGTTTTATTGTTTATATGATTAATGCTTAGTGCAGTGATGTATGCTTAGATGAATATGATAACTTAGTTCCTAATGATGTGAATAAGATGCTAGATCTAATCTATGTTGATATGTTGAGTGCCTGAATATATTAGATCTGGATGAATACTGCAATGCTATGTTATTAGGGTTTATCTGCGCTATCAACTAAGGCTGATACTAATGAACTATAACTGCTAAGTGATATCTTAAGGTGTTACAATCACAGATCTGTGTCCTAGTTAAGGTTCCATACATCTGAGTCCTGCAACCACCCATGCCTCTACCTCGGGTGAGACTTCATCTGCTTCGCAGGTGTTGCTGAAAGGGTCGATAGTTAGAGTTTTGTTGGTGCGTTGTTTGAGTGTTGAACCCTGGGTCTACCCCTATGCCAACAAATGGTTCCGTTGTTGGGACCTGAAACTGTGATTGTTGGGAACTAAAGAAAAGAGAAATCTATGTACGTAGATCTGTTGCCCTAGTGCATAGTCTTCTACTCGACTTGTAAAGCTCTATGCTAAGAAGAGAAGTCTAATCTGAAGAAAAGAGGTAAGATATTGAAGCTTTGTGCGTTGATAAAGGTAAGAATATTGAAAACTTTTAATTGAAAAGGTAAGATAAGTGGAAATTTTTGTTTTGAAAGTATGGATCTAGGTGTGTTTGATAAATTTTGTCCTAGCTTGAAAACTAGGGAAAAACTAGAAGAAAGAATATTTTATGAGTAGATATGATGAGAATAATGAAAGATATGTTATTCCTATGCATAGAAAGAATGTTTGGACTAACAAATGGATGTAGGCTCCTAGAAAGAATTTTTCGCACATTAGTTACTATGATTCTAGTGTGCAGTACAGGAAAGGTTGGGGATCATTTAAAAGAAAAAGAGGATTAACCCTTTGTTACAGTTGCATAAGACTAGGACATCTTGTTAAGGAATTCCCTGGTAGAAGACCTAATTGTCTTTGTTGTAAGGCTATGGATCATGAGGTTTTGGATTTCCCTAGAATGATTGCTAAGATTGAAAGAATGAATATGAGACAAGAAAACCCTAAGGAAGGCCAAGAAACTAAGACCATGTCAGAACCCCAAAAAGAATCAGAGAATGTACTACTACAAATGAAAGAAACCCTGAATGTTCACAAAAATATCAACTTATCAAAGACCTTCAAAGAAAAAGAGTGCACAGAAACAAGAATAGGAGACTTGGACATTGATTGTGTTCTGGATGAGGAAACATAGGTGAATATCATGACAAAAAGAACCTGGGAAATTTTAGGAAAGCCTGCTATGATTCCTTCATTGGGAGGAATAGGATTATTTAAAGGAAATCTGATAACCTTATGTGGAAGAATCACCCAGATATCTATGAGTGCTCATGGAACTTCGACAGAAGAAGATTTTGAGGTTGTTAAATTTATTGAGAGAAGCACCCCATTTGCTATGTTACTAGGAAAAACATGGATTGAGAAGGATCAGACCAGAAGAAAACAAGAGGAATCCCTAGAACAGAAGAAGAAAGAACTAAGAGACTTCATTATGAAGATGATAGCACACTTACTGAAAGAACAAGAGGACCAGCCAAAGCTACTGAGGACCATAAACTTGGATGTCAAAGTTGAAAGAACACAAGAAGACTCATAGAAGAGTGAAGCACCTACCCCAAACAGAGAAGAAGTATTGCCCTTGAACCTTATGGAAGAATCTAAACAATGCGAGGATACTATTCCAAAAGGAGATAAGAATCAGAATGGAAAGAGGAATACCGAGACGAAGATCACAAGGAAGAAGGCTAGAAAGCTCAGTAAGAAGAGAGCAAAGATAGAAAATTTGCAGAAGGTTCCAGAGGGGACTTCACAAAAGGAAGGTTTGCAAAACTGGAACTTCACCGGGATATCAGAACAGCGTAACATGGCACTCCGCCATGGGAAAGCAATATAACTGTTGAAGGCATTATAATCGTTAGACCGACGCTTCTGAAGGGTTACAACAACAGTTATGACCAGAAAGCTTTCCATCAGACCATTGGGACCATGCAGCAATGGACATAACAACATTGATGAAGGTCTCTTGTCCATTGGAGAGATCTGTTACATCGTTGTCTACTTATTCCATCGACTGTTGCATCGAGAACACTTTTGTGAATTGTATCCAAGCCAACTCATTGTTACGGCGTTGTTTTTACTGAGATTTCACCACCTATTCTATTACATTGAGAATTCATTTATCGAACTGAGTTATCTGATCTTAAGTGTGCATGTCAGATGAACTTAGCGCCGTGGAGAAGTCGGTTGAAGAATTTCTCATCGATCTGATGGCTAAAAAAGTAATGTGCAAGGATTCAAGTCTCATCGAAAAGAGGAGTGCAAGCCTCCCCATCGACTGGTCGTGGATCCGGACCATCCCGATCTGCATCCGAGAAAAGAACCAAGCATCGAGATGACTTGGATAATGTGAAGCTAATCCCGACTATCCTGCTCGACTACATCTCGCCTCTGGCTGGTGTTGTGAGTTGTGACAGTGTCCCAAGGGACTTTGATTACATTTCGGTTACTGTGTACCTCCTGAAGGGGATACATGCAGTCAAAACATAGCAGGATAAGAATGTGACATTAAAATTTAACGACTTCAACCTAGGGGACTACAAGAACCATAGTATGCTCAATCCTCATAGATACTTGACTAGGATGAAGGGTAAGAACTCAAAAATAATCCCCCAATCATGGACTATGAACATCACGCAGTCCACCATCTTGAATGTAATGAAAATTACACATTTTGGAAGGCACCAGGAGGTTAATGTGTGTGTTAAGCTCATGCTATCATGCTACCGTGGCGGTTATATATGGCTAGATAGATCCATCACAGTCGATCTGACATTGATCCATAGGATCACCAGATTGAGCATGCAGGGACCAGACCCACAAGACTTCTACCCAGGGAAGGCTGCAGACCGTGCCCTGGCACAGAGAATTAAAGATACCTATGGCGATGTAGAAAAGGGCATGCGAGGCTACAAGGTAGCTTCCATCTAGAATGGCGTAGTGCGCCTGGCCTGCCAGCTGATCGCAGGAAAGATGGTGAGAAATAAAGTACCTACGCAGGTCACAAGGTTCATTTTTTACCTCACTGGAAAATGTGTAGAAGGACTCCAAATGAACTGGGTGAAGTACTTAGTCAACCAACTAGAATTGTATTGCCACGAAGCTCAGGATCAGGGCTATGAGTTCCATTTTAGCTGGTTGTTGATCCTCATAGCATTTACTGCTTGGGATATACTAGAAGGTGAGACCTTCCCAGACATTGAGCCATTCGAGCCACTCACTGCGAAGTTCACCACGCTCTGGTACTCGAGCGATATGGGAAAACAATGGCAGTTGAACGCGGTATTACACACATGATATCTCCAGTTAAAAAGGGCTATTGGGGTTTTCCCTCGTATGATGCCGCACTCCCAGCACCAATTCATACCCCTTGTGAAGTTCTGCATAGATCGACACTTTATTTATATCACTGCACGTGTAGATGAGCATAAAGAAGAGCTTCAGTCATACTATAATCTCACAAAGGAGGACCTCGAAGAGATAACTAAGGAATGGTCTACAGAGTTCCTTATACCTGCTGACCCCATAGAAATGTCTGATCCCGAACTAATTGGCAGCTTGGAGGCCAGTCACGAAGGGCATGATACACCTGGACCTAGAAGAAGGAAGAAGATCGAAGCGGTACAAAACCTGAGCAATGCATCAGAACAAACTACTTCATAATCACCTAAATGAGGAGGTGATGAAGAAGTAGATAAATAAGAGACCAATGGAAAAGAAGATCAGAAGAAGCAAGGCGAAGTAACACCACCTAGGGATCCTATTGATGGGGATGATCCCTCTAATAAAAGGAAGGTTTCCCCCAAGAAACCTACTTCTCAGAAGTAATCCAGAGATAGTAAGACTAAGATACAAACTGTGCTCACGCTTGATGACTTCGACTTCATCATCGTAGTCGTACCATACGCCTCGTGGGACATTTTGTAGAAAAATGAAGCCAAACAAGAAACCATGTATGAAAAAATTAATACATAACTAAGAGAGGTACAACAAGCCCTTCACTCCAGCTGCGTAATGTCCACTGCGCCCCCGCCATCAGAAGAACCAAAGTTGGGAGATGAGCCTACCCAACTCTGAAGAATAGTTGATGCGACCAAAAATTGCCTTCGTTGTGCACAAGAAGAGAAAGAACAGGCCACAATGGCCCTGAAGAAAGCACAAGAGGAAATGATAGAACAACGTCGAGTTGTGCAACAAGAGAAGGATGACCTCCAAACAAAGTTTGAAGAGGAGAGAGCGCAGTTCAAGAAGGAGAAAGAGCAGTTGCTCCCAGTAAAGCTCAGAGTCAAAGAAGCAGTCCGCAGAGAACTTTTCTCTGTGACAGGCTTAGATCAAAAAGCAAAACAACCAGTGGAGCATCAAGTAGCAAAGATTATAGAAGTTATCCAGCAAATTCAATAGACAATAGTAGACCTAGAGCTACAAACAGTGCGAAGTACCCCGCAGGATGTGCGAGACCAAAGAGAAGCCACTACCTGGAGCGCAGTTGAGAGGATCATAGCATTCACTCTAGAATGTAAATAGCTCAACAATAGAAGTGCACAAACCTATGAGCAACTTACTGAAGACCCTAAACTAAAGGCATTGGAGTCACAATTCTGGAAGGCAAAGCAGCAAGCAGTGACAATAAAGGCGCAGTTGAAGCTCTTGTCAGCAATTGAGAGGATGAAATGATCCCAGGAACAATGCACCACTCAACAATAGGTCCACACCATACAAAGCAAAGTCATGGAAGTGACTCAGCGGCTCCAACCATTCCAGGACGAAGCTTTCCAACTGTTTGAAAAGATTGAAGGCTGAGGAGAAAATATGGAACAAGTAGTCATTGCAGTCGAACAACGCTTAAAGGGGCATGTCAATGAAGAAGTTATCCAAGAAGGAGGCCTTCGCACAGCAACAGGTCGAAGCAACTCGAGCCAAGCTCAAGGATTTTGAAGCAGAGCTACCCAAATCAGAGTGACTCGGGACGAGTCACAAGTGAGTGTCGGAGGCCTGTTGGCCCTTGACCAAGTTTTGAGGATCCTTGGTCATGTTTGACCTATTTTGGGACTTCGATAGGCTGTCGAAGGCGGAGCACAAGTCGAAGTGAATATTGTGGGATATCGGCCCCTTATTTAGAGAATTTTGGGTTTGGGCTTATGTAACAGGTATGGGGATGTCGGCCCATGGGTTTACCCATGTTTAGGCCCTTTGTAATGTATAAATAGAGATCTAGGTGATGTAAGAAGAACACACTATATCTAGAGGATCTAAGGAAGTGATGCTAAGTGCAAGTGATTGTAAGAGGCTTTGTGCATATTGTATGTTGAGACTTGCAGGGCTAAGTGTAATTCATCTGTAGTTCTTTTTGCACAGACTATGTAAGGTTTTGTGCTGTGACCTAGCTCAAGGAAGGAGGATCTAGCGAAGTGCGCGCATATCTCTTGTCCTATGTGGAGTAGGGTTTTGGGATCTATGCATGTAAGAAGATTAACAGAAGACAATAGAGAAGAAGAAGAGTTGGTGGATGTAGCCCCAGACTGGGGGTGAACCACGTATATCTTTTGTTATGGTTTCTTTTTGCATTATGGTTGTTTTACTGTTTATATGATTAATGCTTAGTGCACTGATGTATGCTTAGATGAATATGATAGCTTAGTGCCTAATGATGTGAATAAGATGCTAGATTTGATCTATGTTGATATGTTTAGTGCCTAAATATATCATATCTAGATGAATATTGTGATGTTCTGTTATTAGGGTTTATCTGCATTGTGTTGGCAGCCAATTCGCATTTTCCATTGTCCTTATGAGCTACCTACACCACTATTTTGCAAACCATAATTTTTCGTCGCATTGCTCAAATAAACGACACTTTTATTTTTGCGCTATTTGCACACTTACCTTTGTTTTTGTTTTCACGACTGTAAGCGTGAAAACTTGGTCTTTCGAAGTCACATTAATATCTTCATTGAATTGTCGTTATCATTTTTGTCGATATGCCCATTGCGTTTACATTTTACTTATCATTATGCAGTTGGCAAAACCCTTTTGGTCTGTACTCATTTGACAGTCTTTGATTGATTATGAAATT
This sequence comes from Picea mariana, assembly GCA_032191745.1. NCBI lineage: Eukaryota > Viridiplantae > Streptophyta > Pinopsida > Pinales > Pinaceae > Picea > Picea mariana. The sequence continues at coordinate 38,337 of JASDQU010103856.1, forward strand.
TCGTTTCATAAGTGATTAAATGTGTGATACATTGGTGATTGGATTTACATGTTCTTTGATTTGATCTACTTGACCATTGGTTTCATAAAAGCACATAGGTGTTATCGTTAAACCCTTTATATATATCATTTAATATGAAACCTAGTTCGTGTTATCAAATCCTTTGGAATTCACTTGGTATTGGTTTCGATTTATATGTTTGGTTTTAAAACTATGGTATAACCATTGCTTGCGCGAATTATTAATACACTTACCATTGATTTCATTGGTCGGGAAAATGACATAATTGTTAAACTATACAATAGTGGGTTGAACATCTATAAGCGTCGGCGGTTGTACCATTGGTAATGACTATTCTGCATGGCAGAAAAAAGCTCCACCACCTTTGCACGATGTCATTAATGCTTATCCCTATCCTTGATTCACCTCTGCTAGCATCGGGTAGGCCTGTGAATACTCTGCTCTAGCGTATGCTTTGATTCAAACCCTGGCTCCTTCTCATCACTTGCCGTGTGCTCAGCTCTATGGCACCGGTGGTGCGAATTGAGCCGAACGGTAGTCAAGCCTTGCTTCTGTTCGATAACACCCAGAAAGATTTGCAAGATAATGGTTGGCTCACATTTGTACAGAAGTTTGAGGGTTTTAATCTATTTGTTGCACAGAAGTTCACCCTGACTTTTGATGGATGTAGAGCCAAAGTAGGCGATATTCAGCTTGAAATCAGTGAAGATTTTATTAGCTCTGCCACAGGGTTAGCAGCCACGGGCCAGCGTTGGTTTAAGAACTCTAAATTTGAGGAGGTGCCATGGCTCTTATTGTTCGTCTCGCGGAAGGTCACATCCTGTGACAGAGGTATGCCGATTTTCACGCTTAAACCAAGGTGGCATGATCTTTTGATGGTGGTTAAACAATTCATGACCTATGAGGGTCGGTATGCACTGGTTTTTCTTTATCACCTTCGTTTGCTAATGAATTTTATGGGTTATCCATTGAATATGCCATTCTACTTCCAGCGTAGCCTTTATAAAATGGATAGGAGGTTTAAACGAGAGAAGGTTGATAGTAGCTTGTTCCACCACGGTCTAATCAGACTCATCGTTGTTCACCACTTAAAACTCCATGATGATAGTTGGCAAGCTTTTATTTCTCGAAATGGTTTTACTGATACAGAGCCTATCCAAATTGACAAGCCCATGGTTAATGAAACTAAGGTCGGGCCACCCATGCCTTTCCATGTCCTTCTACCCTCTCCTAAACCCTCGGTCAACCCTGATATCAACCTACCCGACGTTGTAGCAGACAAGGTTGAGGCTATAAAAAAGCCTGTGAGAAAAAAGGTCAAAGGAAACCCTACTATCGATGGAAAAGGTAAAAATAATGCTCGACTTATCTAGAGAATGGATAGGAATAAACCTAAACCTAGTGCTGAGTAGAAGCCCATAGTCCTTAGTGAAGACTCGGACTCTGACGTCGAACGATTCCTAGCTAGTGAGTACCCTTACTCCCAAGGTCTGTGCTCCGAGCCACCCTATGATTTCATTTCTAACTTGCCCCCGTGCTTAAAGAACAATCCAAGCTACCCAGGGATAAAACTACCTAATGAAACCCTCGATGATTCAAACAAACCCTCACCTACATTTTCAAAGCCCGGATAGTCATCATGTGACCAATGTGATGTGTGGTTGGAACGCTACTATACCGACGTTCCCTTTTTACAGTCCAAGATCAAATTGTTGGAAAACCAAGTTACAGTGTTGACAAGACAAAGGGACAAGCGTCAAGCTGATGGCAAGAAGCAGAAAACCACTGGTTCCATCATATTTAGGAATGTCGAATCGGCTACAGCCGTCGTGAATTCCAAAATGTCATGATCAAATTGTCTGCTCATCATTCAGGTATGAATTTTGATATTAATTTCGTTTTATCAATGGCTTGGATTAATATAGTGAATTGATTTTTGAGTTTTGAAAAGTTTGTTTATCATTCGAAATAACTTTGACATGGTTTGATTATCGAAACGGTCATAAAATCGAATATGGTTATGATTTTGTTATACGATTTGATCGTGCCAAGTTTAGCAATTAATCGATTTTGATTGGATTTGCTTCGTTTGTCTGTTGGTTTGAGTTAACGAAATCAAGGTTTTGCTTTCGATTGGATTTTGTTTGTATATGATCTAAACAGAAGGTTTTTATGCTAAAAATAGAGCACGACCATGTTTTGATTTGATATGATTTCATTATGGTTGGATTATCAGCTTTGATTTTATGGTGTGATTTTGGAATGATTTCGTGAGTTTGATTGTTATGATCTTTCAATATGTTATGAGATGTAATATTCTAAATCAGGAATACAACTCTGTTCGACTCAGATTTGGAAAAAATGACTCTATTCTGTGTGGAAACGATATGCTCATTTGGCCCGTGTAAAAGATCTCTGCGCTCGAATCCTGGAACTGTTTTGATTCACAACGACTATATCAAACTCAAACTATTCTATTCGCTCTTGTTTGGATTGGATTATGAGTTGGATTCGTATCGAAAATAGACTTCATCCTGCTCTGTTGATTTTAATTTTCAAAATGAGTTTGTTAACCTAGATCGACTTATGTTATCTCTGTCGAATTCGTATGAGAAAATTCGGTTAATAGTTCGGTTTGAAATGAGTTCTAGTAATAATTTCGTCGAAAATCAATCGATTTCGTCCACCCCCAATTAGCAATAAAAAATGATTGGACAACTCTTACAGATCCTGTTATCAACTGATTGATCCTATTATGATTTCATTTGTGATAATTTACACACCAGTTTTGATTTGATTCGTTAATGGCATGGATCATTGGTTTATGATTAATACAATTATATCAATTTAAAAATGATCTTGTTGTTTTCGTATGGATTCGATCATGTTTCCTGTTGATGAGGCAGCATGAACGATTTCCTATGATTTGTTTAACTGTATCAATTTCAATTTGATATGAAACGATTTCATTACGGTTCGATACGATTTTGAATACCTGAATTGGTTACGAATCAAACAGAGTGTATCTAGCTCTGTCATCATTTGATTTAGTTTGTTCAAATTTGCATACAAGTGTCAATTTGAGTGAGGCTTTTAGCAATCAAATATCTTTTAAATAGTTTGAATGTATTTTCTAAGATTTGAATTGATTTTTAATACGATTTTGTGTTGGATTTAGACCAGCTACAGAATCGCAAGATTCTGTAGCTAGTCTATAGAATTAGATTTTTATCATTTTCATTAACAAAATATCCTCCTAACTTGTCCTTTTTTGACCTCTTGCAGGTACATTTGAATTGCATTGAACATGCTGTGACAGTCTAGGAGATATTTGTGTGATATAGTTTTATTTTTAAGTTGTTAGTTTGAGTTAGAGATAGGAACTTGGGATATCCTCCCAGATTTTTTGTAAACAGTTTTGATAACCTCTACAGGGATGTTTTACCTTGTAGGAGGTCTTTAAATACTTATTGTTTTTTGTAATCGGGATCATCCTCACTTGTGGGAGAACCAGGCTATGGATTTCTAATACAAACTGAGACAAGAGTTGGTGTTTTGCTACAGCTTTTGCTTTCATAATATCAATCTTTTGTTTCAAGTTTATGCATGTCAGTTTGCAGTTGATTATAGACTACTTTAGCTAATGTAATCTATTGCAGGATGATATGATCTGATTAATGTGATCCATATCTGATCTCTTTCATTATTTTAAAAGTACCGCAATTATTTGGTTTCAATTAATGAATCACAGATTTCTCTTCTTTGTTGATTGGATCCTTCTGGATAGATCGTTGCATGAAGATTTATCTAATTGTGAAGATTTATAAATTATAAGATTGCTGTGAATTTTTTATGTCTTGTTTGTCCTGTAATCATATTTGAAGAGCACTGCAACTTTTGTTTATGAGAAGCTCCTGGATAATTCGGTGCGGGTTTCCTCCCTCCGATCAGCTAAGACAATCATTACACACAGGACAAACCTGGAGCGTTTCTTCAGGTTAGTTTTTTAGTATTTAATAGTTTATTTGTTAGTATAATTTAAGCAGTTTAGTTAGATATACATGTAGTTTAGATTAGTAGTTAGAGTTAGTATATTAGTTTTTTAGTTTAGTTAGTTTTCATTTTATTTCTTTCTAACAAAATTATAAAAAAAAAATAGCTCTCGCTGTCTTAGGACAGAATATAAATGAGTTTTTCAGGTTTTCATTCAAATTTGTAAATTGTAAATATTGTACATTTTGTGAATAAGATTTATTTCTGTTAGTAGTTAGATATTTAATTTCTTAGATTTAGCATAGTATTAGATAGTAGATTGTATATATAATAGTTAGATTAGTTCATTAGTTTGTTTTAATAGTTGTTAGATTAGTTAGTTTAGAGTAGTTTTCTTTTTGTTTCTTAGGACTTAGATCGGCTAACAGAGCCGCTAAACCCGTCAGGGTGGGTTATCCCAAACGGCTTGGGTTATTAGACAACCCTGGACCGGATCTACTCTCCCAGTTGACGGATGATCAATTTCGCCCGTCAACACGTTGTCAACTAAGGATGATACTAATGAACTATAACTACTAAGTGCTTTGTTAAGGTGTTACAATCAAAGATATGTGTCCCAGCTAAGGTTATAGACATCTGATTCCTACAACCATCCCTGCCTCTACCTCAGGTGAGACTTCATCTGCTTCACAGGTGTTTTCGAAAGGGCCCGTAGTTAGGGTTTTTTTGGTGCGTTGTTTGAGCGTTGAACCCTGGTTCTTCCCTTGTGCCAACAGGAAACTAATGACTAAGAAAACACTATAAAAAGGGTGGCAGAGGAGGAGTATGTATCAACACATCTGGCTTGCATAACGTTACGCTGCTGAATTTTATCTTGACTGAGTTTCTTTTGTGGGAGTTGGGATACCCAGCTCGGGTAACGAATGGTAGCTTGACCTTGTGAGCCAATCTGGGAGCTATCATTCTCTAGCATTATGTGTGTGTCCCCTTTTCATCTTGGAGGTTCAGGGGAAGAAGAGTATCCCTAGCATTGGCTAGGAGGTATCGGTGAGTTCTTCACAGTCAGCAAGCGGGAGACAGGAGGGAGCACAAGCGCAGAATAATAACCTTGAAATCTTCGTCTTTGGTTATGGTAATCCTAAATTGATATTGTACTCATGAAGTTCCAATTTAAATCTAGTTAATTTCTATTGCATGTGCATTGCTAGGAATTTTATTCAAGGCTTTATATTTTTACTGAGATTTAATTAAGCAAGTCGTTGTGGTAATTTCATCTTTGTATTCATTCCGCCATGAGAAATTTTCCGAGCCTTATGCTTTCATCATTGCGTTATTGTCTCGTTTTCTCCCTGGAAAAACCTTGCTTGTAATTTATTGGATTGATCCTTGCTTACTCTCCAAAAAAGTCTTCCTCTGCGATTGCACTTTCTTCTCTGTTTTTTTTTTACTGTTTTAATACAAGAAAATTGTGTTTTTATCTTATGTTCCTCTATCCTTTTAAGTTATTAGTTTGTGCCTGAGCAGTTGGCTAGGAGCCAAATCAACTGTATTTCACTTTGGTATTAAAGATTTAGATTCAAATGCCCTGCTTTCATGTGCATGGATAATAAGTGTCGGATTATTTCTCTGCCCAACAAGGAATTCTCTTCTGGGCATTTATTCCCTCCTTAGCCTCTATGATTATTGTGATTTAATCTCTGCAAACTCATGCTTCCACACAACGATTTTGGGGATGACTCTCCAGTTCACCAAACATTTTATTTCTCTGTGATTATTGTTATTTTTACTCTCTGCAATTTGTCTTTTTATTTACCAACGATTCCATTTTTGTATACAACGAAAATAAGCATTAAACGCTCTGCATTTGTTGTATATTTACTTAGCCATTTCATTTTTATTTTCCATCGAATTCATTTATGTATAGAGCGAAAATAAACATTAAATGATCTTTGTTTGTTGTATATTCACTCAGCCATTTCGTTTTTTATTTGCCAGTGAATTCATTGATGTATACCTCGAATTTAACCATTAAATGCTCTGTGTTTGTTGTATATTCACTGACCCATTTCGTTTTTTATTTTCCAGCAAATTCATTGGTGTATACCACGAATCTAACCAGTAAAATCTATGCAATTGTATGTATATCTACTCAACCATTTCGTTTTTAAAATTTCCAGCGACTTCATTGCCTTATACTGCGAAAATAACCATTAAAATCGCCCAGCGCCCTTGCTGCCTTTTTGTCTACAATTGGAGACCCACGGCGATGTCTCTCTCTCTCTCTCTCTCTCTCTCTCTCTCTCTCTCTCTCTCTCTCTC
>JASDQU010103856.1:44688-67788 GCA_032191745.1 Picea mariana
GTGTAATTTTTAAACCTGTGAAGTAAAGCAATGCATATAGATTCTTAAGCAATATAGAAATTAATCAATGGCTCATACACAGAATACACAGAGATTTTATACCGGAAACCCTCAACCGGGAAAACCTTTCTTCTATTCATTATATCGAATTTCACCATTCGCCATACAATATATATAATGTTTTTAGGTATTCCGTAGATACCAAAACCCTAATCCCTTAATCTGGGATTAATTTACAAATCCGCTAAAAATAGCAAAAACTGCCCAAAAAAAAAATTTTGAGGCGCTGCCCCGAACCCCGTCGGCCCCAAGATACCACCCGTTGCCAAACGCTGCATGTAACCAGGGGGGGGCATACCTGCCCCCCCCCTGGGACCCCCCTAGGAAAGCGCTCGGCACACATGGCAGAGCTCTAGGTGAAGGGATTGTCAGATGCAGTTGTCGTATCTGACGCGCCCACACACACACACATGCAAAGAATATAACACATACCCAACATTCTCCCACTTGTTGTTTTCTTTGCATCCATGGGTCCAGGGGATTATATAGTCAACAATCCAGGGCAGCAATGCCCATTGTTACTCTACACCAGGAGAACTTTTCTGTTCTCACAGACTTTGTCAATGAATCTGCAACATTCTTCAAAGTGTCAACCTTTTCTAGTAACACCTTCTTTTCCTCAACCATGTCTCTCACAAAGTGATATTGAACATCAATATGCTTTTTCTTCGAATGATATGCTGGGTTCTTTGCCAGGAATATTACACTCTGACTGTCACACTCTAATCTCACTGCTTGTTGTACCAACCCAATACCTGAACACAATCTTTGTAACCATACTGCTTCCTTGCTTGCATGAGTGGTTGCCATGTATTAAGCTTTTGTAGTTGAGAGTGCCACTACAGCCTGTCTTTTGCTCATCCAACTGATTGCTCCTCCAAATAGGTTAAACACATACCCACTTGTAGATCTTCTGCGATCCATATCTCTAGCCCAGTCTGCATCAACAAAGACATGTATGTCCACCACTCTGTCTAATCCCGGTCTTCCTTGGTAGCACAATCCATAACTAGTGGTGCCACGAAGATACCTGAAGACCCTCTTTACTGTTGTCCAATGCTCCTTCCCTGGTTTTGACATATACTTGCTCAAAACTCCCACTGCATGTGCAATGTCCGGTCTACTACAAACCATTGCATACATCAAACTACCAACTGCACTAGCATATGGAACATGGGACATGTCCTCTTCTTCTTCCTATTTCTTGGGACACTGATCTATAGATAACTTTACACCTATAATAGAAACCTTGATCGGTTTACTTCCATGCATATTAAACCTCTGCAATATCGTCTCAACATATTTTCTTTGATTCAACTAGAGTTTCCTATTTTCACGATCTCTTTTAATCTCCATTCCCAGAATGAAGTTAGCAGCACCGAGATCCTTCATGTAAAATTTGGAGGATAGCTGCGATTTCACCTCCTTGATAACATCCATGTTATTTCCTACCAACAACATGTCATCAACATACAACACTACATAAATGAAGTGATTACCAACCTGCTTGGAATATACACAGTGATCTTCCCTGCTTCTTACAAATCCCAATCCAAGGATGTATGTGTCAAACTTTTCGTACCACATCCTAGGTGATTGCTTCAGACCACATAGTGACTTCTTTAGCTTACAAACTAGCTCTTTCTTTCCCTTCACTACAAAGCCTTCTGGTTGCTTCATGTAGATTTCTTCTTCCAGATCCCCATGTAGGAATGTTGTCTTCACATCCATTTGTTCCACTTCAAGATCAAAAGAAGCAGCAATAGATAAAAAAAATCTAATAGAAGTTAACTTAGCAACAGGAGAAAAAATCTCACCAAAGTCAATTCCCTCTACCTGGGAATAACCTTTTGCTACTAACGGAGCTTTGTATTTCTCCACTTTAGCTTGTGCATTAAAATTCTTCTTGAACAACCATTTGCTACCAACCGATTTTTTTCCAGCTGGAAGCTCAACTATATCCCATGCCTCATTCTTATCCAAGGCATCCATTTCTTCAACCATGGCCTTCTTCTAGAGTTTACTATCCTCTGAATTCACTGCTTCCCTGACAGTTCTGGGATCATCATCAGTAATAGATAAAGTAAAATTGGAATGAAAACCAGGTGGACTATACCTTTCTGGTTGCCTTCTATCTCTCACTGATCTCCTCAATACTAGGGTATGAGGTTCTTCTTCTTCTTCTTCTTCTGCTTCCTCTGCTTCCTCTTCTTCAGATGATTCAAATTTTTCATCATCCAACTCAAGCTCTATTTTCTCAGGTTCATCTTGCATTGGTAGGAATTCCTGTTTGGACACATCTTTTACCTCTCTGAAAACAACATCTCGACTATAAACAGTTTTCTTGGTTTCTGGGTTCCAAAGCTTATAACCTTTCACACCATCTTTATAACCAATAAAGATACATTTTTCAGATTTATTATCTAGCTTACTCCAATTTTCCTTTGGAACATGTACATAAGAATCACAACCAAACACTCTAAGATGTTGAAGAGAGGGTTTCTTTCTAGACCATGCCTCGTGTGGATTTTTGTCATCCAACGCCGATGAAGGTGATCGATTGACCAGGTAACATGCTATACCCACTGCCTCTACCCAGAATTCTTGTCCTAACCCAGCACCGCTGAGCATGCTCCTTGCTTTTTCCATCAGTGTCTTGTTCATCCTTTCTACAACTCCATTCTGCTGAGGAGTGTATGGAGTAGTCTTCTGCCTTGCTATACCACACTTCTTACAGAATTCTTTGAATTCATTTCCGCATAATTCTCCACTATTATTTGTTCTCAATACCTTTATTTTCTTCTCTGTCTGATTTTCTACTAGAGCCTTAAACTCTTTAAATTTATCAAATACCTCAGATTTCTTTCTAAGAAAATAAATCCATGTGTTCCTTGAAAAATTATCTATGAATGAAACATAATACACAGATTTACCTAGGGATGGAATAGGAACAGGTCCAAACACATCACTGTGTATCAACTCTAAGATCCCCTTTGCTCTTGTAGCACCAGATGGGAATCTTACTCAATTATGTTTACCATATATGCAATTTTCACAGAAATCAAAATCCAGAGTGCAATTAGACATACCTTCAACCATACCTTTACCGTGTAGTGTTCGAAGGCCCTTTTCTCCAATATGCCCCAGTCTTTGATGCCACAACATTCTCTTCTTTTCTGGGATAGTATTGGTCTTGTCTCCTTCATTTTTCTGCTCAAGGACAACAGAACTATTATAACCATTAGTATAAGTGTTTCCCAACATCTTGTACAGAGTTCCACAATGAACTCCCCTTATCAACACCATTGCTCCTCGTACCATCTTGCAAGTGTTCTTTTCAAATACAGTTTTCACTCCTACATCACCCAACTTGCTTACAGATATTAGGCTCCTAGCTAGTTTTGGAATGTGTATAACCCCAAGGAGAGTTCTAATCCTTCCATTGTTTAGCAGCAACTTAACCCTTCCACGTCCCAAGATTTTTGTTGTCGAGTCATCTCCTAGGAATACACCACCACCATCATATTTTTCATATTCAGAGAACCACTCCCTGTAAGGAGTCATATGGTATGACGCACCTGAGTTGATCAACCATACATCATGGTCTGCATGTGTACTTGTAGATGCTAGGTAAACATCACCTCCTTCTTCAGTGGAGGATTTCGCCTCTGTGGAAGAGGTACTATCAGATCCCTTTGGTTTTTCAACCTTCTTAGACTTGTAATATTTCTTACAATGCCCTGTTTTACCACACTTCCAACATTTCCTCAAAGATTTTCCTGGAGACTTAGATCTACTTCTAGATTTAGATCTCCATTCCGAAAGCTTACCAGGGTTCCTATCTTGGGTATGCCCTCTTACAAATAAAGCATCTGTGTTGTGACCATCCATGCTTTTTCGCCTCATCTCTTCAGATAACAAGGATGCAACTACATCCTCATACTTCAATGTAGATTGAGTGGTACTATCTATTGCTACAACTAGATTATCCCAAGAGTCTAGCAAAGAACATAACAAAGTAATACACTTATATTCTTCTGCAATCATAATATTAACAGATCCAAGTTGACTTACCAGAGTATTAAAGGCATTTATATGTTCTATCATAGAATATCCATCTTCCATCCTAAGATGATACAACTTCTTTCGAAGAAACAACTTGTTTTCCAGGGACTTTGATTGATACAAATTCCCTAACTTATCCCATAGTTCCTTGGCTGTAGATTCTCCTGAGACATTCAACAACACCAAATCTGCCAGGCAGAGTCAAATAGTACTCCTTGCTCTTCTGTCCAACTTGTCCCAATCTTCCTTTGACATACCAGTAGCTGGTGTACTAGTAGTTTGTGTACTAGTAGGTTGTGTACCAGTACCCTGTGTGCTTGTAGACGGTGTATCAGTAGGTTGTGTACCAGGATCCATAGCAATCCATTGTTCTTTGTCTACAAGAAGGTCCTCCATATTGAGCTTCCATAGCTCAAAGTTTTTACCGTTGAACTTCTCTATCTCGATTCTAGATGAGCTCTCCATTCCTCTTTCTTTACTCGAATCCCCACTACAAAAGCTCCCACTAAACCCAGGTTTATCACAGACCCAAGATAAACTTGATCTATCAAGATCGAGCCAAACCCTCAACAACAAAGGCATCCCTCTGATACCACATGTAAGTTTTAAACCTGTGAAGTAAAGCAATGCATATAGATTCTTAAGCAATACAGAAAATAATTAATGGCTCATACACAGAATACACAGAGATTTTATACCGGAAACCCTCAACTGGGAAAACCTTTATTCTATTCATTATATTGAATTTCACCATTTGCCATACAATATATACAATGTTTTTAGGTATTCCGTAAATACCAAAACCCTAACCCCTTAATCCGGGATTAATTTACAAATCCGCTAAAAATAGCAAAAACTGCCCCAAAAAAAAAATTCGAGGCGCTACCCCGAACCTTGTCGGCCCCGGGCTACCACCCGTTGCCGAACGCTACATGTAACCAGGGGGGGGCATACCTGCCCCCCCCTGGGACCTCCCTAGTAAAGCGCCCGGTGCACACGGCAGAGCTTTAGGTGAAGGGATCATCAAACGCAGTTGTCGTATCTGACGCGCCCACACACACACACATGCAAAGAATATAACACATACCCAACAACCTGGAGTTAGACCATGGAAAACACATGTTTTTAGAAATTCAAGAATATTGATTAACTTAATAAGGATGTTGACATATAGCTATAGAATTTATATTATTTAATGTAATCCATAATTTGACTAAACAATAAGACAATTGGATTCCAGTCAATGGAATTATGCATAGTCAAGCTACATGAAGAGTTGTCTTATTATGAAGCTTGAAGCACTTGATACTTGATTTGTAATCGTTTTTCTCTTGAATCCTTTAAAAACTAGTGGATTATTCTCTGCGCCCTTAGAAAAATGACTGATAGATGATTGATTAAGCATTTAGGATTTCTTTCACCCTTGCATAAATTTGAAGCATGGTTAGTTAATATTTTGATTCTCTTGCACATTGAATATTACTGACAAGGAATGATTATGTTAATGATTGATTGCATGCACCGATTAATGTTACGCATGGTTACACAAGTGGTTAGAATTATAACGCACCATGAAATCCAATATAAAGAATGATTGTGTTAGTTATTTATTGTTTGTGCAATAAACATTTATTGTAAGGAATGATTATTATCGATGTTATACTTCTTGCGCACCATGGAATAAAAGTGGGATTTGATGTTGACTACATTGTGCCTTGATTATATGATGATTAATATTGATTGACTTTTCGTTTGTGCCCTAATTTAATTAACAATTATTAGTTGCACTTTTAAATGTGTTAATGTGTGATGGATTAATAACTAGTTTTCTATTGCGCCATTGAATATTGATGTTTCCTGATTGGATTAGAATTTGGTTACTATTGCACCTTTAATATTATTGAAGTATGATTGATTTATTAATTGTATTCTCTTGCGCCTTGCAAAATAAAACCGATATCTCTTGCATCTTGAATTGTTGATGTGTAAAAGATGGATTAATTGAATAGAATTCTTGTGTGCAGATCGATAATATGATGTATGAATAGTTGAGGAATTAGAATCCTTGCGTGCACTAAATTATAATGTAATGCATGGTTTTAGATGTTAGTCTTCTTGCATGAAATGAAAATTTATTATGATAGATGATTGCATATTGCGAATGAGATTTGTGCCACAAATACAACTGATAAATGATTTTGCACCTTGGATTTAATATGGTCTATGATGTGTTAGGTGAATGATTACTCTCGCACCATGACTAATTGTGGATTAGGATTAACGAATTGATGAAATTGATTATCGTTGATAGTGTGATTAGGCGTTTCCATGATCCTGTGTTGATGTTCATTTTGTTAATGCAAAAAAAAAAAAAAAAAATTACCTTTTGTGCTTCAACTTTTCTCAGGCGTAACAGAGGGATGTTACATATTGTATCAGAGCCAATTCGACCCACAACTTGGGATCACTACAGATTATGTTGATTAGATAATTGATTATGATATCGCTAATTAAATTGATTTGTATTCGTGCAGGTAATAATGGTTAGAGGACATCGCGGAGGAAGATGACGAGGTGCTAGGGCAGGAGGCGTGACGCCCCCGATAGCATCCACGCCTGAGGGGTCTAACCCCAGGGAGAGGAACAGGTTGTTGGGCAGGAACAGATAGTTGTGGGTGATGTGGTTGGGCCAATGAGGTCCTTTCAGTGGATTTTTGAGGCACTGATCAGTCGTTTGGATATAGATGAGGCCAAGGCGTCGACACCCTCTGAGGGTCCATCGTGTGCTCCGGTCAGTACTGGTAGCACTCACTATGAACTCGAGAAGGTCAAATTTCCTGTGTTCTTTGGTGCCTCAGATGGCACAGCCGTCGAAGAATGGTTAGAGAATATAGTGATGTGCTTTGCACTTCACGAATATACCTCAGACATGAAGGTATACATAGTGGTATTTTAACTAAAGGGGATCGCTCTTCTATGGTGGAAGATGCTCATGCTGCAATTGAACATGGTCGTCGAAGATGTGACATGGGAACTATTCGAGGAATGGTTCTGGGAGAGGTATCTATCTGAGGAATTCATTAAGCGTCATCTCAACAATTTCAACTCCTTGCAACGGGGCGGATGTATGGTGCCTGAGTACGAGGCCCGTTTTATGGAGTTGCTTCGGTATGCTTCACACCTGAATACTGAGAAACATAAGGTCAAGAGGTCCGTGTTTGGACTTAATGTCAGCATCTGTGATAATGTTAGGATTCTGATGCCTCAAAACTTGCATGATGATGTACAGAATGCCCTTATAGCAGAGGAGAAGTTTATTAGCGAGGGTCAAAGCAAGACTCCAGCAAGACCAGTAGGATAGGTGTCATCTGTTGTGCAGCAGCATCAGACACCAACTAGACATTCACCATGATATCATGGCTTCCAGAGAGGATCCACTTTCACTACACCTTAGAGACCAGTGCCTCAACAGTGGACTCCTTATCGAGGACCACAACACCAACACCAACGTCGACCGCAGCAGCAATAGTTTAGGCATGTTTATAAAAACAGACCAGGGTTCCAAGTCGGTGGGTCGTCAACTTCTGCTTCGGGTACCAGGAGTATTGGACCGAAGAAAGGGTGGCTGACATGTGGGGAGCCACATTACCAGTGTGACTACCTAGTGGAGAGGACCAGACCATCTCAATCAGTCGTACCCACTACCGTGGGAGATTTGGGCAAGGCCCATCGGATTCATGTAGTGGTGAATAACTACCAGGAAGAGCACCAGTCGACTGTTCTCGAGACGTCAGGTATCGTTGCTAACTAGAACCTTAGTATTTTGATAGATCCAGGTGCTACCGATATTTTTATTTATGGTGTAGCACTAAAAAGAATTAAGGTAAAGGCAGTCGAACAGGACGAATTTAGCTTTGTATAAATGGCTTCAGAAGCCAAACAGAAGGTTGGTGGGAAGGGTACGGGTTGGAGCCTTAACTTGGGAGAGTTTGTCACTAGGGAAAACCTGTACATCACAATATTAGGATCTTATGATGTCATAATCAATATGGACTGGTTGGAATCGCATGAGGCGATACTCAACTGTAAGACGAAACGGTTGAGTTTGGTCGATGATGAGGGATAGAGACGCGTGATTGTAGGTCGGAACCAAGGAGTTAAAGCATGCGCAAGGGATGTAAGCTATATGTGATCCTTGCATTAAACGAGAAGGGCATAGTGTAAGGTCTAGAACACCTTCTGGTGGTGCGAGAGTTTACGGATATATTCCCCGAGGAGTTGCCTAGGATGTCGTCAGAGAGGGAGTTAGAATTTACCATCAACCTAAAATCGGGAACTGAACCAATAGCAAGAATGCCTTATGATATGTCGACCCCGGAGTTACAGGATTTGAAAATGCAACTGAAGAAGTTGTTGGACCTAGGACTTATACATCCAAGTGTGTCACCATGGGGTGCAACTATTATCTTCATACAGAAGAAGGATGGGTCATGGAGACTCTGCATTGACTATCATCAATTGAACAAGACAACAATCAAGAATTAGTATCTGTTGCCAAGGATTGATGATTTGTTTGATTAGATGAAGGGTGCAATGGTGTTTTCAAAGATCGACTTGAGATTAGGGTATCACCAATTACAGATCAAAGAGGAAGACATCCCTAAGACCTCCTTTAAGACGAGGTTTGGACATTACGAGTTTACTGTTTTACCATTTGGATTGATGAACGTCCCCAGGGTATTTATGAGTTTGATGAACGAGGTGTTCCATGAATACTTGGACAAGTTTGTCCAAGTATTCATTGACGATATTTTGATTTACTCTCGGACGATGGAGGAGCATTATGAGCACTTGTGCATGGTACTATAGTGTCTACAAGAGAAAAAATTGTATGGGAAATTGTCTAAATTCTCGTTTTATCAATCGAAGATTCACTACTTAGAGCATATCATCTCCGGTGAAGGTATCGTTGTGGACCCACCAAAGTTCGAGGCTATTATGGAATGGCTTGCACCAATGAATGTCCCAGAAGTGCGTAGCTTCATGGGTTTAGCGGGATACTATCGATGGTTAGTCGAGGGTTTTTCGAAGATAGCAAATCTGCTTGCGGAATTACAGAAGAAGAACAAGAACTTTGTTTGGACCGAGAATTGCATGGAGGCATTTTAGAGGCTTAAGGAGTTGTTGACGATAGCACCGATACTAAAGGTCCCTGACATGGACACGGACTTCTTGGTATGCACTGACGCATCCAAGGAAGGATTAGGAGAAGTCTTGATGCAATACGGTCAAGTGATCACTTACATCTCGAGAAAGTTGAGAAGGAATGAGGAGAACTATGCGATGCTCGATTTGGAGTTGTTAGCCATTGTTTATGCCTTGAGAGTTTGGAGACACTACCTTATGGGATGAAAATTCGAACTAAAAATGGACCACTGTGGTCTGCAACACATCTTTACGCAAAGCGACTTGAATGAGCGACAACGGTGTTGGTCAGAATTTCTTAGCGAGTACAATTTCGAGATTACTTACATAAACGGAACAGTGAACAGAGTGGTTGATGCGTTGAGTTGGAGACCACGCATATTTTTGGTCATGCCTCTTCAGATGAATCTATGTGAAAATATTATAACTTTACAATGTGATGATGACTGGTACAAAGAGGTCAATTATTTTATCTGACAAAACACATTGATGGTACCAAAATCTGAGGGATTTAATGTGGACAATGACAAATTATTGAGATTTAAAAACTGAATTTACGTACCTCCCAATGACAAGTTAAGGAGTTTGATCCTAAATGAGAGAAGTATACATGGCTCATATTGGAGTCACAAAGATGAGAGCAAACCTTAAACTCTTATTGTTGGCACCAGGCTGAAGGGGAAAGAAGAAAGATCGTGGGAAAAAAAGCGTGTAGAAAATTGAAGTAACAAGTGGCAAAAGAACAGCACGCACGCATGCAAGAAAGTGTGCACAAACGAAAGCAACAGCTGGAGGAAGAACAACACGCATATGGGAGAAAGACCTAACGTAAGAAGGGTTAGGGTTTTGGTAATATTCTGTAAAATGATGAAGAGCCCAAAATGTATAAATATAGATACAAAAGTATCATATAGGGTGGGTTGCTAGTAGTTGTTAGTATTTATTTAATGTTTTTAGTTGTATGAACCAATTTTGTAAGATGTTGAGAAAATAAGATATGAGGGAAGGTAGATATGAGGATAAAATAGCAGGCTATGGAGCCTGGTTTGATCTAGTTTGCCTCATATAGATCTTACCCAATTTTGTGGGGAATTGTAAGCGCGTGGCTCCAGGAATGTATAACTGCCATAATAAAAGAGCCAAGAGACAAATCTTTGTGGGTGTATCCCAGGAGGGAGTGAACCATAGTAATACTCGTGTAGTATGTTAAATGTATGCATGTCTCTTCTTTCTTTCAACAATTAACGGTTAAGTTCAATGAATAGTTAGCACATGGTTATGAATCTGTTTATACTCTGCTGGAATTCAACTATGAAATATATGTATGCAATTTCAAGGGATGAGTAGTTTACCTTACAGCTAACGGTACCTGCCTTTAATCAAGAAACCCCTATCCCTACTCTATCCTAGGCTATAAACACCTGAGTCTTACAGCCACCCATTTAAATCTATCTCAGGTGAGACTGCACAGTACCTTCCAGGTGTTGTGTTGCCTTCTGGATTACCAGGAGGGCCGGTAGTTTTAGAGGCTTTTTTGGAACCCTGAATGACATGAACCCTGGGTCAATAACTCAGACAACCCGAGAAGGGAAATAGTAAACCAAAAAATGGTTTTTTTGTCGTGTTAAGAGGAATAAGAGAGGACTAAGTAGCTGAGATAGAATGCATAAGAATTGAAGGAGATGAAAAGAAGGGCAATGAGCCGTTAGAACGGAATTTTGAGGCCTTGGAACCCCATGAGAGAAGAAAATGAGGGCTGGCTAAGAACTAAAGAGCTAGATTTTGCACAGAAAGACAATAGAAACCCCAGGATCACACCGCGTAAATTCCTAGATAAATATGTATTTACGGAGTTACACGAAGTCTTTATTTGTGATTTTCTGCATCTACTACAGGAGTGAATCTTAAAGTTAAAGGATAACCACGCGACGAACCGGATTTGACAGCTAGATTGGAATCCAGTACAGATCCAGCAGTTGTAGTAGGTGAACAACAAATTCACTCGTGCAGTCGACTTTTGGCTTGACATTATTGTAGAAGTCTTTATCACATAATTTGCGGTAGACACAGCAAATTCATACAACGCAGCTGAGAAAGAGTTCCTACAAGGACCCAGAGGAAGGTACATTCAATCACTGTATACTTCTATCAAGATATTGCTATATAACAAAGGTGTAATGACAATGGAATTAGACAGCTAGACTTCCCTACATGCATGGGGGAAGGGGGGAAGCACTGACAGAGAGAGGAGGAATGGAAGGAGGGCATGATAAAGAGAAGAAAAAGGAGGAACCCTTAGACCCGATCTTGATGGATGACGACCAGCTTCGATGGATCTTGGCATCATCAGGAACGATGCGTAGCAGAGCACCCTACCAATATAAGGTGAATACCAAGAAGAGATCCGTAGTTGAGAGGGAGGGATTAACAAGCAATGAGGAAGAGGTAGATGATCTCTGAGCTATGGAACAGATTGAGAAAATCATGCACGCCACGTACAAGAGGAAAACAACAGGCCCAAGAACATGAGGAGAAGGAAACCATCCCTTTCATATTAATGTCAATGTGGAACCCATAAACCCATGTGCGACCAATACACCAAAGAGAACACCACTGTTTAGGCAACCAAAGTTCGGAGGAAGTCCGACATCAGGAAGTAAATCTACACAAGGAGAAACAACTGGAGGATCCAGTTCAGGCAACCTTAGTCAAGTATCTACATTGTGTGGAGGAGGGAGTAGCTCAGTATTTGTAATGGCAGGACATGATCCTACTATCATATTACCAGAGTTTCAAGGAGAACCAGTAGAATACCCTAAGAAGCATTTGTTTATTTGCGCAAAGGTTAGGGAAGCAAAGAAGATCACTGATGAAGACACCAAATTCACGTAGCCAATGATCATGCTAAGAGACCAAGCACTAGACTGGTACATGAATCTAGACACGAACAGTGTTCCCGGAACGATAAGGACACTGGAAGACATTAAGAAACTATTGATAAATGAGTTCTAGAAGCCAAGCTCAGAGGATCAATACATGAATGAGATGATTGAAATAAGACAGAAACCAGGAGAATTGGTATGGGAGATTGATCAAATATTAAAGCAATTAAAAGAAAATTTAAAGTACCTTATGACCGATATGCAACATCGACAGCTGTTTGTCAACTCACTACTCCCACACTTAAAATATCCATTATGACAACAGAAGTTTCAGATGCAGGTAGAGGCTCTGCAAGTAGCCTTGCAATTGGAAGAGAATCAGTACCAGCAGACGGACCCGCCTATTGAAGAACTGAAGGAGGATATGAAGAACTTAACATTTTAGCTGAACTAGAATAAGAACAAGGACAAACGAGAAGTTGTTTGGTGCACTAACTGCGGGACGGAAGGACACCATAAGAATGAATGCCCAACATTCGCACAGTATATGGAGATAGGGATGCCAAACACACTACCACAGGGAGGATTATGGTGCAAAATATGAAAGAAACTAGGTCACGACCCTTACCACTGCACGATGATGAAAAAATACCAAACAGTCCCAAAGAACTCATATTGCACTTTTGCAAGTCAATCGGCCATGACGACAAAGATTGCAGAACTACGGATATGATGTGGGAAATAACATCAGACGCATACAGGGTATAGGCAAAAATGATGACGGGGCAAGTAGTACCACAGTTCACTCAAGCCCCAGCCCCATACAAGACCGCACAGCAGCAGTATGATACTGCGCCGCAACCATACAATAACACACAGCCATAGTAAAACCCGGCACAGCCTTAGTACAATACCGTGCAGTATAATCAGGCACCACAATATAATGCACCATGAGGAGATGGCACAATATATAGAGGAGCAGGACAATCCAGAGGAGGTTTTGGACGTAGTGGAGGACCAGTCACATGTCACAATTTCAAGAAACCAAGACATTATGCACGGGAGTGCCCATTGCCACCAACGAATTGTGTGTATTTTCATGCCTCAAACCACGATACAAAGGAATGTCCGACATTAATTCTAAAGATTCAGGAAAAAAGGAATCAAAATAACCAAAATATTCAGTGGATTTCAATCGAAGCAAGGGATGATGGAAGGAACATCAACATAGTCACTCAAGGAGGAACGAAAATAGGAAATGATGCAGTTTGATAGGAACCAACGCAGAACCAATGGGTAAAGAAGAACACTGAACCCAAGAAGCACTTCGACGTGCATAAGGAGAAGGAGATATTTACAGAAGCCCGACAAGAATTCCATAAGGAGAATATTGCACCGACTGCATAGTAGAGCAAGGAAGCTCCGTAATATGAAATGTCGCCATCACTGGACCATACCAACAGAATACGACCCAAGGAACAAGTAAGTACTATCAAATACTTTTTGCAATCATGCATCAAAATGTTAATTGATCCTTCATCTATCAAAATATTACAAAACATCCTAGAAAAATGTAGTAGCGAGTTTGAATAGAAGCCAGAATTGAAAAATGTCAAACACCTACACACAAGAAGAAGAACAAGCAGGGAATTTAGAATGAATGCTAACATTGGGGATTTCAATATGGGACATATTATACTATATCTAGGATCCAAAGTGAATGTACTACCAAAATCTACATGGAAATGCATTGGAGAACCTACACTGGGATACTCAATTGTTCAATTAAAGCTAGAAAATCAACATAGAGTCCTACCAATAGGTAGACTGAAAGGAGTGACGGTAGATCTAGATGGTGTGTGCACTAAGGCAAACTTTGAAGTCATCGAAATAGTAGACGACACAACACCTTACCCAGTGCTACTTGGTCTGGATTGGGCGTTCGACAACCAGACAATAATTAACTTAAAAACCAAAAAAATGACAATTGAGTCGGGGGACTACAGGGTCATAGCCCCACTCGGACCATCAGAAAGCGAGAGGTCTGTAGAACCCACTTGTCTGGATTTATAAGAGATCGGCCAGTTGTATAGAATAATTGCACGCAATGCGGACTACATAAACCCAACTACAGATGAGGTACTCAATTGACGGAGCATTACTTCATATACAATAGACTCAGACACCGGGCTAGAAAACTGGAAGCAAAGACTACACGAAGTATCCATGAGAAGGTGTGACAAAATAGACCGTGCATTAAGGTGGATTGGCACAGAAATCAGAGAACCACCCATATTTCACGGGATAAATGATTTGGAAACTTTCTTGACACAATATGAAGACGAAGTATTAGAAAACCATAGATTGCTAGCATTGGATTTAACACTAAAGGCTACACCCGCAAGATGGTGGGGTGCACACAAAGAGACTATCACAAATTGGTACCAATGTAAGCGATTATTGCACATAGGTTTCGGCACAGAACAAACAGGTAACAAACAACAGAAATATGACGAACTAGGAACACCAGTAGAACACTTGGAGGCATGCAAAACACTATGGAAAATGACGCCACCAGAGGAATGGTCTCGCCACTTCATTCATACTTTAGAAGGAATACCAGCGAATTGGTATACGGACCAGGAAATGCGTAAAGGAACCAAGACATGGGCGACACTCCAACAGAACTTTACAGTCACTTTCTCATTCGAGCATGAGAACCCCAACATAGACGCGGCCTTGAAATGGATCAGAAACATCATATTCATTGAAGAATCAGAAGTGGAAGCTTTCATAGAGGTACAGCAGTGGAATAAGCAAACAGTTAAGGATCTACTGTCATGCTACCATGTATAGGAGGGAGCATTGGATGAAGATGATCCGTGCGATATTCATATCAAAGAAGTCGAAGGCGAGAGAGATGTGGAAGGACCACCCTTAGAGTCAGAGGTCATCTCTATGCCAATCAAGATAAAGAAGGTTAACATAGGGACCGCCGAGCAGCCCAAAATGGTTAGCATTGGAGATTACTGGGACGAGCAGACACTAGAAAGTATCACATAATTGTTGCACGAATACAGTGACCTTTTTCCCACAACCTTTACAGATATGAAAGGCATAGTCGGAGAATTAGGAGAAATGAAGATACCACTCAGACCTGATGCGAGACCCATTAAACAACGACCATACAGATTGAACCCCATATATAAACAGAAAGTTAAAGATGAAATCGACAGGATGCTCAAGGCCGGCATCATCGAACCAGTCGAAGAATCGGAATGGATAAGCCCGATGGTAGTACAGGACAAGAAATAGGGAAGAGGGATCAGGATATGCATCGAATTGAGGAAGTTGAATAATGCATGCCTACATGACCCATTCCCCATGTCGTTCACGGAAAAAGTACTCGAGAACGTAGGAGGCCACGAAACCTACTCATTCACCGATGGATTCTCAGGATATCATCAGATTAAGATAGCATAGGAGGATAGACACAAGACCACGTTCGCGACATAATGGGGATTTTATCAATATACAGTCATGTTGTTCAGACTGAAGAATGCACCTGCAATATTTTCTAGAGTGGTCATTGCATCATTTAAGGAATTCATCCATCAATTCCTCGAAGTATACTTGGATGATTGGATAGTGTATAGATTACTTAAAAACCACGTGGAATTTTTACGACTGATGTTAGAATGATGTAGACAGTGCCAAATATCACTGAATATCAATAAATGCATATTTGGAACACCATTTGGGATACTATTGGGACACATAGTATGCAAACAGAGTTTTCTAGTGGATCTAGCCAAAATCGCAGTCATTGTTAACCTACCAGCACCAAAAACAGTCTGCCAACTAAGAGCAACGCTAGGACATACGGGATATTACGGGAAATTCATCAAAGGCTATGCATAGATTACAGCGCCAATGGAAAAACTGTTAAGGAAGGATACAAATTATCAATGGAACGACGAGTGCCAATGTAGTCTGGGTACCCTGAAGGAAATGATGGTCACCGCACCAATATTGGTATTTCCAGATTGGGAGAAGACATTTCATGTACATGTAGATGCATCAACGATAGCACTTGGAGCTATCTTAGCACAACTAGGAGCAGGAGACTTGGATCACCCGATATCGTTCGCAAGAATAAAATTATCAGACTCAGAACAAAATTATAACACGACAGAAAGAGAAGGCCTAGCTATGGTTTATGCACTACAGAAATACAGACATTGCCTATTGAGAAAACACTTTAAGATGTTTACAGATCACTCAACCCTGAAATACCTAGTCAACAAGCCAGTGTTGTGAGGGGAGAATCTATCGATGGTTATTGCTATTTGAAGAATTCGACTTTGAGGTAATAGTTAAACCAGGAAAATTGAATGCAGGACCTGACCACCTATCAAGGGTCACAAATGGAGAGGAACCAACGAACTTAGAAGACAACTTTTCAAATGCACAGCTATTCTCAGTATAGATTGATGACAATTAATTCATAGAGATCATCCAGTACTTGAGCACAAGTACTGCTCTGCAATAATATACCATTGCGCAGAAGAAGAACCTGGTAGTTCACGTATCTGACTACCAATTGTTCGTGGGACATCTATACAAGATGGGCATAGATTGCATCTTACGAAGATACGTACTAGACCAAAAAAGACCAAGAATTTTAGCAGAATCTCACGAGGGTATAGCAAGAGAGAATTATGCAGAAAAAGCTACCGTGTAGAAGGTACTACGTGCAGGATTATGGTGGCCAACGATCCACAGAGACTTGAAAGAATACTGCCAGCAATGTGATGTCTGTCAAAGGGTAGGTAAACCTAACAGAAGGGATGAGATGCCACTACGATCGCAAGTGATACTTCAGGCATTCGATAAATGGGCGATAGACTTCGTGGTACCCATTAACCCACCAGCCAAAAGAATGGGGGTGAGATATATTATCACCACGATGGAATACCTAACAAGATGGGTGGAAGCCGAACTAGTAAAAGATTACAGTGCAAAGACAACTGCACACTTTCTGTTTGAACATGTAATTACTAGATTTGGGTGCCCAAGAATTTTGATGAGCGACCAAGGAACACACTTCATAAACAACACCATCTGAGCGATGCTCGAAGAATTTGAAGTTCATCACCAAAAAATCACACCGTATCATCCACAGGCAAATGGCATGGTAGAAGCCTTCCACAAAATTCTAGAGAATGCCTTGACGAAGATATGTAACGTCAATAGGGATGAATGGGACCTCAAGGTACCAGCAGTGTTATGGGCGTATAGAACCACATGCAAAAAAGTTGATAGGCCACACACCATTCAAACTAGTCTATGGTCAAGAACCAGTAGTTTCATTAGAATTTTTAATACCCAGTCTATGTGTAGAAGCTATCACACATGACAGAATGAGGCGCAGTACAGGAAAGACTATATCAGTTACTGTTGATGGAGGAAGACCGAATCTTGGCAGGATTCCACCAACAAGTACAGAAAGCAAGAGACAAAGCTTGGCACGACCACCACATCAAGAGGAAGACATTCAAGGAAGGAGATCTAGTATTTCTCTACAATAGTAAATCATTGCAGCACCCAGGAAAGCTCAGAATGCATTGGCTAGGACCATACGAGGTAAAATTTGTCATGGACGGAGGAGCTATATAGTTAGGAGATCTAGCAAGCACAGACCTCAGAGGAATGATCAATGGTAGTCGGCTGAAGATGTATAAGGACATTCAACCACCCACCGCGCAGTAAAAAACAAAAAAAAAAATGAGGGAAACAATAACAACCATATTGAAAAAGGAAACAAGCGGGAAAAGGAAAGTCAGCAAAAGCAGGCTGATAGGACAACAAGAAGAAGATTTAAATCAAGGCAAAGACGGATGGGATGTCACATTAAACGTGCCAACTGGAGATGGTAGAGGAGGCGTAATTGCAAGTATGAAACCGTCATGGATGCATTGAACCCACAATTATGGTGCATTATTCGCATGATGGAGGAAGCGTCCTTGACAAGCTTCATGATGAGCCCATACAACACACGAGCACAGAAGTAGTTAGTCTATTTGTGAAAGAAGAACAAAAAATGAGCAACAACAGCTAGAACGAATGTAGTGAAACCACAAAGCTCACTGAAGCCATTCAAACTCAGCAAACGTTCGACAGACACCATTATGGCACCATCGAAGCTCGCAGAACCAGGCCAGACAGCCAGATCAACTAGGTTTCAGACTAGGTCACGAGGATCACTGGAAGAAAATGAGCAGCAACCACCTGAGATCGTCGATATTGATGAAATCCCATCACCAAAGGAAATCCCAGTAGAATCCATACCCATAATAGAGGAGATTCCACAACCCCAAATAGAGGCCATGGAACAGGATACACCAGCAGCGGTGCACGAGCCTCATAACAAAGAAGAAGAAACCCACCAGGAAATAACATTAGAACATACTGAAGAAATCGTGGAAGTGAACGAAACGACACAGCATCTGGGATCAAAGGAGTAACCAAACGAGACGCAAGCACCCAACTTAGGTCACCCAGCCAAGGAGACCACTGGATCTACCTGGGCATGGCTAGAGTGGATGACAGGAGAACAACCAAGAGTTGTTGGAATTTCGATCCAGCCAACATAGCAGGAGGACTGAGTTCAGATACCGATCTCACCTCGAAAGAAACCGCTTGCAGAGATTGTGCTACCTCACATACCAGAGGGGTTACAGGTGTACCCGCAGTTATTAGGTCATGTCGGGAAGCTCAAGTATTTCGACCATGAGGTAGAAGATGAAACCAAATATCGAGAGCTTGCACCACAGGTCTTTATGAAGAAAGTAGTTGTGAACCAACTCAGAGAAACCATCACTCAGCCACACTAGTGGGCAACTGGACTGGACAGAGCAAGAATTCTAGGATTGCTGAAGATACCACACTTTGGCAGAGGCCAATATGAGTTGGCATGCATCAAGAAACTATTAGCAGTTACGCATGGATGGGATGTATCGCTGGACAAACCTATCCCCATAACCGTCGAACTTATCACGTAGATAAAAGGTTTAACCATTGGGGGTATGGATCTCATGCTAATTCTAGACGATAAGTCCAAGGAAAAAACATTGGCAGAAGAGATGAAGAAGAAATATGGCACCGACAGGGGAACAAGAGGCATTATAATGAAATGGATCAACAATATCGCGACGCAATTGGGTGCAAAGATCTTAGCCTGCAAACTGCTAAGAAAATGCCACAAAGACAAAGTACCGGCAGGAGTCATTGTTGTTACAGCTCAATGTGCAGAAGGCACCTCCATGACCTAGGCGCCATACCTATCAAACTTGTTCCAAGTAGACTACAAAGACGCGCAGGACGCAGGTATGGAATTTCATTACTCATTGTTGATCACTCTCATAGCTTTCATGGGATGGTGAGAACCAGAAAATGTCATCTTTTATACCACACCAAATATAGGAGGAGAAAGATATTGCATCCTGAGATCTGCGCCACTAGCCAAGCATAAGAAGGAGAATGGAATCATATTCGAAGCTTACCTACAAGAGATACAGGAAGCCATCAACCGAGCATAGAGAATAACACCATAGGTTGTCGCACGATACGGGGCATCACCAATTTCTGGGCTAGGTGACAAGCCATGTGGATACAACCAAGGCAGGATCCAGATAAAATGTGGCTATAGATGTGCTACTGCATCACCGAGGGAGATATCGACATGGTCATCGGAAAATGGCCTGATGAATGGAGGATTCCAACCATACCCAGAGAAGTACCGAGACAAACAACAGAAGGAGGGGTTGCGCAAGAGGAAACACAGCCTCCACAAATCCCAGTACCCAAGAAACGAAGAATGAGCCAAACCAAGTCGACTCAGGCAGACAATGACTCATAGCAGCTAGGGACCCAAAAGGGGAGGACAGAAACCAATCAGTCAACAAATGGACAGCAGAAACCGGCTGAGGGAGCACAGGAAACCGCATCAAACCCTATCACACAGGAACTAGGGGGAACTAAGAGACCAACAGTATAGGAAGTAGGTGCGCACAAGAAAAAAAAGGCATAATGAGCACCACTGGACTATACAATCACAGAGGATGATGGAGAGATGATTTCCAGGATGGTCCAAGACTACCTCGCAGAAGATTTCGAGCATGTCGCGCACCACAAGGATAAACTGCATAAGAAACTGACAGAAATGGGACATCTCCTTAAGAAATTTGGGGAAACCCATATCATGAGTAGCAGTAGGGTCATCGAGCCATCGATCACATAGACCACAACAAGGGTGGAAGTAGAAGAACGCGACCCAGTTCTTCCGATACCACACGCACATTCCACTGTCTACATAAAGCCTAGCATGCTACGAACGGATGAAATTGTGGGACATACACCACTGAAGGATTTGGATCATATCCAATTGGTCTTAACATGGATGCCATCAAGAGAATTATACAAACTACAGGTTAGTGTCAACCATGAGATACAATCGCGAGCACATAAAAACTTAGTCGAGCTACAACAAGCAACAAAGAAGTGGGAAGCGTTGGAAACAGTTTTTGCATGGGCCAAATCTGAAACTAAGGAGGAGAAAGAACGTAGAAACGAGCTGGAATGCAAAGTGGAAATTGTTTTTTGGAAACTTCCAACTACTGCGCAAGGAAATGAACTCCCAGCCACGGAAAAGATCGACCAAATTTCTCAGGCAATTGATCAGTATCAGAAGGAGATTGAGACTCTCTGAGGACGGATTAGACTGACAAACCCACTAGCAGTGAAGGCACAAAGGAAGCAGGAAGTAGCAATACAACTACAGGAGCTATAAAAATAGGTTAGCACGGTAGATGACTTGTTGGATAAAGCAGCACAACGTTGGAAAAGGATGGAAGAGGACCCACAGGTCCAACACTGGGACAAGGAGGAGGAGAGGATCAATGCAACAATCCAAGAACTCAAGTAGCAACAGAATACCATACGAATTCCAGAATGGGTCAAAGGAACGCAAGAGTTGAATAAGTTATAGGCATAACTTATCACTGCGCAAACACAAAAACAGAAGCATCAGGCTCAAATAGAACCGTTGCAGGAACGGGTAGCAGAAGTACTTGTTGATTAAGGTTGGTTGTCATTGATGTCAACCCTTGAAGAAAGCCCCGCAACACAAAGGTTTGGGTAATGGACCCAATATTGTTTGATGTGAAGAAGAATCATTATTGTCTTGTCATGGCTGATAATAAGTAAATATGGATGAACTCCAAAGTGGTCCCCTTATGGTGAAATCCCTCACGGAAAGATGCTTTGTGGAGTAATAGAACCCACACTTAATTTTGGAATAATGAGATGAAGGAAAATGAAATTTTTAGGTAAACTATCCTAGATGGATAGTGCTTGTCATTCCATTTTTGGTGGTATGTGGAACGTCACATAACTCCTCGCTGTTAGAGAGTTATGGCCATGAGAAGTTGGAGACCCCAGGTTTGGGTAATGGATCCAAGTTTGTTTGATGGATAACAATATGAGTTATGATATATTTTCATATAATAATATTTTATATGGATAGTACATGTCATTCCATTTATGCTGGTATGTGGAATGTCACATAACTCCTCACGATTTGAGAGTTATGGCCTTACGAAGTTGGAGGACCCTCATATGTCATCTAGAAGCCCCAAAACGTCAAAGTAGTCAAAGTGGTTTTAGAGATTTTAAAAGGTAAATAATAAAGTGAATTAATGAGTGTATTATAATTCAAAGTGAAGGAAAAATGAATTATGTCAATAATAAATTTAATGGATAAATTAGAAGTGGGTTAACCCTAAAATAAAGAAAGTGGGGCCAAGTGACCTAGAAGATGTTTGTAAGGAAGCTACTTGGAGAGTATAAATAAGAGGAAAGGCTCTCTAATTTTAATAAAACTTGAGCATATTGAATACCTATAGGTGTCTGAGGTAACCAAAGGATATATAATCCAAAATTCTGAGGACAGTGAAGAAAAGAAGGCCGAAATTCAAGGAAGGATAAATTCTTTTGATGGTGATTTCTAAGGTATGTTATTTATAGGTCATCTCACCATTTTTTCTATAAAAGTTTTTCTATAATGATTCAGATAGTGAAATTGTTATTCCATTGAGAAAACATATCCAAGTATATATGGTAAAAATTTAAGCTTGTGGGTCATTTTATTTTGGGAGTTACACTCCGTGGAAAATAGGGTTTAAGGCTAGTCCTGAAACTAGTCAAAAACAGGTGTTTCGGGTAAAAATGTCATAACTTCTTCATAACAGATTCAAATTCAGTGAAATTAGATGTGTTGGTTAGGGTACATTATTTATTATGCTATGTAATAGTTTCATATCATTTCAACAAATATTCAGTGCAGGGCATGCTCTACAAGGTCTCTCTCTAGAACAATCCAGAATTCAGCAAGGTATGCCATTGTTTCTATAACTCCTTTTCTGATAGGTTACAAGTAGTGACACTTGGAGGAATTTCACAAAACACACTGAAGAACACTGTATATCAGTTTCATATCTTTATACATTACAGGTACAAAGTTATGATTACTTCAAGTTAGGGTTATTGACTAATCCAAAACTAGACATGTGAGACTAAAGAAAAGTTTGATGAATATGCTAGTCTTTTTTTCTTAAAGTTAAAGAAGGTTTGTAGGAATGTGATCATATACACCAGGTCTATTATAGATCTACAAATCATATTTGGATGATGAAATTGATGAGGGATTTTGGTTGAGGTACATGTTGAGTACATGGTTGAGACAAGTAGTTGATGAGTTGGCACATACATGAGGTGTATAGTTGATGATGTTGGTACATATTGATGAGTCATAATTGATGAGTAGTTG
>JASDQU010103856.1:67838-96244 GCA_032191745.1 Picea mariana
TTGGTTGAGGTACATGTTGAGTACATGGTTGAGACAAGTAGTTGATGAGTTGGCACATACATGAGGTGTATAGTTGATGATGTTGGTACATATTGATGAGTCATAATTGATGAGTAGTTGACACATGATTGGTACATACTTGGTACATGGTTGGATGCACTTGTTTATGGTACAGATTGATTACAGGTTGCTTGGTACAGGTTGGTGCATGTTTGATGCACTTGTTTATGGCACAGGTTGATTACAGGTTGAGGTACAAGTTGATGCATGGTTGATGCATAGTTCAGATTTATTGGTACAGGTTTATAGCAGTATATCTCATAGTGATAGTGTGACAGTGGTTCCATCATTCTACTTCTACTTTAGGGCGGTTGGACGGGGCAAGGACAAGTGGTTGTAGCCACCTTTCGGTTGTACCCTGAGAACATAGGGGGTTGTAGCCTCCTTCTGGTTGTAGCCAGAGAATTGGGGAGTTGGAGCTTCCCTCAGGTTGTAGCTAGAGAAGCTAGGAGGTTGGAGCCTCCTTACAATTGCAGCTAGAAAACAAAGGAAGTTGGTGCTTCCAATGAATGTAATTCTTCAAGACATATAAGAAAAAACATTCCATGGTTTTCTCCCGATTTGGGTTTTAACGTAAAACACTGGTGTACTAGGTATGTGTGTGTTTGTTCATTTGTTCATTGCTTATCTACTTTGTAGTTATTGGATGATAATGCTTCATTGATATAACACTTGGATTATATGGTTAAAAAGGATTAAATTTCTCTATTACTAATTCACCCCCCCCCCCTCTCAGTAATTCAACAATTGGTATCAGAGTCGGTTCCTTAAGGAAACAGTTTAACCACTGGAAGGAGATAATGGATTATTCTGAGAATGGAGTACCATTGTTTAATGGTCATAATGGTTTTAAGTCTGAGATATAGAGCATAAGGACGAAAGTATTTTTACATGCATAGGGACATTATATTTGGCTATCAGTTGTTACAGGATATGATAGTTCAAAAAGCGCAAAGACTGTGGCCAAGAAGGAATTGAGGAAGAATAACAAAATAGCAATGGATTTCATCTAGGAAGGATTACCTAATCCTGTAAGAGAAAAGGTTGGTAAATGTTCATCAGCAAAAGAACTATGGGATAAGTTACATGACATATATTCTTCACCCATCACAGATCCAGAAAATGTCAAAGAAGATGCATATACAAATCAAGAAGAATTATGTTCACCATGTCAAGAAGATTCAAAAGATGAAGAGTACATAATCACTAGAGGTATGTTGTTTTATAAAAAACACGGACATCTTGAAAAGAATTCCATGAAGGAAATGAGACAGGGAAATTAATTGAAAAGGAAGGCAATTATGAAGAAGAATTGATTAGTGCTTTAGATGAACTAAGATAAGAAAGCAATTCACTCAAGAAAGAATTGACGAAACAAAAGGAAAGTGTTCACATTTTTTAAGAATCCCAACAGGTCATCGCAAACATAAGAACTCATCTAGAAGAAGCCAGAAAGATTGAAGAAAATCTTGAATATCAAAAGTAGTGTTTGGAAACCAACATAGCAACATAGAAGGAAGAAACAAAAATGAGAGAGAATATATTGACAGATCATCTTAAGGAAATAACTAACGATCTAAACCAACTTGAGGCAGAGTTTGGTCAAGAAGAGAAAGTACTTGAAGAAGAAATAATCACATTAAAAATTCAGCTTGAAGAAGCGAAAAGAACAGAAGAATTCATGAAGTCTCAGATAATGAAGAAAGAAGAAGAGGTTGAGAAACTTAAAGAAGAAGTTGTCACATTGAGAAGTAAAATTGCCAAGCTCAACACGAATGTTGAAGAGATAGAAACATCCACATCAGTTATAGAGAATGAAGAGAAGCACTCTAGGTTGTTAGAAAAGAAGAATGAAGAAAATAGAAAGAGTTATGAAGAATTACTCAAAGGAAGGAATCATGGTCAACCAGAATCTAAGAAAACTATTAAAGATACATATTCAAGGGTACCATCCATGTTCAAAACACAAAGAAGGTTCAATCATGATCATGATCGGTCAAGACAAAAATTCAGAAGGACTACGCCACAAAGAAGATCATTCACTCCCAGGTATGCAAATTTGTTTTATCGTCATTGTTTTTATTGTACTAACTTTGGACATAAGGTTGCAAATTGTAGGGATTATAAAAGAAATTTTCAAGCAAGAAGTGCCTATGTGGCCGCACATAACATTGAGTGTTACAAATGTCATAACTATGGACACATAGCCAGTGATTGTAAGAGCATGATCGATACTTCTATGAAAGAGAATACTGATATCAGATATAAGAAAGTATGGATAACAAAACAAGAAGAACAGGTGAAAAAACACTAGGTACCAGAGATCGCAAGATTGGCAATAAAATGAGATGAAGAAAATTTTACAGAGAAAAAGAAAGATGTCAGATACAGAAAGGTTTGGAAAATAACTTAAATAAAGGAAGGGAAAGTAAATAAGGAACATGTTATAGAGATTGTACTTTCAGGAATTGCAATGAAAGATGAATCCACAGACAGAAAGAAAGAAGTCAAAGCTCAGAGAGATAATGAATCTACCCATGAAGATGATGATGAATCTACCAATGAAGATAATGATGAATACACATCAGAGAAGGAATTGTTCTGATCCATCCAACCTAGAGACTCCCAAGTAATATGAATAGTAGATAGGGGGAGTCTATGCGATAGTTGTGATAGACCAAAGAACCATCCTTCAAGCAGCTTGCAGAGTTTGAGAAAACAGATTCAGAGCAATCAGTTAGCAGAAGTACAGTTTGATAGTATAATGATAAATGGGTTAGCATTAAGGACAGTTGCGCAAGTAGAGTCTTGGACAGTATGGACAGAGATGGATTCGTAAGAACACTTAGCAGGTTTGGATAGATATATGATAGTGGACGAGAGCATGGATTCATAGATTGGTTCAAAGAATGGTTCAGAGACAAAGGAACATTATCATAGTGGATGATAATTACACAGGAAATGGATCAAACAATGCTAATGGATTACAAATTGACAGATGTTTTTTGGAAACAGGCAGTGCATACAACAGTTCACATTCAAAACAGAGTAATGCTCAGAAACAACACTGAAAAAACTCCCTACGAGCTATGGAAAGGAAGACCAGCAAATGTGAAGCACTTCAGAGTTTTTGGAAGCAAATGCTACATCAAAAAAGAAGATGGTAGAATGGGAAAGTTTGACTCTCATGTGGACAAAGGAGTACTTGTTGGTTACTCAAGTACAAGGAAAGCATGCAAGTGTTACAATCTAAGATTGAACAAAATTGTGAAAAGAATCAATGTAACAATTAATGAAACAGGCAGAAGAAAATGAATCAATGGAACAACCTTCTGAAGAAGAAGCAGAAGATGAAAAAGAAGTAGAAGAGGAAGATGAAGATGAAGAGAATTTGACAGAAGCAGAAGAGAAAGTTCAACAAGTATCTCCAAAGACACCTAGCAAACGAGTATAGAAGAATCATACTTCAAATCAGATTATTGGAAACAAAGATGCAGGAGTTGAGAATAGAAGAAAAATCCGTTCACCAAAACAAACACACCGAACACTCTTATCTACAATTGAACCAAACTATTTTGAAGAAGCCAGCAAGGATGAATTTTGGAATAAGGCCATAGATGAAGAATTGGATCAAATAGAGAAAAATGACACTTGGGAATTGGTTCCAAGACCAAAGAATAAGAATGTGATCGGCACAAAATGAGTTTTCAAGAATAAATTGAATGAAGATGGATAGGTTACAAGAAACAAAACTAGATTGATATGTAAAGGATATGAACAGATTGAAGGAATCGACTTAGAAGAGACATTTTCCCTAGTTGCCAGAATGGAAGCAATCCATTTACTTTTAGCTTATGCATGCTCCAAAAATGTTAAAGTATATCAGATGGACATAAAATCAACTTTTCTGAATGGGGAACTTGAAGAAGAAGTTTACATTGAACAGCTAGAAGGATTTCAGTTGTCAGAGAACACAGACTATGTATGTAAATTAAAGAAGGCCTTGTATGGTCTAAAACACGCTTCTAGAGCATGGTACTCCAAACTGGATAAGTATCTGCAGTAGGCAGTGTTCAGAAAAGGAAGTGCAGACAAAAACCTTTACATCAAGGTAAGTCAAGGTAATATTTTATTAATTGAAGTCTATGTTGATAATATTTTTGGTAGTGATGATGACAGGTTAAGCCAAAAATTTGCAAAAGACATGTAGAATGAATTTGAAATGTCGTTACTTGGAGAAGTATCCTTCTTTATGGGACTTCAGATACGTCAAAGCAACCAGGGAATTTTTATTTCTCAAACCAAGTATATCATAGAAATGCTAAAGAGGTTCGGAATGGAAGATTGCAAACTAGTTATCACTCCCATGCAAACCAGTTGTAAGTTGAGAAAAGATGATGATTTGAATTCTATAGATTAGAGGCAATACAGGTCAATGATTGGCAGCCTACTATATGTGATAGCATCCAAACCAGATGTAATGCAAGTAGTTGGACATGTGGCATGATTTCAAGCAGCACCAAAGGAATCACATGTATTAGTATTAAAGAGGATTTTCAGATATCTCAAAGGAACAGAAGAGTTTGGATTATGGTATCCAAAAGGAAAACATCAATCACTTATTGCCTACACAGATGCAGATTGGGCAGGTTGTATTGATGAATGACGAAGCACCAGTGGAGCAACGTTCTACTTAGGTGAGTGTTTGGTATCATGGCTAAGCAAGAAACAATCATCATTATCTCTATCTACAGTCGAGGTAGAGTATATTGCAGCAGCAACATGTTGTACACAAGTTCTTTGGATGAAACAAACTTTGATAGATATACAGGTTGAGTATGATGATCTCATTCAATATATTGTGATAATACAAGTGCCATTAGTATCTCAAAAAACTCGTTGATGCACTCCAAGACAAAGCACATTCCAATAAAGTATCACTTTCTACGGGAACAGGTTGCACAAAAGAACATCAGAGTTGAGTACGTGGGCACAAAATAACAAGTGGTAGACATCTTTACAAAACCACTTCCACAGGAAGCCTTTGAATATCTTTACCAAAGACTTGGAGTTATTTCTGCTCCAAAATGAATGTTTTTTGGATGTTTTTTGAATGCTTATCTTATATGTCTTAGATTTACACGAGGAAGCACCATAAGAGGACAGTTCAGTCAGGGGGAGAAACCTCAGATGGAAAGATACCTTTTCCATTGATGACAAAGGGGGAGAGATTTATCAGATGCAAAGGATAGAGGCATGGTTCCAGGGGGAGCATATTTATCAGATGCAGAGGACAGAGGACAGAGGCATGGTTCCAGGGGGAGCATGAGTGATATGATTTAATTATTTCATCAGAGTGTTTCCATCAATGCCAAAGGGGGAGATTGTTGATTAAGGTTGGTTGTCATTGTTGTCAACCCTTGAAGAAAGCTCCACAGCACAAAGGTTTGGGTAATGAACCCAATATTGTTTGATGTAAAGATGACTCATTATTGTCTTTTCATGGTTGATAAGAAGTAAATATGGATGAACTCCAAAGTGGTCCCCTTATGGTGAAAGCCCTCACAGGAAGACGCTTTGCGAAGTAAGAGAACCCATGCTTAATTGTGGAATAGTGAGATGAAGGACACTGAATTTGTCAGGTAAACTATCCTAGATGGATATTTGTTGTCATTCCATTTCTAGTGGTATGTGGAACGTCACATAAATCCTCACAGTTAGAGAGTTATGGCCATGAGAAGTTGGAGACCCCAGGTTTGGGTAATGGACCCAAGTTTGTTTGATGGATAATTGTATGAGTTATGATATATTTTCAGATAATACTATTCTATATCAATAGTACATGGCATTCCATTTCTAGTGGTATGTGGAACGTCACATAACTCCTCACGGTTTGAGAGTTATGGCCTTATGAAGTTGGAGGACCCTCATATGTCATCTAGAAGCCCCAAAAGGTCAAAGTAGTCAAAGTGGTTTAAGAGATTTTAAAAGGTAAATAATAAAGTGAAGTAATCAGTGTATTATAATTCAAAGTGAATAAAAAACAAATTATTTCAATAATAAATTTAATGGAGAAATTAGAAGTGGGTTAACCCTAAAATAAGGAAAGTGGAGCCAAGTGACCTAGAAGATGTTTTTAAGGAAGCTACTTGGAGAGTATAAATAAGAGGCAAGGCTCTCTCATTTTAATCACACTTGAGCATATTGAATACCTATAGGTGTATGAGGTAACCAAAAGATATCTAAGCCGAAATTCTGAGAAAAGTGAAGAAAAGAAGGTCAAAATGCAGGGAAGGATAAATTCTTTTGATGGTGCTTTCTAAGGTATGTTATTTACAAGTCATCTCACCATTTTTGCTATACATTTTTTTCTATAATGATTCAGATCATGAAATTTCTATGCCATTGAGAGAACATGTCCAAGTATATCTGGTAAAAAATTAATCTTGTGGGTCATTGTATTTTGGGAGTTACACTCCGTGGAAAATAGGGTTTCTGGCTAGTCCTGAAACTAGTCAAAAACAGGTGTTTCGTGTAAAAATGTCATAAATTCTTCATAACAGATCCAAATTCAGTGAAACAAAATGTGTTGGTTAGGGTACAGTCTTTAGTATGTTGTGTAACATTTTCATATCATTTCAACAAATATTCAGTGAGGGGCACGCTCTACAAGGTCGCTCTCTAGAACAAGACAAAATTCAGCAAGGTATGCCATTTTTGTTATAACTACTTTTCTGAGAGATTTCAAGTAGTGACACTTGGAGGAATTGCACAAAACACAATGAAGAAAATTGTTTATCAATTTTAGATCTTTATACATTACAGGTACAAAGTTATGATTACTTCAAGTTAGGGTTGTTGACTAATCCAAAACTAGGCATGTGAGACTAAAGAAAAGTTTGATGAAAATGCTAGTCTCTTGTTGTTAAAGTTAAGGAAGGTTTGCAGAAATGTGATCATATACACCAGGTCTATTACAGATCTACAAATCAGATTTGGATGATGAAATTGATGAAGGCTTTTGGTTGAGGTACATAATGAGTACATGGTTGAGACAATTAGTTGATGAGTTGGCACATACATGAGGTGTATAGTTGATGATGTTGGTACATATTGATGAGTCATAGTTGATGAGTAGTTGACACATGATTGGTACATACTTGGTACATACTTGGTACATGGTTGGATGCACTTGTTTATGGTACAAGTTGATTACAGGTTGTTTGGTACAGGTTGGTGCATGGTTGATGCACTTGTTTATGGTACAGGTTGATTACAGGTTGAGGTACAAGTTGATGCATGGTTGATGCATGGTTCAAATTTATTGGTACAGATTTACAGCGATATATCTCACAGTGATAGTGTGACAGTGGTTCCATCATTCTACTTTTATTTCATGGTGGTTGGACGAGGCAAGGACATGTGGTTGTAGCCACCTTCTGATTGTAGCCGAAGAACATAGGGGGTTGTAGCCTCCTTCTAGTTGTAGCCATAGAATTGGGGAGTTGGAGCTTCACTCAAGTTGTAGCCTTAGAAACTAGGTGGTTGGAGCCTCCTTACAGTTGCAGCTGGAAAACAAAGGAAGTTGGTGCTTCCAATGAATGTAATTCTTCAAGACATATAAGAAAAATCATTCTGTGGTTTTCTCCCAATTTGGGTTTCCACGTAAAACACTGGTGTACTGTGTATGTGTGTGTTTGTTCATTTGTTCATTTCTTATTTACTCTGCAGTTATTGGATGATAATGCTTCATTGATATAACACTTGTATTATATGGTTAAAAAGGATTAAATTGCTCTATTACTGATTCACCCCCCCTCTCAGTGATCCAATAGTACTTGTGCTGGTAGAAGAAGCCAAAAACCAGACAGCACAGACTTAGCTAGAATGCACAGGAATGATGAGCGAGGAAGTGGCAGCTCAAACAATCGACACCATCAGGGAGAAATCCGTGCAGGCACTGACAAAAGCAGTAGAGTTGCAGGAACAGTTTCAAACGATCACCAAGGAGATCGAGGAAGCAAATATAAATTAGGTGACTCGGGACGAGTCACATGTTAGTGTTGGGGGCCTATTGGCACCAAGATGAAGGGGAAAGAAGAACAATTGTGGGAAAGAAAGTGTGCAGAAAACTAAAGTAACAACTAGCAAAAGAACAGCATGTGCGCATGCAAGAAAGCATGCACAAAGGAAAGCAACAATTAGAGGAAGAACAACACGCGTATGGGAGAAGGACCGAACGTAAGAAGGGTTAGGGTTTTGGTAATATTCTGTAAAAGTTTGAAGAGCCTAAAATGTATAAATATAGATACGAAAGTATCATATAGGGTGGGTTGCTAGTAGTTATTAGTAGTTCTTTAATGTTTTTAGCTGTATGAACCGATTTTGTAAGTTGTTGAGAAAAGAAGATACGAGGGAAGGTAGATCTGAGGATTAAACCACAGGCTATGGAGCCTGGTGCGATCTAGTTTGCCTCATATAGATATTACCCAATTTTGTGGGGAATTGTAAGCGCATGGCGCCAAGAATGAATAACTGCCATAATAAAAGATCCAAGAGCCAAATATTTTTGGGCGTAGCCCAGGAGGGGGTGAACCACAGTAATACTCATGTAATATGTTAAATTTATGCATGTCTTTTCTTTMTTTCAGCAATTAATGGTTAAGTTCGATGAATAGTTAGCACATGGTTATGAATCTGTTTATACTCTGCTGGAATTAAACTATGAAATATATGTATGTGATTTCARGGGATGAGTAGTTTACCTAATAGCTCACAGTACCTRGATTTAATCAAGAAACCCCTATCCCCTACTCTGTCCTAGGCTRTAAACACCTGAGTCTTATAGCCACCCATTTAAAGCTATCTCGGGTGAGACTGTGCAGTACCTTCCGGGTGGTGTGTTGCCTTCTGGATTACCAGGAGGGCCAGTAGTTTTAGAGGCTTTGTTGTAACCTCGAATGACATGAACTCTGGGTCAATAACTCAAACAACCCGAGAAGGAAAATAGTAAACCAACACTTATTCTTCTAGAAAGGAATGAATGAAGACATAGTCAACTACGTAGCAAGATGTCTAGAATGTCAGCGGGTGAAGGCTGAACATAGACATCCGAAAGGATTACTACAATTGCATGCTATTCTAGAATTGAAATGAGAAGTCATATCGATGGATTTCATTGTTGGATTTCCACTGACGGCAAGGAGACATGACTCAATTTTTGTGGTAGTCGACACTCTCACGAAGAATTCTCATTTTATTCTTGTGTGTACGACATATCAAGCACCTGACATAGCTAGAGTTTTCATCAGTGAGATTGTGAGGTTGCATGGCGTGCCTAAGAGGATTATATCCGATAGAGGATCAGTGTTTACAGGACGGTTTTGGACTAGTTTCCAAGAGGCATTGGGAACCCAACTTAACTTTAGTACCCTGTATCACCCGAAAACAGACGGGCAAACTGAAAGAAAAAACCAAATCTTGGAGGATATCTTGCGTATATACTTTATGGACCAACAAAAGCGTTGGGAAGAGTTCTTACCACTGGTAGAGTTTGCATACAGCAACAGTTATCAAAGCACCATTAAGATGGCGCATTTCACGTTTCTCTATGGGAGACCGTGTCAGATGCCTTTGAGTTGGGATCGGCTTGAGGATAGGGTCCTGGTGGGACCAAAAACGATCCAAGAAATGGAAGGTCAAATACAAACAATAATACAAAGGATCAAGGAAGCATAGGATTTAGCATAAGAGTTATGTCGATGCGCATCGTGTCGATCATAGTTATGAAGTTGGAAATCGAGTCTTCTTGTGGGTGAAACCACATAAGAGTTCGATCAAGTTTGGAAAGGGTAATAAAATCTCTCCTAGGTTCGTGGGAGCCTTTGAGATTCTGGAAAAGAAAAGGCCCGTGGCCTATCAACTAGCCTTGCCTAATTCTTTGAGGTGTATGCATGATGTTTTTCACGTATCTATTTTGAGACATTATGTTAGTGATCCTACACATGTTATTGACATTAGTTCCTTACAGGTATCGGGCGAGGGTGCACTCACGGCGGAGCCAATCCACATCCTGGACCATCGCATTCGACAACTACGGTGTCAAAGAATAGATCAGGTCAAGGTCCAGTGGGACAACTATAGTCCGTACTCGGCGACCTGGGAGGACACATATGATATGCGTCAAGAGTTTCCATTTTTGTTTGGTAACTAGACCTATGATATTCTGATACACTTTATTTTAGCACTTACATACTGTGAAACTTTGGGACGAAGTTTAAAACAAGAGGGGGTGTATGTAACATCCTTCTCTTGTGCACACTGAGCGAACATGTTCTTTGACGACACTTGCGTGCAAGTGATCCGGGTCATTATACTATTGGTTGTTTTGATTATGATTATGAGATATTGTGGATTTGATGATATGTTATTTTTTTGTATTTACATAGACGGGTGCTATTGATTGGGTTCTCCTGAGTGTGAAGAAATCTGGACGTTAAGGATGTCAAGGCATTGATGAAACCCCTTGGACTCCGGATTAGGTCAGGGAGTGGACTGTTAGGGTTTGAATGTTGTTGATGAGACATATGTACATATGATTAGATATTATGATGTTGATTATTATTGCTGACATGATTTGTTGATGGATGCAGGTTGATGATAGCTTGTCGACCAGACTCACATGTGGAGTAAAGGGGTCACACACAACAACCATAGACATTGAGGGAGAGGTGTGGCAGCAGCACTGCCACAGCCTACTATCACTCTCGTCATGGCTCGATGATCCAGAATCGGATCCAGGAGTCTAACAGGGCTAAAAAAGGCTCAAAAATGAAAGTGCTCGGAATCAGACGAAACCAATTCCATTGCGTCTGTCTCATTCTCCCGATTCCGGCCATATATTTACTTCGTCAAATGGACGTCGTATGCGAAAGATATCGCATTATGATCAAAAACCCAAACAGGAAAAAAAAGTGGGTGCTTGTACAGTCTGTACAATCCACGTGGCAGGCTGATTGTACAGGCAATATAGTCGTACAGCTGATGTGGCAGCATCTGGCAGATGACAGGGCATATAGCAAGTGATTTGGACCAGTCAAAGGGTGACACGTTTCACCACTGTAAGGGTGACACGTGGCATGGGTTCACGGTGGCAGGTACAGTGGCATGTTGACATGGCAGTACGGTTGTTGACTGGGAAGACACCTCGACAGATAGGTGGTCCAATCCTGTGTTGACAAGTGGCCTCATGTTCGGCTAATGGGAAGGTGCCATGTGGCCCATTCTTGGGCTGCCACGTGGCACCCCTCTATTGGTTGTTGGTTTGTACAAAATATTGGGTCTTCGCTGGGTTCGACCGCCCGACCTCCTCCAAGCTACAAACTGGCAGGACCGGGCTAACCACCCGCTCCACTGGTGTTACTTAATATCTATATGGAAAATTATTTATTTAAATTAATACAAAGTGCTAGTGGGAGGTGGAAAGGTCTTGGGCTTATCCCCAGCCCACGATTGTATTACACTCCCATACGACCCAGCCATTAGTGGATAGAGCCAGCCTGTGGTCTATTCACATGCCCCTACCATAGAACCAAGCGACAGGGTAGAGTGCGGGGGTCACGATAGGCACCAGCCCTCGAATCTCGAGGGAATCCCACAAGACTAGGGGCTATCTCCTTCAAAGGTGCGCGAAGGTCTATCATTAATCAACGGTCACATGAAATGCGCCCCATGACCAGGAGCTAGCCTGGACAGAGGGGCTAGTGTACAACAGGTGGAGTGCATGGCGCTATGGAAGACTTCCATATGCCCAAGGGCACACGCCAAAAGGGGTTGCGCCCTATATTTAAATTTATTTGGGTTTTTAAACTATAACAAATGGATTTTTTAATTAATTTTGCCTGTAATTAATGGATTTTATCCATTATTGGGAGATTTTGAGCCCTATTTGAGCCTAGATTTTGGGAGGAAGTTGGGGATGGATAACCAACTTCAGATCTATAAAACCCAGGCCTGTTTGAGGCCATGGAGGATAGTCAGAGCAGAGTTATGCTGAAGGGAAGCCAAGCCAAAGCCATTTTTATGCAGGGAAGCTGTTGAGGAGCAGGCACTTGCGGGCCATTTCTGGGAGCTCCGATCATCCGTTTTGCATGTCGTTTCTTCTGCTGGGTTCTAGAGATCTGGAAGAAGATGACCAGATCAGTCTTGTAGCCTAATGGCACTGCTGCGATGTATTTTTTGAGCTTTGGACAGAAATAAAGAAGCCTCCCCCACTGAGACAAAGACCTAGAGACGTAGACAATTTTGTGCCGAACTCCGTTATCACTTCTCTTGTTATGGTTTGTTGTTTATTACTTCATTTCAGATCTGCATATATGTATATGGCTGTCATAATTCCTCTTATATCCTCATTCTTTCATTAAGCTTCTCAAAGGGTTAATTAACACATGCAATTAAAAACTCAACCACAGTCATTAAAAGATCTTTTCGGATCACTCCAACTGTTGGTTAACGATTACCTAGTTCGAGGAGACCCACGATGTCGTGAGGGCATACTTTGACAGTCGCTCATGATGATTCTAAGGGGCGCACAATAAGGCAGGGTCCTTATTCCATA
Source organism: Picea mariana (assembly GCA_032191745.1). NCBI lineage: Eukaryota > Viridiplantae > Streptophyta > Pinopsida > Pinales > Pinaceae > Picea > Picea mariana. The sequence goes on from JASDQU010103856.1 coordinate 80,515, forward strand.
GAGGCCCTTAGTCTCCCACAAGATCACGTGACGGGGTATTGACTCCAAGGGTTTGATGTCTACCAAATTCAGTCAAGAGGTGAGTGGCACCCTTGGAGCACGTAGTGCGTCTTGAAGGGCACGTCTCGCAAATAAAATGGAAAGAGACAAGTGGAACCCTTGGCGCACGTAGTGCGTCCTAAAGGTCACGTCACGATTTTTAACTGGTAAGTTAATAAATATAGTGCCTAGAAAACTATGCCTCCTTAGGACCTGGTCGGCCTTAAAATGAATGATGTGATAAGTAAATTTTAATAACTATTTTTTCCCTTAAGAACTGTCGCCAAGCTTAGTGAATTGAAAACCTAGGTCTGAGTAGAACCTTAGAACAAAAAAAAAGCATTTAGACATATAACAAGAAGGGGGTAAAGAAAATTCAAGCATTAATAATTAAAGTGGAAATTTTAATAAAGGTTTAATTAATAAAGGGGTATTTGGTTGTTTTTGTCTAAACCTGCTAATTTTGATCTTAGTTATAAAAAGGGGAAACTTTAATAAAAAGGGAAACTTAAAGAAAAGGGGGAAACCTATGGAAAAGGGGGAAACCTATGGAAAAGGGGAAACTTAAAGAAAAAGGGGAACGCCTAACTTAGTAAGGAATCTAGCCTTTGGAACTTTCTATTTATGAACTCAACTAGGAATTTAGTAAGGCGTAAGTCATTTAAGAATTGTAAGGGAATAATGGGACACTGAGGAGCGCTTTTAGGAACGCTTTTAGGTGGGTGAGGGAAATAGACAAATTTAATTAATTAATAAATTGGTTTTATGGTGCAACTAGGGCATCGGGCGACATGTGTACGGGGGAAGTTTTTCGAAATTAATTAAATGAAAAAGGAATCTAATGAGCGTTTTTGGAAACTAATGACTAAGAAAACTCTATAAAAAGGATGGCGAAGGAGAAGTATGGATCATCACATTTGTCTTGCGTAATGTTACGCTACTGAATTTTATTTTGACTGAGTTTCTTTTGTGGGAGTTGGGATACCCATCTCAGGTAACGAATGGTAGCTCAACCTTGCGAGGCGAGCTGGGAGCTATCATTCTCTGGTATTGTGTGTGTGGCCCCTTTGTGGCTTGGGGGGATCAGGGGGAAGAAGAGTACCCCTAGCATTGGCTGGGAGGTACCGGTGAGGTCTTCACGATCAGCAAGCAAGAGACACAAGGGAGCGCAAGTGCAGAATAACAACCTCGGACTCTTCGTCTCTGGTTATGATAATCCTAAACTGAGATTGTACTCATGAAGTTTCAATTTAAATGTAGTTAATTTCTATTGCATGCGCAATGATAGGAATTTTATTGAAGGCTTTATATTTTTACTGAGATTTAATTAAGCATGTGTTGCAGTAATCCCATCTTTGTATTCATTCCGCCATGAGAAATTTTCCTAGCCTTATGCTTTCATCATTGCATTATTGTATTTTTTTCTCCCTAGAAAACCCTTGCTTGTAATTTATTGGATTGATCCTTTCTTATTCTCCAGCAAAGTCTTCCTCTGCAATTGCACTTTCTTCTCTGCACTTTTTTTTTATTGTTTTAATACAAGAACATTGTTTTTTTATATTATGTTCCTCTATCCTTTTAAGTTAGTGGTTTGTCCTGAGCAGCCGGCCAGGAGCCGAATCAACTATCTTTCACTCCGGTGTTAAAGATTTAGATTCAAATGCCCTGCTTTCTTGTGCATGGATAATAAGTGTAGGATCATTTCTCTGCCCAGCAAGGAATTCTCTCCTGGGCATTTATTCCCTCCTTAGCCTCTGCGATTATTGTGATTTATTCTCTGCAAATGTGTGCTTCCACACAATGATTTTGGGGATGACTCTCCAATTCACCAAATGTTTTATTTCTCTCTGATTACTATTTTTTTTACTCTCTGCAATTCATCTTTTTATTTACCAGCGATTCCATTTTTGTATATAGTGAAAATAAGCATTAAAGGCTCTGCGTTTGTTGTATATTTACTCAGCCATTTTGTTTTTATTTTCCAGCGAATTCATTTATGTATACAACAAAAATAACCATTAAATGATCTGTGTTTATTGTATATTCACTCAGCCATTCATTTTTTATTTGCCAGCGAATTCATTGTTGTATACCTTGAATTTAACCATTAAATTCTTTGTGTTTGTTGTATATTCACTCAGCCATTTCATTTTTTATTTTCCAATGAATTCATTATTGTATACCACGAATCTAACTAGTAAAATCTCTGCAATTGTATGTATATTTATTCAGCCATTTCGTTTTTAAATTTTCCAGCGATTTCATTGCCTTATACAGCGAAAATAACCATTAAGTTCGCCCAGCACCCTTGCTTCCTTTTTCTCTACTATTGGAGACCCGGGTGCTACCTCTCTCTCTCTCTCTCTCTCTCTCTCTCTCTCTCTCTCTCTCTCTCTTTGTGTTTGCATGTAACCTGTGCATGGAATCCAAGAAAAACAAAACCTTTAATATAGTAACCTGGAGTTAGACCATGAAAAACACATGTTTTTATCAATTCAAGAATATTAATTAACTTAATAAGGATGTTTACGTGTAGCTATAGAATTTATATTATTTAATGTAATCCATAATTTGACTACAATAACACAATTGGATTCCAATCAATGGCATTATGCATAGTCAAGCTACATGAAGATTTGCCTTATTATGAAGCTTAAAGCACTTGATAGTTGATTTGTAATTATTTTTCTCTTGCATCCTTTAAAAACCGGTGGATTATTCTCTGCGCCCTTAGAAAAATGACTGACAAATGATTGATTAAGCATTTAGGATTGCTTGCACCCTTGAATAAAGTTGAAGCATGGTTGGATAATATTTTGATTCTCTTGCGCATTGAATATTACTGACAAGGAATGATTATGTTAATGATTGATTGTGCGCACCGATTAATGTTACGCATGGTTACACAAGTGGTTAGAATTATAGCGCACTATGAAATCCAATGTAAAGAATGATTGTGTTAGTTATTTATTGCTTGCGAAATAAACATTTATTGTAAGAAATGATTATTATCGATGTTATACTTCTCGCACGCCATGGAATAAAAGTAGAATTTGATGTTGACTATACTGCACCTTGATTTTATGATGATTAGGATTGATTGAATTTTCATCTGTGCCCTAATTTAATTAACAATTATTACTTGCGCTTTTAAATTTTTTAATGTGTGATGGATTAATAACTAGTTTTCTATTGCACCATTGAATATTGGGGTTTCCTGATTGGATTAGAATTTGGTTCCTATTGCACCTTTAATATTATTGAAGTATGATTGATTTATTAATTGTAGTCTCTTGCGCCTTGCGAAATAAAATCGATATCTCTTGCGTCTTGAATTGTTGATGTGTAAACGATGGATTAATTGAATAGAATGCTTGCGTGCAGATCGATAATATGATGTATGAATAGTTGAGGAATTAGACTCCTTGTGTGCACTGAATTATAATGTAATGTATGGTTTTAGATGTTAGTCATCTTGCACGAAATGAAAATTTATTATGATAGATGATTGCATATTGCGAATGAGATTTGCGCCACAAATACAACTGGTAAATGCTTTTGCGCCTTGGATTTAATATGGTCTATGATATGTTATGTGAATGATTACTCGCGCACAATGTCTAATTGTGTATTAGGATTGACGGATTGATGAAATTGATTATCGTTGATGTTGTGATTAGGTGTTGCCATAATCCTGTGTTGATGTTAATTTCTTAATGCAAAAAAAAAAAAAAAAAACACACCTTTTGTGCTTCGAATTTTCTTAGGCGTAACAGAGGGATGTTACAACTTTAAATATTTAAACATAATTCCATATTGTGTCCCCAAATTTCTATTTTATTTCCTTAAGCTCTACAATAAATTATTTTGAACTTCGGCTTCTCAAATTATTTATTCAAATATTTCCTTAATTTGGCCAGAGTTCTAATCTTTCCTACTACTATATTACTCTTACACTTCATGTACTACTATATTACTCTTATACTTCATGCACCACTCTAGAGAACTACCTTTAAAAGTGTTCTCTAGTTGTGCAATCTTGACTGTATCATCTACTATTTTGTTGAGTGTCCAAATGTCCTCACAAGTAAACCAATGTTGTTAAACATCATCTATCCCATATACATGGAACAAAGGGAGTCCTATCAAATTTCCCATTACAGTTCTCAACATTGAAAAACTTAACATTCTCACTACTACTAATCCTTTGTTTGTTGGTATCATTACTATCTTCAATTGTACAATATTTCTCACCTTTGTGTCTATTGAACTTTCATCTTAATCCGTTGAACTACATGTGGAGGATGGATTCAAAAGGAAGTATTCTACCTCATTTTATACAACAACTTCTTGATGGGATCTAGAGCCTTATTCTATTCTTATTTGGGCAACAATTTTGCTAGTGTCGAAGCATTTTCATTTTCTATAGAACCCTCTTTTATCTCACTTGAAACATAATCTTCATTTGAAGTAGTTTCCACTTCATTAGTCAATTCATCTTCCAACCTTATCCTCCATTGGGGTCTGACATCTTCACTATCTTATCCTATCCCTTCACTTCTTTGGGTGCATCCTTTTGGTATCTCCTCCTATGTGCATGTACCTCAGATGTGGCATCTCACTAAGTGATCATAATTATTGCTTCTATGTAACATATGTGGTTTCACCTTGATCTAAAACTAAGTTATGAGACCATTCACCTGGTACTACACCATTTTTGTTATCAATGTTGAATTCAAGATTAAGGGTGAGAATGTGATTTAGAACTTGTGAGTGGAGATCTTGGTGTTGAAGGAAGATTTGGCAGATTGAATGTAAACCCAAAAGGAAAATTCCTTAGAATTGTGAGATTTAGGATGGTAAGAATCACAACAATGACAAGAAGAAGTGGCATATTTTGTGTAAACTAGGAGATACAAGAACCTAGAAGAAGAGATGAATAATTGGAAACACAATTAAATTGAGTGAAGATTAATAATCTAGTAGTTCTAATTTGTAATTTTTTGTGGATAAACCTTTGTAATAGTTAATCACAATATATCTTACAAGTTTCTATAAACTCTTTGTTATGTAATGTTTTACTTAATATTGAGATTAAATATTACTAGCTTAGCACATAAAATACAAAAATAAGTTGAATTAAAAATAGAATAAGCTAAGACAAATACAACATCATCCACACAATAAATGTAAGATGTACCCTTGAAAATCCAATATAGGAAAACCTAGTTAGATGTTGAGGACTATTTCATGCTCTTTTCTTCTTAGTTATGAAACACAAATACAAATAAAGGTGAACTCTAGTCTAAGGAGTTTCCATGGATGTTATAGCCAATATGGTTGTTATAAGGTCTTCTACTTTTGTTCTACTCCAATATTGGACCCCCTTTATTTGCTCAACTATGGAATAGGAAATCACTACAATAAGAATGGAACTCACTGCAATAAGAATGGAACCCTTTACTTTCCTAGCAGTCTAGTATTTAACATGTCCAGGTGATAGATGTCAAGGGCTAGGGTTAGGTTTTTGCATGCCTTAGCTCCCAATTAGGGTTAGGGATTTGCCCCCTCTAGAATATTATTAAAAGTCCACATGTGCTACTAATGGGAGATGATGTGGCATCCACTCCGTACTATGGTGGTAAATAACATGATTAAACTTGTGAGAGACATAACTTCCTCGTACAAAATCCAATTGAGATAATCTTTACATTGTTGAATAACTATTGATGTGTAGAATATAATTGAAAAGCTAGAAATTTCATTAGAAAAAATTTTAACCCAACAAATTTCATCTAACGCCTCAAATGAGATCTCGAAGTTGTTGGACCCGTCACTCCAAAACACGAATCACCCCTAAATTGGGTTCTACAGGGAAATAACTACAATTTCTCCATATAGAGTAAGACAGGAACCAAGGAACCAAACTTAAAATTTATTATGCAAACACTAATAAAATGGATAAATAAAATACAAATGTACCAGTTGAGTATGAAAGGTATCTATAGTCACCTCAGCACTGCTTTATATGAAAATCCATATTGTGGATCACATAATATTTATTAAAAAATTGTATTCCTGATTATCTAATAGCAATTTTAAATTATATTAGGGTATTTTTAATAATTTTTAAAATTAGATAGTTTTACATATTAGTTTACGAGTTTGATGATATAATAGACACAGATAATATATAAAAGAGAGTGATAGTCCATATACTGTATTGTTGATTAAATATAAATTATAATGGAGTATTTTTAATAGATTGTTTTTTAAATTAAATATTTTCAAATGTGATGCAAGGATCTCCACAACTTGTTGGAATAGGCTAACTCGGGAGAAAACAGATCTATTTTTTAGGCAAAAAAAATGGGCCTGAATCCGGTCATATTTTCAAGGGTAGTCTGAGTTTCGTATAAATCAAAGTGTCAGATTTTGGTCCATTTTAAACCAACCCAGATGCTCAGAAAATCGATCAAAATTCTAAATTAACTGAAAATTTAAAAACGAACTGCCGGGTATAACTCAGAATCTTCCCTCCCGAGTTAGCCCACTCCACCCCAATCGGTTCATACATAAAATGCCCAAATTGATTTTCAAAACAGATCTGGAAGCTACCTTGGGCAGATTCGGAGGTCGATTTATGCCAACTAGCAATGCATCCATGGTTCAATTCTACAATGACACGAAGCGACTCGTTGAGGGCACAAATCTGTTGAAGAAATGGAGGGGACACATTGTCATTTCATCCACGAAATTGTGGAGGCTGTAGCAGGGGATCTTCTTTATAGAAAACCAAGTTGTGGAGAGAATGCACGACCGATTTGCATTAGCAAAGATCTATAAACATGCAGACATAAGATTTTTGAATTGCACGTTGATCGAGAATGCTATTGGGCGTCGACTCGCTGAGGAACACAGAACTGAAATCGATGGGGGTTCTGTACTGCAAACAACAAATTCACGACCATGCAATCTGAATTCTGGCCTGCAGAATCTATAACCGTTTATGGGAATTTTTCTTTAGGATTTTGTCTACTGTAAATCCTATAAAGAAGGCATGTTTTAATGCTCTAAAATCCAATGGCTAATCACCAATCAATAATTGTAGAGGTCATTGCTCATGCAAATGTAAGTCGAATTGGCTATAGGGTTGTTCTTGTGTAAAGAAAGAGGGTATAATGTTGTTTGTGTCTTAGGTGTGGACCAAGGTTAGGCATGTAACATTTTTTTATGAATGAATAAGACAACAAGAGAGTAGAATGCTCAAGGAGTGTCGATTTTCCCGGTTTGGGTTTCCAGAGTAAAATCTCTATGTACTATGTGTTTGCTTTGTCATTTACTTTCTTGTTTATATCTGTCTTCCTCTCTTCTACTAGGTTTAGCGTGGAAGTGTTTCTCATTTTCTAACATATGGTATCAGAGCTTGGTTTAACCTTGGATCTTAGCTAAACCCTAGGTTCAGTAAGAGTCGTAAGTGAGAAATCTTTAAAGATTGTGTTAAATAATGGCGAGCAACTCGAGAATAGAGATCAAAAAATTCAATGGCCATAATTTTGAGCTTTGGAAGCTTAAAATTGAATATATCCTTGTAGATCAAGAACAATGGACAAAAATCTATCCAAGTACCATGCCGACAAGTATGTTGACGAAAGAATGGGAGAAACTCGAGAGAAGGGAAAGGAGTATGATTCAAAATTGTCTTGCAAATTCAGTACTATTGAATGTATCAGGTGAAGATTCAACCAAGAAATTGTGGGATAAGTTGGGAAGTTTGTACCAGTCGAAATCCTTGGTAAATAAGTTGTTTCTCGGAAATAAACTATATCTTCTGAGGATGAGTGAGGGAAGTTCATTGACTGAGCATTAAAATTTGCTTAATACCATTTTGAGTCAGTTATCTTTTGTGGATATTAAAATCATTGAGGAGGAGAAATGTATTAGTCTATTATGTTCTTTTTCGGACTCTTGGGATAGCTTATTTGTGGCTATAGGGAGTAATACAACCACATTAGCACTAGAAAATGTGGTTGCATCTCTATTGTCAGAAGAAATGAGAAGGAAGAACATGGAAGGATCGACCAAAGATGCATTAGTTGTGGGAGGTCGACCAGTTGACAGAGATAAAGAAAAATTATCTGGTAGAAATTCTAAGTTGAAGGGTAGATGTAAATCCCTTGTTCAATCGACGAGAAGATGTTGGAAATGTGGTAAATCTGGGAATTACAAAAGGGACTGCAAGTCGAAGGCAATTGAAGTCAGTATATGATCCGACGATAAGTAGTCCACTAAGAGAAAGACGACTCCATATAAGGGCGGTAATGTGTATCTGGTGTCGACCAATACAAAGTCTGATCAAGATGTTTGGTTGATTGATCATAAGAATCCTATCATATGAAACCACATAGAGAATGGTTCTGCGAATACGGACAATATGAAGGAGGAAATATGCTCTTGGGGAATGACTCGACAACCTAAATCGTCAGACGAGGAAGAGTTCGACTAATACTACAAGATGAGAGGAGGAGAACTCTTTCAGGTGTGTTTCACATTCCAGGTTCGGAAAGAAACCTAATATATGTCAGCAAGATGAGTGATGTAGGGGTGCACACTCTATTTTAGAAGGATTCGTACAAGATGGTCATAGGTGTGATTGTCTTATTGAAAGGAGTTCGGATTGGGACCCTATATAAGTTATTAGGGAAAGTCGACTCGATTAGATGCGATAGAATTGTTGTTCCTGAATTCGACTCAACTCGAATCAACTTGGGATGAGTCGATTCAAACTGACTCGACAAGTCATAATAAAGTTGACCCAACCATGCTATGGAACGAGAGGAATAGACACATTGGAGAAAAATGACTTTTATCTATGCATAACAAATGTATGATCGAAGATTTTCCTAAATATAATTTAGAAGTCGACTTTTGTGAACATTGTATATATGGAAAACAAAGTCAGGTGAGGTTCCCATTTGGATCAACAAGGGAAATGGGGATTGTAGACTTGGTTCATAATGATTTGTTTAGCTCTGTTTTAGTGCCTTCACTTGGTGGATCCTTGTATTATGTCTCCTCGTAGATGACTTTTCCAAGAATACATGGATATATTTGCTGAGGAAGAAATCATAGGTTTTTGAAAAATTCAAAGAGTATAAATCTCTTGTAGGAAAACAAACAGATAAGAAGATTAAGGTGTTGAGAACCAACAACGGTGGTGAATTCTATGGAAAGGAATTTGATGTGTTCCTTAAGCAGTGTGGCATGGCACGCCAAAATGCCACACCATATACCCCACAACAAAATGGAGTTGCTGAGAGAATGAACAAAACATTGATGGAAAAGGGAAGGAGCATCCTTGGTGATGTTGGGCTCGCACAAGAATTCTGGGTGGAGGTAGTCAACACTATAAAATATCTATTGAATATGTCTCCTTTGTCAGCAATAGTCGATATGACTCCACATGAGGTTTGGTCTGGTAAGAAGCCTTTAGTTTCACAACTCAAAGTATTTGGTTGTGATGCATTTGTGCATGTTCCCAAGGAAAGGAGGAGCAAGCTAGACAAGAAGGCAGTCAAGTGTATTTTCATTGGATACAAAGAGGGAATGAAAAGATATAAGCTATGGGATCTCGCATCAAGGAAAACAATGTACAGTCGAGATGTGATATTTAGAGAAGTTGGAAATAAGTCCAAGTCTGAAGAAATTGTTCAAACAGAGAATAATCCAAGGAAGGTGTGGTTTGAACTAGGGAATATAGAAGATGATTCAATGAGTCGACTGAATCAGAAGAAGAGGTGGAACAACCAACACTAGTCGTAAGGAGGTCATAACGAGTAAGAAAACCATTCGAAAGGTATAGTCTACCCGACTTTCATTCCACATTTGTGATAACTTGCACCAACGATGAGCCTAAGTTGGTCGGGTAGACAGTCGACTCAGTAAAGGGAAAACTATGGAAGGACACCATGGTCGAAAAGACGAAATCCTTGCATAAGAATGAGACATGGGACTTAGTCAAATTACCTAGTGGAATAAAGCTCATCGGTAGCAAATGGGTGTTCAAGAAGAATATGAATGTAGCAGGTCAAATCGAGAAATTCAAAGCTCGATTGGTAGCGAAAGGATATTGCCAAGTCGACGGAGTCGACTTCAGTGAGATTTTTTCTCCTGTTGAAAAATTAACTTCCATTATAGTACTAATGTATCTAGCTGTAAAATTGTATCTAGAAATAGAACAAATGGATGTAAAGACAACATTCCTACATGGGGACCTAGAAGAAGAGATCTACATGAAACAACCTAAAGGATTTGTAATAAAGGGAAAGAAATAGTTGGTCTGCAAACTGAAAAGATCCCTTTATGGTCTAAAGCAATCACCAATGTAATATCCCCAAGGATGAGCCCCAGTTGTATTTATGAATTGTAAACATGTTTTGTAGGCTGGTGAGCCGAGCAATTATAAGATGGTAGGCTTATGTGTTATTAGGCCAAAGATCCTAGGTGTTAAAGGTCAGGAGCCTGCTTTTGTACATGTGACTATTCATATTAGTAATATAAAAATATCGTTGCGTGTAGACTGACCACGAAGAAAGAGTGATGGAGGACTAAGCTTCCACTAGGCTGGGTAAGGGAGAGGGGGCTGAGAGGTTGGAAAGAGGGACTAAGCTTAAGGGCTTAAGTCCAAGAGAGTAATATAAAAACATCGCTGCGTGTAGACCGACCACGAAGAAAGAGTGAAGGGGGACTAAGCTTCCACCAGGCTAGGTAAGGGAGAGGGGGATGAGAGGTTGGAAAGAGGGACTAAGCTTAAGGGATTAAGTCCAAGAGAATATAAACCTAATCAGACAACGTATTCTGTTCATACATAGATTAATGTGGAAATAACAGTAAAATCATATATGAAGTACTTCACATGAGAAATCCATAATATAAAAGCATATACAGGCAATATTCGTCAATTATAACACATGTACATATACACATCATGTAAATGATCATAGGAATAGATACTCATCTTTCAATTGAAGTACACCAACTGTGTGCAGACCTTCCACGAACCTCCCAGCCTTAGACCACGTTGCTCATCACGCTTAGCAGTGGGTCACCCCTGAGATGGGACTAAGCTCCACCCAGGGCAAGGGAATCCTAGACTAGGTTGAGGTTACATGAAACTGCACAAGGCAACTTGAAGGATTCTCTCCAGGAGCCTTCTTACGCCCACTACTCACGAACTCTCATTCTCCACATGCATGTTCCACCCCGAGAATATGCACCTTCACTGTTCCACAGTCCATCGGTTGCTCTACTTCCCCTTTCAGGGTCTTGGCAACAGGTCGGATCAGGAATTCTCAGAGATCTGTAGCTGGTGCTGGACTCTCTCTAGTAGAAAATCACTTCCCAACAAACTCTCTCACCTGGAGAGAGCTGCTCACGGGCCTGACAACCTGCCTCTTCAACCACGAGCCTGACAACCCGCTTCTTCAACCTGCTTCGACTTAGTTTCCAACAAGGTGATGACAACAACAAAGCTCAATATAAATCAGGGAATGGAAGCAACCACAATTCGGTAAGGGACAACAAGGTTTTGGAAAGTACAAATATATTGGCTTCATAGGAAAACTCGGGTTGGCTTCCCCAGTTAGCGGTTTCAGAGGTGCGTGAAGATGCAGAGGTCGATGGCCGAGGCCAAACGAGTTAGGCGAGGATGGAAGAATGGGAAGCGAGCCCCCAACACGATTTGAATCTCCAGCTTTAACTTCATGTGCCCAGGTCGACACCTGTCTTCCAAGAGTTGCATGCACTCCATTTAGCATTCATTCCCTTTTCCCAGAACTTAGGATAAAACATATCCTTCTAATCAGCTTTTGGAATAATAATAAATTATTATTCTCTTGAAATTAAGCCCTTAAGCTTAGTCCATCTTTCCAACCTATCAACCCTCTCTCCCTTAACCAGCCTAGTGGAATCTTAGTCCCCCATCACTCTTTCTTCGTGGTTGGTCTACACGCAACGATGTTTTTATATTACTGATATGAATAGTTACATGTACAAAAACAGGCTCCTGACCTTTAACACCTAGGCTCTCCAGCCTAATAACACATAAGCTTACCATCTTATAATTGCTCGGATCACCAGCGTACAAAACATGTTTAAAATTCATAAATACAATTAGGGCTCATCCTTGGGGATATTACAATCCCCTCCCCTTATTTTTGCACTGTCCTCAGTGCAACTTATTTACATAGCATCAACAAGATTTTCAAAATCTTAAAAAAGATGTGGGTATTTTGCCCGCATAACATCCTCATGCTCCCATGTCACGTCCTCGGGACCGTACCAGGTCCATTGGAACTTTACAAGCCCTATGGCTAGATTCTGGAGTTGTTTTCTCTTTCGGTCCAATATGCGCATCGGATGCACCTGTAAGATGCTTTCTTGCGCCACCTGAATCACATTCCAATCAATTACATGATTAGCATCAGGTATATATTTCTTAAGTAATGAAATACAAAACACATTATGTACAGTCATGGATGCAGGCAATGCAAGTATATATGCAACTAGTCCAATCCTATCTAGGATTTCAAATGGCCCACAATATCTGGCTACCAACTTGGAACAGTTTCCCAGCTTCAGGGAACTTCTGTTGGCTTTCACTTTCAAGAAAACATGATCACCCACTTTAGACTCCCTGTGGGTTCTGTTCTTATCAGCATAACTTTTCTGCCTGTCTTAGGCAGCCTTCAAATTATGCTTAATCTTCAGCATTTGCTCTTCCATTTCCTTGAGCAAATATGGCCCAACCACTGCCCTATCAGTTGGGTTATCCCAGCTTACTAGTGTGTTGCACTTTCTACCATAAAGTGCTTCAAACGAGCTCATCTTCAATGATGCTTGATACCCATTGTTGTAGGGAAATTCTACCAAATGTAGGTAGTCTTCCCATTTAGATGGTTTGTCCATCACATACATCCTTAGCATATCTTCTATCACTTGGTTCACCCTCTCTATCTTCCCAACAGACTCAGGATGATAAGTAGTGTTGAAATTCAGATTTGTTCTGAACCCTTTGAATAACCCCTTCCATAACTTTGAGGTAAATTTTGGGTCTCTGTCAGACACAGTTGTTTTGGGAATACTGTGCAATTGTGCCACTTCCCTCATATAGGCATCGGCAACATTAGCTGCCTTGTGAGTAGTCTTCAATGGAATAAAATGGGCAGCTTTCGTAAGCTAACCCACCACCACCACGATGGAATCATACTGCTTGCTGGTTCTGGACAATCCTCTGATGAAATCCATTGTCACCACTTCCCACTTCCACTCAGGAATGGGTAAAGGCTGTAGCAACCCTACTGGGTGCCTATGTTCATTTTTGACCTTCTGACACTTCATACATCTAGCGATGTATTCTGCAATTTCCTTCTTCATACCTGGCCAAAAGTAATGGCTCTTGACTATTGCCACTGTTTTCTGATTTCCAGGGTGCCCAACATAAGGCACATTATGCATTTCTTTCAAGATCATTATTCTCAATTCTTGGAAATCAGGTACATAAATTATGTTTTTGTCCAAGAGTGTTCCATCAGCGTCCAATTTATAATCTTCCACTTTCTGTAGCATCTTACCTTGCTTTAACTTTGCCACCAATTCCATGTACTGCAAATTTGCATTTGTAACTTTTGAAATTCTGTCTTTAATATCAATTCGATACATGCTAATGGTCGTAGTATGTAGTTCATGCACTCTTTTGCTGAGTGCATCAGCCACTTTGTTCTCCTTTCCTTTGATATGCTTGATATCAAAGTCATACTCACAAAGGAATTCCAACCATCTACTCTATCTAGCATTCAAGGTTGGCTGATCAAACAAATACTTCAAACCGTTATGGTCTATCCTTAATTCAAACCTATTTCCCATTAGGTAATGTCTCCATTTCTTTAGAGCGTGTGCAATGGCCGCCAACTCCAAATCATGAGTTGCATAGTTTTTTTCATGATCCTTCAGCTTTCTGGATTCATAACATACCACAAATTCATTATGACTGAGGACTCCTCCCAGTCCTTCTTTGCATGCGTCTGTACACACTACAAAATCTTCATTCAGATCTGCAATCCTCAGGATTGGAGCATTGGTTAACATCTGCTTCAATTGTTGGAAGCTTCTCTTACATTCTTCTATCCATTGAAATTTATTTTCCTTCCTTTGCAAGGAAGTGATGGAGTGAGCCATCCTTGAGAACCCTGCAATGAACTTTCTATAATAGCCAGCTAGACCCATAAAGGATCTGACTTCTGACACATTATTCAGTGCTAACCATTCTCTGATGGGTTCTATCTTCCCAGGATCCACAGTTATCCCATCCTTTGAAATGATATGCCCCAAGTAATAAATCTACTTTTGATAAAATGAGCACTTGCTCAATTTGGCATACAGTTGGTGCTCTCTTAGCACCTACAACACCATCTTCAGATGATGTTCATGTTCTTCCTTCGACTTGGAATACATCAGGATGTCATCCAAAAAGACTATGACAAACTTGTCTAGATATTCCCCGAATACATCATTCATTAGGCACATGAAAACAACAAGTGCATTTAATAACCCAAATGGCACCACTGTGAATTCATAATGACCATACCTTGTTCTAAAGACGGTCTTGCTGATGTATCCATCCTTTATCCTTACCTGGTGGTACCCTGACCTGCGATCTATTTTTTAAAATATCTTGGCATCCTTCAACTGATCAAAGAGATCATCGATCATTGGCAAATGATACTTGTTCTTAATAGTCGCTTTGTTCAAGTGTCTGAAATGGATAATATATAAAAGAGAGTGATAGTCCATACACTGTATTTAAGAAGAATTGTATTATTGATTAGATAATACTGATTAAAATTTTGTATTGTTGATTAAATATAAATTATAATGGAGTAATTTTAATAGATTTTTTTTCAAATTAAATATTTTCAAATGTGATGGCAGGATCCCCACAATGGGTTGGAGTAGGCTAAATGGGGAGCAAACAGCCCCTCTTTTCAGGCAAAAAAATGGGCCTAAATCTAGTCAAATTTTCAGGGGTAGTTTGAGTTTTACATGGATCAAAGTTCCATGCATTTTGAGAACCTTAAGCCAAGAGTTTTGCTCCATTTTAAACCAACCCAAATACTCAAAAAATCAATCAAAATTCTAGGTTGACTGGAAATTTAAAAGCGGACCACTGGAAAAACTATCGAAAAAATAAGTCCGGAGAAAATATTGCTCATGAATTAGCACACTCCCAATCGGTTCATACATAAACTGCCCAAATCGATTTTCAAAACAGATTTGGAAGCTTCCGTGGACGGATTCGGAGGTCGATTTATGCCAACCAGCAATGCGTCCATGGTTCAATTCTGCAATGACAGGAAGCGACTCGTTGAGGGCGCAGATATGTTGAAGAAATGGAGGGGACACGCTGTCATTTCATCCACGAAATTGTGGAGACCGTGGCAGAGGATCTTCTTATGTCTGCATTAGCAAAGATCTGTGAACATGCAGACATAAGATTGCTGAATTGCACGCTGATCGAGAGTGCTATTGGGCGCCGAGGAATGCAGAACTGAAATCAGAATTCTGTACTGCAAACAGCAAATTCACGGCCGTGTGATCTGAATTCTGGCCTGTAGAATCTGAATTCCGGTTCAAA
>JASDQU010103856.1:96264-114451 GCA_032191745.1 Picea mariana
TCATTTTTTATTTTCCAATGAATTCATTATTGTATACCACGAATCTAACTAGTAAAATCTCTGCAATTGTATGTATATTTATTCAGCCATTTCGTTTTTAAATTTTCCAGCGATTTCATTGCCTTATACAGCGAAAATAACCATTAAGTTCGCCCAGCACCCTTGCTTCCTTTTTCTCTACTATTGGAGACCCGGGTGCTACCTCTCTCTCTCTCTCTCTCTCTCTCTCTCTCTCTCTCTCTCTCTCTCTTTGTGTTTGCATGTAACCTGTGCATGGAATCCAAGAAAAACAAAACCTTTAATATAGTAACCTGGAGTTAGACCATGAAAAACACATGTTTTTATCAATTCAAGAATATTAATTAACTTAATAAGGATGTTTACGTGTAGCTATAGAATTTATATTATTTAATGTAATCCATAATTTGACTACAATAACACAATTGGATTCCAATCAATGGCATTATGCATAGTCAAGCTACATGAAGATTTGCCTTATTATGAAGCTTAAAGCACTTGATAGTTGATTTGTAATTATTTTTCTCTTGCATCCTTTAAAAACCGGTGGATTATTCTCTGCGCCCTTAGAAAAATGACTGACAAATGATTGATTAAGCATTTAGGATTGCTTGCACCCTTGAATAAAGTTGAAGCATGGTTGGATAATATTTTGATTCTCTTGCGCATTGAATATTACTGACAAGGAATGATTATGTTAATGATTGATTGTGCGCACCGATTAATGTTACGCATGGTTACACAAGTGGTTAGAATTATAGCGCACTATGAAATCCAATGTAAAGAATGATTGTGTTAGTTATTTATTGCTTGCGAAATAAACATTTATTGTAAGAAATGATTATTATCGATGTTATACTTCTCGCACGCCATGGAATAAAAGTAGAATTTGATGTTGACTATACTGCACCTTGATTTTATGATGATTAGGATTGATTGAATTTTCATCTGTGCCCTAATTTAATTAACAATTATTACTTGCGCTTTTAAATTTTTTAATGTGTGATGGATTAATAACTAGTTTTCTATTGCACCATTGAATATTGGGGTTTCCTGATTGGATTAGAATTTGGTTCCTATTGCACCTTTAATATTATTGAAGTATGATTGATTTATTAATTGTAGTCTCTTGCGCCTTGCGAAATAAAATCGATATCTCTTGCGTCTTGAATTGTTGATGTGTAAACGATGGATTAATTGAATAGAATGCTTGCGTGCAGATCGATAATATGATGTATGAATAGTTGAGGAATTAGACTCCTTGTGTGCACTGAATTATAATGTAATGTATGGTTTTAGATGTTAGTCATCTTGCACGAAATGAAAATTTATTATGATAGATGATTGCATATTGCGAATGAGATTTGCGCCACAAATACAACTGGTAAATGCTTTTGCGCCTTGGATTTAATATGGTCTATGATATGTTATGTGAATGATTACTCGCGCACAATGTCTAATTGTGTATTAGGATTGACGGATTGATGAAATTGATTATCGTTGATGTTGTGATTAGGTGTTGCCATAATCCTGTGTTGATGTTAATTTCTTAATGCAAAAAAAAAAAAAAAAAACACACCTTTTGTGCTTCGAATTTTCTTAGGCGTAACAGAGGGATGTTACAACTTTAAATATTTAAACATAATTCCATATTGTGTCCCCAAATTTCTATTTTATTTCCTTAAGCTCTACAATAAATTATTTTGAACTTCGGCTTCTCAAATTATTTATTCAAATATTTCCTTAATTTGGCCAGAGTTCTAATCTTTCCTACTACTATATTACTCTTACACTTCATGTACTACTATATTACTCTTATACTTCATGCACCACTCTAGAGAACTACCTTTAAAAGTGTTCTCTAGTTGTGCAATCTTGACTGTATCATCTACTATTTTGTTGAGTGTCCAAATGTCCTCACAAGTAAACCAATGTTGTTAAACATCATCTATCCCATATACATGGAACAAAGGGAGTCCTATCAAATTTCCCATTACAGTTCTCAACATTGAAAAACTTAACATTCTCACTACTACTAATCCTTTGTTTGTTGGTATCATTACTATCTTCAATTGTACAATATTTCTCACCTTTGTGTCTATTGAACTTTCATCTTAATCCGTTGAACTACATGTGGAGGATGGATTCAAAAGGAAGTATTCTACCTCATTTTATACAACAACTTCTTGATGGGATCTAGAGCCTTATTCTATTCTTATTTGGGCAACAATTTTGCTAGTGTCGAAGCATTTTCATTTTCTATAGAACCCTCTTTTATCTCACTTGAAACATAATCTTCATTTGAAGTAGTTTCCACTTCATTAGTCAATTCATCTTCCAACCTTATCCTCCATTGGGGTCTGACATCTTCACTATCTTATCCTATCCCTTCACTTCTTTGGGTGCATCCTTTTGGTATCTCCTCCTATGTGCATGTACCTCAGATGTGGCATCTCACTAAGTGATCATAATTATTGCTTCTATGTAACATATGTGGTTTCACCTTGATCTAAAACTAAGTTATGAGACCATTCACCTGGTACTACACCATTTTTGTTATCAATGTTGAATTCAAGATTAAGGGTGAGAATGTGATTTAGAACTTGTGAGTGGAGATCTTGGTGTTGAAGGAAGATTTGGCAGATTGAATGTAAACCCAAAAGGAAAATTCCTTAGAATTGTGAGATTTAGGATGGTAAGAATCACAACAATGACAAGAAGAAGTGGCATATTTTGTGTAAACTAGGAGATACAAGAACCTAGAAGAAGAGATGAATAATTGGAAACACAATTAAATTGAGTGAAGATTAATAATCTAGTAGTTCTAATTTGTAATTTTTTGTGGATAAACCTTTGTAATAGTTAATCACAATATATCTTACAAGTTTCTATAAACTCTTTGTTATGTAATGTTTTACTTAATATTGAGATTAAATATTACTAGCTTAGCACATAAAATACAAAAATAAGTTGAATTAAAAATAGAATAAGCTAAGACAAATACAACATCATCCACACAATAAATGTAAGATGTACCCTTGAAAATCCAATATAGGAAAACCTAGTTAGATGTTGAGGACTATTTCATGCTCTTTTCTTCTTAGTTATGAAACACAAATACAAATAAAGGTGAACTCTAGTCTAAGGAGTTTCCATGGATGTTATAGCCAATATGGTTGTTATAAGGTCTTCTACTTTTGTTCTACTCCAATATTGGACCCCCTTTATTTGCTCAACTATGGAATAGGAAATCACTACAATAAGAATGGAACTCACTGCAATAAGAATGGAACCCTTTACTTTCCTAGCAGTCTAGTATTTAACATGTCCAGGTGATAGATGTCAAGGGCTAGGGTTAGGTTTTTGCATGCCTTAGCTCCCAATTAGGGTTAGGGATTTGCCCCCTCTAGAATATTATTAAAAGTCCACATGTGCTACTAATGGGAGATGATGTGGCATCCACTCCGTACTATGGTGGTAAATAACATGATTAAACTTGTGAGAGACATAACTTCCTCGTACAAAATCCAATTGAGATAATCTTTACATTGTTGAATAACTATTGATGTGTAGAATATAATTGAAAAGCTAGAAATTTCATTAGAAAAAATTTTAACCC
This sequence comes from Picea mariana, assembly GCA_032191745.1. Taxonomy (NCBI): domain Eukaryota; kingdom Viridiplantae; phylum Streptophyta; class Pinopsida; order Pinales; family Pinaceae; genus Picea; species Picea mariana. The sequence continues at coordinate 99,902 of JASDQU010103856.1, forward strand.
AACAAATTTCATCTAACGCCTCAAATGAGATCTCGAAGTTGTTGGACCCGTCACTCCAAAACACGAATCACCCCTAAATTGGGTTCTACAGGGAAATAACTACAATTTCTCCATATAGAGTAAGACAGGAACCAAGGAACCAAACTTAAAATTTATTATGCAAACACTAATAAAATGGATAAATAAAATACAAATGTACCAGTTGAGTATGAAAGGTATCTATAGTCACCTCAGCACTGCTTTATATGAAAATCCATATTGTGGATCACATAATATTTATTAAAAAATTGTATTCCTGATTATCTAATAGCAATTTTAAATTATATTAGGGTATTTTTAATAATTTTTAAAATTAGATAGTTTTACATATTAGTTTACGAGTTTGATGATATAATAGACACAGATAATATATAAAAGAGAGTGATAGTCCATATACTGTATTGTTGATTAAATATAAATTATAATGGAGTATTTTTAATAGATTGTTTTTTAAATTAAATATTTTCAAATGTGATGCAAGGATCTCCACAACTTGTTGGAATAGGCTAACTCGGGAGAAAACAGATCTATTTTTTAGGCAAAAAAAATGGGCCTGAATCCGGTCATATTTTCAAGGGTAGTCTGAGTTTCGTATAAATCAAAGTGTCAGATTTTGGTCCATTTTAAACCAACCCAGATGCTCAGAAAATCGATCAAAATTCTAAATTAACTGAAAATTTAAAAACGAACTGCCGGGTATAACTCAGAATCTTCCCTCCCGAGTTAGCCCACTCCACCCCAATCGGTTCATACATAAAATGCCCAAATTGATTTTCAAAACAGATCTGGAAGCTACCTTGGGCAGATTCGGAGGTCGATTTATGCCAACTAGCAATGCATCCATGGTTCAATTCTACAATGACACGAAGCGACTCGTTGAGGGCACAAATCTGTTGAAGAAATGGAGGGGACACATTGTCATTTCATCCACGAAATTGTGGAGGCTGTAGCAGGGGATCTTCTTTATAGAAAACCAAGTTGTGGAGAGAATGCACGACCGATTTGCATTAGCAAAGATCTATAAACATGCAGACATAAGATTTTTGAATTGCACGTTGATCGAGAATGCTATTGGGCGTCGACTCGCTGAGGAACACAGAACTGAAATCGATGGGGGTTCTGTACTGCAAACAACAAATTCACGACCATGCAATCTGAATTCTGGCCTGCAGAATCTATAACCGTTTATGGGAATTTTTCTTTAGGATTTTGTCTACTGTAAATCCTATAAAGAAGGCATGTTTTAATGCTCTAAAATCCAATGGCTAATCACCAATCAATAATTGTAGAGGTCATTGCTCATGCAAATGTAAGTCGAATTGGCTATAGGGTTGTTCTTGTGTAAAGAAAGAGGGTATAATGTTGTTTGTGTCTTAGGTGTGGACCAAGGTTAGGCATGTAACATTTTTTTATGAATGAATAAGACAACAAGAGAGTAGAATGCTCAAGGAGTGTCGATTTTCCCGGTTTGGGTTTCCAGAGTAAAATCTCTATGTACTATGTGTTTGCTTTGTCATTTACTTTCTTGTTTATATCTGTCTTCCTCTCTTCTACTAGGTTTAGCGTGGAAGTGTTTCTCATTTTCTAACATATGGTATCAGAGCTTGGTTTAACCTTGGATCTTAGCTAAACCCTAGGTTCAGTAAGAGTCGTAAGTGAGAAATCTTTAAAGATTGTGTTAAATAATGGCGAGCAACTCGAGAATAGAGATCAAAAAATTCAATGGCCATAATTTTGAGCTTTGGAAGCTTAAAATTGAATATATCCTTGTAGATCAAGAACAATGGACAAAAATCTATCCAAGTACCATGCCGACAAGTATGTTGACGAAAGAATGGGAGAAACTCGAGAGAAGGGAAAGGAGTATGATTCAAAATTGTCTTGCAAATTCAGTACTATTGAATGTATCAGGTGAAGATTCAACCAAGAAATTGTGGGATAAGTTGGGAAGTTTGTACCAGTCGAAATCCTTGGTAAATAAGTTGTTTCTCGGAAATAAACTATATCTTCTGAGGATGAGTGAGGGAAGTTCATTGACTGAGCATTAAAATTTGCTTAATACCATTTTGAGTCAGTTATCTTTTGTGGATATTAAAATCATTGAGGAGGAGAAATGTATTAGTCTATTATGTTCTTTTTCGGACTCTTGGGATAGCTTATTTGTGGCTATAGGGAGTAATACAACCACATTAGCACTAGAAAATGTGGTTGCATCTCTATTGTCAGAAGAAATGAGAAGGAAGAACATGGAAGGATCGACCAAAGATGCATTAGTTGTGGGAGGTCGACCAGTTGACAGAGATAAAGAAAAATTATCTGGTAGAAATTCTAAGTTGAAGGGTAGATGTAAATCCCTTGTTCAATCGACGAGAAGATGTTGGAAATGTGGTAAATCTGGGAATTACAAAAGGGACTGCAAGTCGAAGGCAATTGAAGTCAGTATATGATCCGACGATAAGTAGTCCACTAAGAGAAAGACGACTCCATATAAGGGCGGTAATGTGTATCTGGTGTCGACCAATACAAAGTCTGATCAAGATGTTTGGTTGATTGATCATAAGAATCCTATCATATGAAACCACATAGAGAATGGTTCTGCGAATACGGACAATATGAAGGAGGAAATATGCTCTTGGGGAATGACTCGACAACCTAAATCGTCAGACGAGGAAGAGTTCGACTAATACTACAAGATGAGAGGAGGAGAACTCTTTCAGGTGTGTTTCACATTCCAGGTTCGGAAAGAAACCTAATATATGTCAGCAAGATGAGTGATGTAGGGGTGCACACTCTATTTTAGAAGGATTCGTACAAGATGGTCATAGGTGTGATTGTCTTATTGAAAGGAGTTCGGATTGGGACCCTATATAAGTTATTAGGGAAAGTCGACTCGATTAGATGCGATAGAATTGTTGTTCCTGAATTCGACTCAACTCGAATCAACTTGGGATGAGTCGATTCAAACTGACTCGACAAGTCATAATAAAGTTGACCCAACCATGCTATGGAACGAGAGGAATAGACACATTGGAGAAAAATGACTTTTATCTATGCATAACAAATGTATGATCGAAGATTTTCCTAAATATAATTTAGAAGTCGACTTTTGTGAACATTGTATATATGGAAAACAAAGTCAGGTGAGGTTCCCATTTGGATCAACAAGGGAAATGGGGATTGTAGACTTGGTTCATAATGATTTGTTTAGCTCTGTTTTAGTGCCTTCACTTGGTGGATCCTTGTATTATGTCTCCTCGTAGATGACTTTTCCAAGAATACATGGATATATTTGCTGAGGAAGAAATCATAGGTTTTTGAAAAATTCAAAGAGTATAAATCTCTTGTAGGAAAACAAACAGATAAGAAGATTAAGGTGTTGAGAACCAACAACGGTGGTGAATTCTATGGAAAGGAATTTGATGTGTTCCTTAAGCAGTGTGGCATGGCACGCCAAAATGCCACACCATATACCCCACAACAAAATGGAGTTGCTGAGAGAATGAACAAAACATTGATGGAAAAGGGAAGGAGCATCCTTGGTGATGTTGGGCTCGCACAAGAATTCTGGGTGGAGGTAGTCAACACTATAAAATATCTATTGAATATGTCTCCTTTGTCAGCAATAGTCGATATGACTCCACATGAGGTTTGGTCTGGTAAGAAGCCTTTAGTTTCACAACTCAAAGTATTTGGTTGTGATGCATTTGTGCATGTTCCCAAGGAAAGGAGGAGCAAGCTAGACAAGAAGGCAGTCAAGTGTATTTTCATTGGATACAAAGAGGGAATGAAAAGATATAAGCTATGGGATCTCGCATCAAGGAAAACAATGTACAGTCGAGATGTGATATTTAGAGAAGTTGGAAATAAGTCCAAGTCTGAAGAAATTGTTCAAACAGAGAATAATCCAAGGAAGGTGTGGTTTGAACTAGGGAATATAGAAGATGATTCAATGAGTCGACTGAATCAGAAGAAGAGGTGGAACAACCAACACTAGTCGTAAGGAGGTCATAACGAGTAAGAAAACCATTCGAAAGGTATAGTCTACCCGACTTTCATTCCACATTTGTGATAACTTGCACCAACGATGAGCCTAAGTTGGTCGGGTAGACAGTCGACTCAGTAAAGGGAAAACTATGGAAGGACACCATGGTCGAAAAGACGAAATCCTTGCATAAGAATGAGACATGGGACTTAGTCAAATTACCTAGTGGAATAAAGCTCATCGGTAGCAAATGGGTGTTCAAGAAGAATATGAATGTAGCAGGTCAAATCGAGAAATTCAAAGCTCGATTGGTAGCGAAAGGATATTGCCAAGTCGACGGAGTCGACTTCAGTGAGATTTTTTCTCCTGTTGAAAAATTAACTTCCATTATAGTACTAATGTATCTAGCTGTAAAATTGTATCTAGAAATAGAACAAATGGATGTAAAGACAACATTCCTACATGGGGACCTAGAAGAAGAGATCTACATGAAACAACCTAAAGGATTTGTAATAAAGGGAAAGAAATAGTTGGTCTGCAAACTGAAAAGATCCCTTTATGGTCTAAAGCAATCACCAATGTAATATCCCCAAGGATGAGCCCCAGTTGTATTTATGAATTGTAAACATGTTTTGTAGGCTGGTGAGCCGAGCAATTATAAGATGGTAGGCTTATGTGTTATTAGGCCAAAGATCCTAGGTGTTAAAGGTCAGGAGCCTGCTTTTGTACATGTGACTATTCATATTAGTAATATAAAAATATCGTTGCGTGTAGACTGACCACGAAGAAAGAGTGATGGAGGACTAAGCTTCCACTAGGCTGGGTAAGGGAGAGGGGGCTGAGAGGTTGGAAAGAGGGACTAAGCTTAAGGGCTTAAGTCCAAGAGAGTAATATAAAAACATCGCTGCGTGTAGACCGACCACGAAGAAAGAGTGAAGGGGGACTAAGCTTCCACCAGGCTAGGTAAGGGAGAGGGGGATGAGAGGTTGGAAAGAGGGACTAAGCTTAAGGGATTAAGTCCAAGAGAATATAAACCTAATCAGACAACGTATTCTGTTCATACATAGATTAATGTGGAAATAACAGTAAAATCATATATGAAGTACTTCACATGAGAAATCCATAATATAAAAGCATATACAGGCAATATTCGTCAATTATAACACATGTACATATACACATCATGTAAATGATCATAGGAATAGATACTCATCTTTCAATTGAAGTACACCAACTGTGTGCAGACCTTCCACGAACCTCCCAGCCTTAGACCACGTTGCTCATCACGCTTAGCAGTGGGTCACCCCTGAGATGGGACTAAGCTCCACCCAGGGCAAGGGAATCCTAGACTAGGTTGAGGTTACATGAAACTGCACAAGGCAACTTGAAGGATTCTCTCCAGGAGCCTTCTTACGCCCACTACTCACGAACTCTCATTCTCCACATGCATGTTCCACCCCGAGAATATGCACCTTCACTGTTCCACAGTCCATCGGTTGCTCTACTTCCCCTTTCAGGGTCTTGGCAACAGGTCGGATCAGGAATTCTCAGAGATCTGTAGCTGGTGCTGGACTCTCTCTAGTAGAAAATCACTTCCCAACAAACTCTCTCACCTGGAGAGAGCTGCTCACGGGCCTGACAACCTGCCTCTTCAACCACGAGCCTGACAACCCGCTTCTTCAACCTGCTTCGACTTAGTTTCCAACAAGGTGATGACAACAACAAAGCTCAATATAAATCAGGGAATGGAAGCAACCACAATTCGGTAAGGGACAACAAGGTTTTGGAAAGTACAAATATATTGGCTTCATAGGAAAACTCGGGTTGGCTTCCCCAGTTAGCGGTTTCAGAGGTGCGTGAAGATGCAGAGGTCGATGGCCGAGGCCAAACGAGTTAGGCGAGGATGGAAGAATGGGAAGCGAGCCCCCAACACGATTTGAATCTCCAGCTTTAACTTCATGTGCCCAGGTCGACACCTGTCTTCCAAGAGTTGCATGCACTCCATTTAGCATTCATTCCCTTTTCCCAGAACTTAGGATAAAACATATCCTTCTAATCAGCTTTTGGAATAATAATAAATTATTATTCTCTTGAAATTAAGCCCTTAAGCTTAGTCCATCTTTCCAACCTATCAACCCTCTCTCCCTTAACCAGCCTAGTGGAATCTTAGTCCCCCATCACTCTTTCTTCGTGGTTGGTCTACACGCAACGATGTTTTTATATTACTGATATGAATAGTTACATGTACAAAAACAGGCTCCTGACCTTTAACACCTAGGCTCTCCAGCCTAATAACACATAAGCTTACCATCTTATAATTGCTCGGATCACCAGCGTACAAAACATGTTTAAAATTCATAAATACAATTAGGGCTCATCCTTGGGGATATTACAATCCCCTCCCCTTATTTTTGCACTGTCCTCAGTGCAACTTATTTACATAGCATCAACAAGATTTTCAAAATCTTAAAAAAGATGTGGGTATTTTGCCCGCATAACATCCTCATGCTCCCATGTCACGTCCTCGGGACCGTACCAGGTCCATTGGAACTTTACAAGCCCTATGGCTAGATTCTGGAGTTGTTTTCTCTTTCGGTCCAATATGCGCATCGGATGCACCTGTAAGATGCTTTCTTGCGCCACCTGAATCACATTCCAATCAATTACATGATTAGCATCAGGTATATATTTCTTAAGTAATGAAATACAAAACACATTATGTACAGTCATGGATGCAGGCAATGCAAGTATATATGCAACTAGTCCAATCCTATCTAGGATTTCAAATGGCCCACAATATCTGGCTACCAACTTGGAACAGTTTCCCAGCTTCAGGGAACTTCTGTTGGCTTTCACTTTCAAGAAAACATGATCACCCACTTTAGACTCCCTGTGGGTTCTGTTCTTATCAGCATAACTTTTCTGCCTGTCTTAGGCAGCCTTCAAATTATGCTTAATCTTCAGCATTTGCTCTTCCATTTCCTTGAGCAAATATGGCCCAACCACTGCCCTATCAGTTGGGTTATCCCAGCTTACTAGTGTGTTGCACTTTCTACCATAAAGTGCTTCAAACGAGCTCATCTTCAATGATGCTTGATACCCATTGTTGTAGGGAAATTCTACCAAATGTAGGTAGTCTTCCCATTTAGATGGTTTGTCCATCACATACATCCTTAGCATATCTTCTATCACTTGGTTCACCCTCTCTATCTTCCCAACAGACTCAGGATGATAAGTAGTGTTGAAATTCAGATTTGTTCTGAACCCTTTGAATAACCCCTTCCATAACTTTGAGGTAAATTTTGGGTCTCTGTCAGACACAGTTGTTTTGGGAATACTGTGCAATTGTGCCACTTCCCTCATATAGGCATCGGCAACATTAGCTGCCTTGTGAGTAGTCTTCAATGGAATAAAATGGGCAGCTTTCGTAAGCTAACCCACCACCACCACGATGGAATCATACTGCTTGCTGGTTCTGGACAATCCTCTGATGAAATCCATTGTCACCACTTCCCACTTCCACTCAGGAATGGGTAAAGGCTGTAGCAACCCTACTGGGTGCCTATGTTCATTTTTGACCTTCTGACACTTCATACATCTAGCGATGTATTCTGCAATTTCCTTCTTCATACCTGGCCAAAAGTAATGGCTCTTGACTATTGCCACTGTTTTCTGATTTCCAGGGTGCCCAACATAAGGCACATTATGCATTTCTTTCAAGATCATTATTCTCAATTCTTGGAAATCAGGTACATAAATTATGTTTTTGTCCAAGAGTGTTCCATCAGCGTCCAATTTATAATCTTCCACTTTCTGTAGCATCTTACCTTGCTTTAACTTTGCCACCAATTCCATGTACTGCAAATTTGCATTTGTAACTTTTGAAATTCTGTCTTTAATATCAATTCGATACATGCTAATGGTCGTAGTATGTAGTTCATGCACTCTTTTGCTGAGTGCATCAGCCACTTTGTTCTCCTTTCCTTTGATATGCTTGATATCAAAGTCATACTCACAAAGGAATTCCAACCATCTACTCTATCTAGCATTCAAGGTTGGCTGATCAAACAAATACTTCAAACCGTTATGGTCTATCCTTAATTCAAACCTATTTCCCATTAGGTAATGTCTCCATTTCTTTAGAGCGTGTGCAATGGCCGCCAACTCCAAATCATGAGTTGCATAGTTTTTTTCATGATCCTTCAGCTTTCTGGATTCATAACATACCACAAATTCATTATGACTGAGGACTCCTCCCAGTCCTTCTTTGCATGCGTCTGTACACACTACAAAATCTTCATTCAGATCTGCAATCCTCAGGATTGGAGCATTGGTTAACATCTGCTTCAATTGTTGGAAGCTTCTCTTACATTCTTCTATCCATTGAAATTTATTTTCCTTCCTTTGCAAGGAAGTGATGGAGTGAGCCATCCTTGAGAACCCTGCAATGAACTTTCTATAATAGCCAGCTAGACCCATAAAGGATCTGACTTCTGACACATTATTCAGTGCTAACCATTCTCTGATGGGTTCTATCTTCCCAGGATCCACAGTTATCCCATCCTTTGAAATGATATGCCCCAAGTAATAAATCTACTTTTGATAAAATGAGCACTTGCTCAATTTGGCATACAGTTGGTGCTCTCTTAGCACCTACAACACCATCTTCAGATGATGTTCATGTTCTTCCTTCGACTTGGAATACATCAGGATGTCATCCAAAAAGACTATGACAAACTTGTCTAGATATTCCCCGAATACATCATTCATTAGGCACATGAAAACAACAAGTGCATTTAATAACCCAAATGGCACCACTGTGAATTCATAATGACCATACCTTGTTCTAAAGACGGTCTTGCTGATGTATCCATCCTTTATCCTTACCTGGTGGTACCCTGACCTGCGATCTATTTTTTAAAATATCTTGGCATCCTTCAACTGATCAAAGAGATCATCGATCATTGGCAAATGATACTTGTTCTTAATAGTCGCTTTGTTCAAGTGTCTGAAATGGATAATATATAAAAGAGAGTGATAGTCCATACACTGTATTTAAGAAGAATTGTATTATTGATTAGATAATACTGATTAAAATTTTGTATTGTTGATTAAATATAAATTATAATGGAGTAATTTTAATAGATTTTTTTTCAAATTAAATATTTTCAAATGTGATGGCAGGATCCCCACAATGGGTTGGAGTAGGCTAAATGGGGAGCAAACAGCCCCTCTTTTCAGGCAAAAAAATGGGCCTAAATCTAGTCAAATTTTCAGGGGTAGTTTGAGTTTTACATGGATCAAAGTTCCATGCATTTTGAGAACCTTAAGCCAAGAGTTTTGCTCCATTTTAAACCAACCCAAATACTCAAAAAATCAATCAAAATTCTAGGTTGACTGGAAATTTAAAAGCGGACCACTGGAAAAACTATCGAAAAAATAAGTCCGGAGAAAATATTGCTCATGAATTAGCACACTCCCAATCGGTTCATACATAAACTGCCCAAATCGATTTTCAAAACAGATTTGGAAGCTTCCGTGGACGGATTCGGAGGTCGATTTATGCCAACCAGCAATGCGTCCATGGTTCAATTCTGCAATGACAGGAAGCGACTCGTTGAGGGCGCAGATATGTTGAAGAAATGGAGGGGACACGCTGTCATTTCATCCACGAAATTGTGGAGACCGTGGCAGAGGATCTTCTTATGTCTGCATTAGCAAAGATCTGTGAACATGCAGACATAAGATTGCTGAATTGCACGCTGATCGAGAGTGCTATTGGGCGCCGAGGAATGCAGAACTGAAATCAGAATTCTGTACTGCAAACAGCAAATTCACGGCCGTGTGATCTGAATTCTGGCCTGTAGAATCTGAATTCCGGTTCAAATATCTAATTTTTTCCTTCATCAGTTTGCACGCGGTCGTACACCTCTAAATCGACCCTCATACAGTCGTACCTGGTCGTACAACTTTGAATTGGTTTGCAAATATTCAAATTCGTTAAAAGATAGCTGGCCTTGAATATTTTTTCGGCTCTGAAGTGTTCTTTTCTATAAAGATCGGCCTTTTATCTCTCTTTTGTGATAGTGTTGTTTCCAAGAAATCACAAATCTATCAGCCGCGCATGTGAAGCCAATATTTGATGTAAAATTGTGCTTTGTATTTTTTATTGAATTGAATTGGTTCATCAATTGAGGTAGACAAAAGAGGTAGTTTATAGCATAGTTACCAAGTTCGAATTCTAACTCGGATTTGGTTTGATTCAAAAAAAAATTCACTCTTTAAAATCAAAATAAATAATTGGGAGATCTTACAAATATTCAAACATATTATATTTTCTTTCAAAATTTCAAAAAATTTAAATAAATCTAAATTTACAATCTTTATAAATGCTATATATGGAATTATATACTATAATAAAGGGCATAGTTTTATATGAGAATGGAAATTTGTTATGTACAAAAGAAACACTTTGAAACATGAAGACTTTGAGAAACCTTTCATAAGCTTCCACCAACCCAAGGAAGGTTAGCATTGAGCATCATTATTCATTTCCAATTTCTCTTAGAAGAAAATTGATTTGGCATTGAAGGGGAAGGGAAACAAGCACTATTTGATTTGGCATTGAAGGAGAATGGAAACAAGCACTCTTTATTTTTATTTATGTATTTAGTTGTTTTCCCTCTTTTTTGGGGGATTTTATGTTTTATTTATTTTTGTTGGGTTGTTATATTCTTTGCAGTGAAAGTCTAGTCGAGGTAGATTAACTGACATTCAAAGTCGAAGGAATCGACAACAAGATGAAGATCGAGGTGCTTCGACCAGGTAAAGTCGAAGTCAAAGATATCTACAACAAGTCGAAGGTCGATGTGGTTCGACCGGGTAAACTCAAATTCAAAGACATCGACAACAAGTCGAAGAAGTCAACTGACAAAAGGCCGACAGAAGGGTCTGTGACAACCGACTAAATACCGAATGAAGCCCGACTGGTAGTAGACTGGTAATCCGACTTGGTAGTCAACTGTAATAGAATCCCTAGATTCGCAGAATTTGTAGCCAATGATTTGCGTGGATTTGTAACCGTTTATGGGAACTTTTCTTTAGGATTTTGCCTACTGTAAAGCTTACAAAGAATGAGTGTTTTAATGCTCTAAAAGCTAATCGCTAATCACCAATCAATAATTGTAGAGGTCGTTGGTCATGCAAATGTAAGTTGAATTGGCTACAGGGTTGTTCTTGTGTAAAGAAAGAGGGTATGATGTTGTTTGTGTCTTAGGTGTGGACCAAGGTTACGCATGTAACCTTTTATTCTGAATCAATAAGACAACAAGAGAGTAGAACACTCAAGGAATGTAGATTTTCCCGGTTTGGGTTTCCAGAGTAAAATCTCTGTGTACTGTGTGTTTGCTTTGTCATTTATTTTCTTGTTTAAATCTTTCTTCATCTCTTCTACTAGGTTTAGTGTGGAAGTGTTTCTCATTTTATAACATATGGTATAAGAGCTTGGTTTAACAACCTTGGATCTGAGCTAAACACTAGGTTCAATAAAAGTCATAAGTCATAAATCTTTAAAGATTGTGTTAAAGAATGGCGAGCAACTCGAGAATAGGGATCAAAAAATTCAATGGCCAGAATTTTGAGTTTTGGAAGCTTAAAATCGAAGATCTCCTTGTAGATCAAGAACAATGGATAATAGTCTGTCTAGGTACTATGCCGACAAGTATGTTGACGGAATAATGGGAGAAACTTGAGAGAAGGGCAAGGAGGACGATTAAACATTGTCTTGCAGATTCAATAATGTTGAATGTCTCAGGTGAAGATTCAACCAAGAAATTGTGGGATAAGTTGGGAAGTTTGTACCAGTCGAAATACCTAGTAAATAAGTTTTTTCTCAAAAAGAAACTATAACTTCTGAGGATGAGTGAGGGAAGTTTAGTGACTGAGCATCACAAATTTTTTAATACCATTTTGAGCTAGTTATCTTTTGTGGATATTAAAATCATTGAGGAGGAGAAATGTATTAGCCTATTATGTTCTTTTCCAGACTCTTGGGATAGCGTAGTCATGGCTATAGAGAGTAATACAACCACATTAGCGCTAGAAAACGTGGTTGCATCTCTATTGTCAAAAGAAATGAGAAGGAGGAACATGGAAGGATCGACCAAAGATGCATTAGTGGTGGGAGGTCAACTAATTGATAGAGATAAAGAAAAATTATTCAGTAGAAATTCTAAGTCGAAGTGTAGATCTAAATCCCTTGTTCAGTTGACGAGAAGATGTTGGAAATGTGGTAAATCTGGGAATTACAAAAGGGACTGCAAGTCGAAGGCAATGGAAGTCAGTATAGGATCCAATGAGAAGCAGTCGACTAAGATAAAGATGACTCGAGATAAGGGAGGCGATGTGTAACTAGTGTCAACCAATACACAGTCAGATCAAGATTTTTGGTTGATTGATCATAAACATCCTATCATATGACACCACATAGAGAATGGTTCTGTGAATACGAACAATATGAAGGAGACGATGTGTTCTTGGGGGACGAATTGACAACCTAAATCGTCAGACAAGGAAGAGTTCGACTAATACTACAAGACGGGAGGAGGAGAACCCTTTTAGGTGTGTTGCACATTCCGGGTTTGGCAAGAAACCTGATATATGCCAGCAAGATGAGTGATGCAGGGGTGCACACTCTATTTTAGAAGGATTCATACAAAATGGTCATAGGTGTGATTGTCTTAATGAAAGGAGTTCGGATTGGGACCTTATATAAATTATTAGGGAATGTCGACTCGATTAGATGCGATAACATTGTTGTTCTTGAATTCGACTTGACTCGACTCGAATTGGGATGAGTCGATTCAAACTGACTCGACAAGTCATAATAAATTCAACCCAACCATGCTATGGCACAAGAGGAATGGACAGATTGGAGAAAAATGACTTTGAGCTATGTATAACAAAGGTATGATTGAAGATTTTCCTTAATGTAATTTAGAAGTCGACTTTTGTGAACATTGTATATATGGAACACAAAGTCGGGCGAGGTTCCCATTTGGATCGACAAGGGAAATGAGGATTGTAGAGTTGGTTCATAGTGATGTGTTTAGCCCTGTTTATGTGCCTTCACTTGGTGGATCATTGTATTATGTCTCCTCATAGATGGTTTTTCCAAGAAGACATAGATATATTTCCTGAGGAAGAAATCATAGGTTTTCGAGAAATTCAAAGAGTATAAATATCTTGTAGAAAAACAGACATATAAGAAGATGAAGGTGTTGAGAACCAACAACGGTGGTGAATTCTATGGAAATGAATTTGATGAGTTCTTCAAGAAGTGTGACATAGCACGCCAAAATGCCACACCATATACTCCACAACAAAATGGAGTTGCCGAGAGAATGAACAAAACATTGATGGACAAGGCAAGGAGCATGTTTGGTGATGCTGGGCTCACACAAGAATTCTAGGTGGAGGTAGTCGACACTACAAAATATCTATTAAATATGTCTCCTTTGTCGGCACTAGTCGACATGACTCCACATGAGGTATGGTCTGGTAAGAAGACAAGTTCGGTTTCACATCTCAAAGTATTTGGTTGTGATGCATTTGTGCATGTTCCCAAGGAAAGGAGGAGAAAGCTAGACAAGAAGCCATTCAAGTGTATTTTCATTGGATACAAAGAAGGAATGAAATGATATAAGCTCTGGGATCCTGCATCAAGGAAAACAATATATAGTCGAGATGTGGTCTTTAGAGAAGTCGGAAGTAAGTCCAAGTCTGAAGAAATTGTTCAAACAGAGAATAATCCAAGGAAGGTGTGGTTTGAACTGAGGAATGAAGAAGATGATTCAAATGAGTCGATTGAAATAGAAAAAGAGGTGGAACAACTGACCCTAGTCGTAAGGAGGTCAAAACAAGTAAGAAAACCAGTTGAAAGGTATAGTCTACCTGACTTCCATTCCGCATTTGTGTTAACTACCACTGACGATGAGCCTAAGTTAGTTGGGGAGGCAGTCAACTCAGTAGAGAGAAAACTATGGAAGGACACCATGGTTGAAGAGACAAAATCCTTGCATAAGAATGAGACATGGGACTTAGTCAAATTACCTAGTGGAAGAAAGTTCATCGGTAGCAAATGGGTATTCAAGAAAAAGATGAACGTAGCAGGTCAAATTAAGAAATTCAAAGCTTGATTGGTAGCGAAATAATATTCCCAAGTCGAAGGAGTCGACTTCAGTGAGATTTTTTTCCCCGTTGAAAAGTTAATTTCCATTAGAGTACTAATGTCTCTGGTTGCAAAATTTTATCTAGAAATATAACAGATGGATGTAAAGACAACGTTCCTACATGGGGACCTAGAAGAAAAAATCTACATGAAACAACCTGAAGGATTTGTAATAAAGCGCAAGAAATATTTGGTGTGCAAACTGAAAAGATCCCTTTATGGTCTAAAGCAATCACCAATGATGTGGTGCCAAAATTTCAACACATACATCCTTAGTTTGGGGTTTGTGAGAAGCAAATTT
>JASDQU010103856.1:114471-131856 GCA_032191745.1 Picea mariana
TCATTTTTTATTTTCCAATGAATTCATTATTGTATACCACGAATCTAACTAGTAAAATCTCTGCAATTGTATGTATATTTATTCAGCCATTTCGTTTTTAAATTTTCCAGCGATTTCATTGCCTTATACAGCGAAAATAACCATTAAGTTCGCCCAGCACCCTTGCTTCCTTTTTCTCTACTATTGGAGACCCGGGTGCTACCTCTCTCTCTCTCTCTCTCTCTCTCTCTCTCTCTCTCTCTCTCTCTCTTTGTGTTTGCATGTAACCTGTGCATGGAATCCAAGAAAAACAAAACCTTTAATATAGTAACCTGGAGTTAGACCATGAAAAACACATGTTTTTATCAATTCAAGAATATTAATTAACTTAATAAGGATGTTTACGTGTAGCTATAGAATTTATATTATTTAATGTAATCCATAATTTGACTACAATAACACAATTGGATTCCAATCAATGGCATTATGCATAGTCAAGCTACATGAAGATTTGCCTTATTATGAAGCTTAAAGCACTTGATAGTTGATTTGTAATTATTTTTCTCTTGCATCCTTTAAAAACCGGTGGATTATTCTCTGCGCCCTTAGAAAAATGACTGACAAATGATTGATTAAGCATTTAGGATTGCTTGCACCCTTGAATAAAGTTGAAGCATGGTTGGATAATATTTTGATTCTCTTGCGCATTGAATATTACTGACAAGGAATGATTATGTTAATGATTGATTGTGCGCACCGATTAATGTTACGCATGGTTACACAAGTGGTTAGAATTATAGCGCACTATGAAATCCAATGTAAAGAATGATTGTGTTAGTTATTTATTGCTTGCGAAATAAACATTTATTGTAAGAAATGATTATTATCGATGTTATACTTCTCGCACGCCATGGAATAAAAGTAGAATTTGATGTTGACTATACTGCACCTTGATTTTATGATGATTAGGATTGATTGAATTTTCATCTGTGCCCTAATTTAATTAACAATTATTACTTGCGCTTTTAAATTTTTTAATGTGTGATGGATTAATAACTAGTTTTCTATTGCACCATTGAATATTGGGGTTTCCTGATTGGATTAGAATTTGGTTCCTATTGCACCTTTAATATTATTGAAGTATGATTGATTTATTAATTGTAGTCTCTTGCGCCTTGCGAAATAAAATCGATATCTCTTGCGTCTTGAATTGTTGATGTGTAAACGATGGATTAATTGAATAGAATGCTTGCGTGCAGATCGATAATATGATGTATGAATAGTTGAGGAATTAGACTCCTTGTGTGCACTGAATTATAATGTAATGTATGGTTTTAGATGTTAGTCATCTTGCACGAAATGAAAATTTATTATGATAGATGATTGCATATTGCGAATGAGATTTGCGCCACAAATACAACTGGTAAATGCTTTTGCGCCTTGGATTTAATATGGTCTATGATATGTTATGTGAATGATTACTCGCGCACAATGTCTAATTGTGTATTAGGATTGACGGATTGATGAAATTGATTATCGTTGATGTTGTGATTAGGTGTTGCCATAATCCTGTGTTGATGTTAATTTCTTAATGCAAAAAAAAAAAAAAAAAACACACCTTTTGTGCTTCGAATTTTCTTAGGCGTAACAGAGGGATGTTACAACTTTAAATATTTAAACATAATTCCATATTGTGTCCCCAAATTTCTATTTTATTTCCTTAAGCTCTACAATAAATTATTTTGAACTTCGGCTTCTCAAATTATTTATTCAAATATTTCCTTAATTTGGCCAGAGTTCTAATCTTTCCTACTACTATATTACTCTTACACTTCATGTACTACTATATTACTCTTATACTTCATGCACCACTCTAGAGAACTACCTTTAAAAGTGTTCTCTAGTTGTGCAATCTTGACTGTATCATCTACTATTTTGTTGAGTGTCCAAATGTCCTCACAAGTAAACCAATGTTGTTAAACATCATCTATCCCATATACATGGAACAAAGGGAGTCCTATCAAATTTCCCATTACAGTTCTCAACATTGAAAAACTTAACATTCTCACTACTACTAATCCTTTGTTTGTTGGTATCATTACTATCTTCAATTGTACAATATTTCTCACCTTTGTGTCTATTGAACTTTCATCTTAATCCGTTGAACTACATGTGGAGGATGGATTCAAAAGGAAGTATTCTACCTCATTTTATACAACAACTTCTTGATGGGATCTAGAGCCTTATTCTATTCTTATTTGGGCAACAATTTTGCTAGTGTCGAAGCATTTTCATTTTCTATAGAACCCTCTTTTATCTCACTTGAAACATAATCTTCATTTGAAGTAGTTTCCACTTCATTAGTCAATTCATCTTCCAACCTTATCCTCCATTGGGGTCTGACATCTTCACTATCTTATCCTATCCCTTCACTTCTTTGGGTGCATCCTTTTGGTATCTCCTCCTATGTGCATGTACCTCAGATGTGGCATCTCACTAAGTGATCATAATTATTGCTTCTATGTAACATATGTGGTTTCACCTTGATCTAAAACTAAGTTATGAGACCATTCACCTGGTACTACACCATTTTTGTTATCAATGTTGAATTCAAGATTAAGGGTGAGAATGTGATTTAGAACTTGTGAGTGGAGATCTTGGTGTTGAAGGAAGATTTGGCAGATTGAATGTAAACCCAAAAGGAAAATTCCTTAGAATTGTGAGATTTAGGATGGTAAGAATCACAACAATGACAAGAAGAAGTGGCATATTTTGTGTAAACTAGGAGATACAAGAACCTAGAAGAAGAGATGAATAATTGGAAACACAATTAAATTGAGTGAAGATTAATAATCTAGTAGTTCTAATTTGTAATTTTTTGTGGATAAACCTTTGTAATAGTTAATCACAATATATCTTACAAGTTTCTATAAACTCTTTGTTATGTAATGTTTTACTTAATATTGAGATTAAATATTACTAGCTTAGCACATAAAATACAAAAATAAGTTGAATTAAAAATAGAATAAGCTAAGACAAATACAACATCATCCACACAATAAATGTAAGATGTACCCTTGAAAATCCAATATAGGAAAACCTAGTTAGATGTTGAGGACTATTTCATGCTCTTTTCTTCTTAGTTATGAAACACAAATACAAATAAAGGTGAACTCTAGTCTAAGGAGTTTCCATGGATGTTATAGCCAATATGGTTGTTATAAGGTCTTCTACTTTTGTTCTACTCCAATATTGGACCCCCTTTATTTGCTCAACTATGGAATAGGAAATCACTACAATAAGAATGGAACTCACTGCAATAAGAATGGAACCCTTTACTTTCCTAGCAGTCTAGTATTTAACATGTCCAGGTGATAGATGTCAAGGGCTAGGGTTAGGTTTTTGCATGCCTTAGCTCCCAATTAGGGTTAGGGATTTGCCCCCTCTAGAATATTATTAAAAGTCCACATGTGCTACTAATGGGAGATGATGTGGCATCCACTCCGTACTATGGTGGTAAATAACATGATTAAACTTGTGAGAGACATAACTTCCTCGTACAAAATCCAATTGAGATAATCTTTACATTGTTGAATAACTATTGATGTGTAGAATATAATTGAAAAGCTAGAAATTTCATTAGAAAAAATTTTAACCCAACAAATTTCATCTAACGCCTCAAATGAGATCTCGAAGTTGTTGGACCCGTCACTCCAAAACACGAATCACCCCTAAATTGGGTTCTACAGGGAAATAACTACAATTTCTCCATATAGAGTAAGACAGGAACCAAGGAACCAAACTTAAAATTTATTATGCAAACACTAATAAAATGGATAAATAAAATACAAATGTACCAGTTGAGTATGAAAGGTATCTATAGTCACCTCAGCACTGCTTTATATGAAAATCCATATTGTGGATCACATAATATTTATTAAAAAATTGTATTCCTGATTATCTAATAGCAATTTTAAATTATATTAGGGTATTTTTAATAATTTTTAAAATTAGATAGTTTTACATATTAGTTTACGAGTTTGATGATATAATAGACACAGATAATATATAAAAGAGAGTGATAGTCCATATACTGTATTGTTGATTAAATATAAATTATAATGGAGTATTTTTAATAGATTGTTTTTTAAATTAAATATTTTCAAATGTGATGCAAGGATCTCCACAACTTGTTGGAATAGGCTAACTCGGGAGAAAACAGATCTATTTTTTAGGCAAAAAAAATGGGCCTGAATCCGGTCATATTTTCAAGGGTAGTCTGAGTTTCGTATAAATCAAAGTGTCAGATTTTGGTCCATTTTAAACCAACCCAGATGCTCAGAAAATCGATCAAAATTCTAAATTAACTGAAAATTTAAAAACGAACTGCCGGGTATAACTCAGAATCTTCCCTCCCGAGTTAGCCCACTCCACCCCAATCGGTTCATACATAAAATGCCCAAATTGATTTTCAAAACAGATCTGGAAGCTACCTTGGGCAGATTCGGAGGTCGATTTATGCCAACTAGCAATGCATCCATGGTTCAATTCTACAATGACACGAAGCGACTCGTTGAGGGCACAAATCTGTTGAAGAAATGGAGGGGACACATTGTCATTTCATCCACGAAATTGTGGAGGCTGTAGCAGGGGATCTTCTTTATAGAAAACCAAGTTGTGGAGAGAATGCACGACCGATTTGCATTAGCAAAGATCTATAAACATGCAGACATAAGATTTTTGAATTGCACGTTGATCGAGAATGCTATTGGGCGTCGACTCGCTGAGGAACACAGAACTGAAATCGATGGGGGTTCTGTACTGCAAACAACAAATTCACGACCATGCAATCTGAATTCTGGCCTGCAGAATCTATAACCGTTTATGGGAATTTTTCTTTAGGATTTTGTCTACTGTAAATCCTATAAAGAAGGCATGTTTTAATGCTCTAAAATCCAATGGCTAATCACCAATCAATAATTGTAGAGGTCATTGCTCATGCAAATGTAAGTCGAATTGGCTATAGGGTTGTTCTTGTGTAAAGAAAGAGGGTATAATGTTGTTTGTGTCTTAGGTGTGGACCAAGGTTAGGCATGTAACATTTTTTTATGAATGAATAAGACAACAAGAGAGTAGAATGCTCAAGGAGTGTCGATTTTCCCGGTTTGGGTTTCCAGAGTAAAATCTCTATGTACTATGTGTTTGCTTTGTCATTTACTTTCTTGTTTATATCTGTCTTCCTCTCTTCTACTAGGTTTAGCGTGGAAGTGTTTCTCATTTTCTAACATATGGTATCAGAGCTTGGTTTAACCTTGGATCTTAGCTAAACCCTAGGTTCAGTAAGAGTCGTAAGTGAGAAATCTTTAAAGATTGTGTTAAATAATGGCGAGCAACTCGAGAATAGAGATCAAAAAATTCAATGGCCATAATTTTGAGCTTTGGAAGCTTAAAATTGAATATATCCTTGTAGATCAAGAACAATGGACAAAAATCTATCCAAGTACCATGCCGACAAGTATGTTGACGAAAGAATGGGAGAAACTCGAGAGAAGGGAAAGGAGTATGATTCAAAATTGTCTTGCAAATTCAGTACTATTGAATGTATCAGGTGAAGATTCAACCAAGAAATTGTGGGATAAGTTGGGAAGTTTGTACCAGTCGAAATCCTTGGTAAATAAGTTGTTTCTCGGAAATAAACTATATCTTCTGAGGATGAGTGAGGGAAGTTCATTGACTGAGCATTAAAATTTGCTTAATACCATTTTGAGTCAGTTATCTTTTGTGGATATTAAAATCATTGAGGAGGAGAAATGTATTAGTCTATTATGTTCTTTTTCGGACTCTTGGGATAGCTTATTTGTGGCTATAGGGAGTAATACAACCACATTAGCACTAGAAAATGTGGTTGCATCTCTATTGTCAGAAGAAATGAGAAGGAAGAACATGGAAGGATCGACCAAAGATGCATTAGTTGTGGGAGGTCGACCAGTTGACAGAGATAAAGAAAAATTATCTGGTAGAAATTCTAAGTTGAAGGGTAGATGTAAATCCCTTGTTCAATCGACGAGAAGATGTTGGAAATGTGGTAAATCTGGGAATTACAAAAGGGACTGCAAGTCGAAGGCAATTGAAGTCAGTATATGATCCGACGATAAGTAGTCCACTAAGAGAAAGACGACTCCATATAAGGGCGGTAATGTGTATCTGGTGTCGACCAATACAAAGTCTGATCAAGATGTTTGGTTGATTGATCATAAGAATCCTATCATATGAAACCACATAGAGAATGGTTCTGCGAATACGGACAATATGAAGGAGGAAATATGCTCTTGGGGAATGACTCGACAACCTAAATCGTCAGACGAGGAAGAGTTCGACTAATACTACAAGATGAGAGGAGGAGAACTCTTTCAGGTGTGTTTCACATTCCAGGTTCGGAAAGAAACCTAATATATGTCAGCAAGATGAGTGATGTAGGGGTGCACACTCTATTTTAGAAGGATTCGTACAAGATGGTCATAGGTGTGATTGTCTTATTGAAAGGAGTTCGGATTGGGACCCTATATAAGTTATTAGGGAAAGTCGACTCGATTAGATGCGATAGAATTGTTGTTCCTGAATTCGACTCAACTCGAATCAACTTGGGATGAGTCGATTCAAACTGACTCGACAAGTCATAATAAAGTTGACCCAACCATGCTATGGAACGAGAGGAATAGACACATTGGAGAAAAATGACTTTTATCTATGCATAACAAATGTATGATCGAAGATTTTCCTAAATATAATTTAGAAGTCGACTTTTGTGAACATTGTATATATGGAAAACAAAGTCAGGTGAGGTTCCCATTTGGATCAACAAGGGAAATGGGGATTGTAGACTTGGTTCATAATGATTTGTTTAGCTCTGTTTTAGTGCCTTCACTTGGTGGATCCTTGTATTATGTCTCCTCGTAGATGACTTTTCCAAGAATACATGGATATATTTGCTGAGGAAGAAATCATAGGTTTTTGAAAAATTCAAAGAGTATAAATCTCTTGTAGGAAAACAAACAGATAAGAAGATTAAGGTGTTGAGAACCAACAACGGTGGTGAATTCTATGGAAAGGAATTTGATGTGTTCCTTAAGCAGTGTGGCATGGCACGCCAAAATGCCACACCATATACCCCACAACAAAATGGAGTTGCTGAGAGAATGAACAAAACATTGATGGAAAAGGGAAGGAGCATCCTTGGTGATGTTGGGCTCGCACAAGAATTCTGGGTGGAGGTAGTCAACACTATAAAATATCTATTGAATATGTCTCCTTTGTCAGCAATAGTCGATATGACTCCACATGAGGTTTGGTCTGGTAAGAAGCCTTTAGTTTCACAACTCAAAGTATTTGGTTGTGATGCATTTGTGCATGTTCCCAAGGAAAGGAGGAGCAAGCTAGACAAGAAGGCAGTCAAGTGTATTTTCATTGGATACAAAGAGGGAATGAAAAGATATAAGCTATGGGATCTCGCATCAAGGAAAACAATGTACAGTCGAGATGTGATATTTAGAGAAGTTGGAAATAAGTCCAAGTCTGAAGAAATTGTTCAAACAGAGAATAATCCAAGGAAGGTGTGGTTTGAACTAGGGAATATAGAAGATGATTCAATGAGTCGACTGAATCAGAAGAAGAGGTGGAACAACCAACACTAGTCGTAAGGAGGTCATAACGAGTAAGAAAACCATTCGAAAGGTATAGTCTACCCGACTTTCATTCCACATTTGTGATAACTTGCACCAACGATGAGCCTAAGTTGGTCGGGTAGACAGTCGACTCAGTAAAGGGAAAACTATGGAAGGACACCATGGTCGAAAAGACGAAATCCTTGCATAAGAATGAGACATGGGACTTAGTCAAATTACCTAGTGGAATAAAGCTCATCGGTAGCAAATGGGTGTTCAAGAAGAATATGAATGTAGCAGGTCAAATCGAGAAATTCAAAGCTCGATTGGTAGCGAAAGGATATTGCCAAGTCGACGGAGTCGACTTCAGTGAGATTTTTTCTCCTGTTGAAAAATTAACTTCCATTATAGTACTAATGTATCTAGCTGTAAAATTGTATCTAGAAATAGAACAAATGGATGTAAAGACAACATTCCTACATGGGGACCTAGAAGAAGAGATCTACATGAAACAACCTAAAGGATTTGTAATAAAGGGAAAGAAATAGTTGGTCTGCAAACTGAAAAGATCCCTTTATGGTCTAAAGCAATCACCAATGTAATATCCCCAAGGATGAGCCCCAGTTGTATTTATGAATTGTAAACATGTTTTGTAGGCTGGTGAGCCGAGCAATTATAAGATGGTAGGCTTATGTGTTATTAGGCCAAAGATCCTAGGTGTTAAAGGTCAGGAGCCTGCTTTTGTACATGTGACTATTCATATTAGTAATATAAAAATATCGTTGCGTGTAGACTGACCACGAAGAAAGAGTGATGGAGGACTAAGCTTCCACTAGGCTGGGTAAGGGAGAGGGGGCTGAGAGGTTGGAAAGAGGGACTAAGCTTAAGGGCTTAAGTCCAAGAGAGTAATATAAAAACATCGCTGCGTGTAGACCGACCACGAAGAAAGAGTGAAGGGGGACTAAGCTTCCACCAGGCTAGGTAAGGGAGAGGGGGATGAGAGGTTGGAAAGAGGGACTAAGCTTAAGGGATTAAGTCCAAGAGAATATAAACCTAATCAGACAACGTATTCTGTTCATACATAGATTAATGTGGAAATAACAGTAAAATCATATATGAAGTACTTCACATGAGAAATCCATAATATAAAAGCATATACAGGCAATATTCGTCAATTATAACACATGTACATATACACATCATGTAAATGATCATAGGAATAGATACTCATCTTTCAATTGAAGTACACCAACTGTGTGCAGACCTTCCACGAACCTCCCAGCCTTAGACCACGTTGCTCATCACGCTTAGCAGTGGGTCACCCCTGAGATGGGACTAAGCTCCACCCAGGGCAAGGGAATCCTAGACTAGGTTGAGGTTACATGAAACTGCACAAGGCAACTTGAAGGATTCTCTCCAGGAGCCTTCTTACGCCCACTACTCACGAACTCTCATTCTCCACATGCATGTTCCACCCCGAGAATATGCACCTTCACTGTTCCACAGTCCATCGGTTGCTCTACTTCCCCTTTCAGGGTCTTGGCAACAGGTCGGATCAGGAATTCTCAGAGATCTGTAGCTGGTGCTGGACTCTCTCTAGTAGAAAATCACTTCCCAACAAACTCTCTCACCTGGAGAGAGCTGCTCACGGGCCTGACAACCTGCCTCTTCAACCACGAGCCTGACAACCCGCTTCTTCAACCTGCTTCGACTTAGTTTCCAACAAGGTGATGACAACAACAAAGCTCAATATAAATCAGGGAATGGAAGCAACCACAATTCGGTAAGGGACAACAAGGTTTTGGAAAGTACAAATATATTGGCTTCATAGGAAAACTCGGGTTGGCTTCCCCAGTTAGCGGTTTCAGAGGTGCGTGAAGATGCAGAGGTCGATGGCCGAGGCCAAACGAGTTAGGCGAGGATGGAAGAATGGGAAG
Source organism: Picea mariana (assembly GCA_032191745.1). Lineage (NCBI taxonomy): Eukaryota > Viridiplantae > Streptophyta > Pinopsida > Pinales > Pinaceae > Picea > Picea mariana. The sequence continues at coordinate 124,049 of JASDQU010103856.1, forward strand.
CGAGCCCCCAACACGATTTGAATCTCCAGCTTTAACTTCATGTGCCCAGGTCGACACCTGTCTTCCAAGAGTTGCATGCACTCCATTTAGCATTCATTCCCTTTTCCCAGAACTTAGGATAAAACATATCCTTCTAATCAGCTTTTGGAATAATAATAAATTATTATTCTCTTGAAATTAAGCCCTTAAGCTTAGTCCATCTTTCCAACCTATCAACCCTCTCTCCCTTAACCAGCCTAGTGGAATCTTAGTCCCCCATCACTCTTTCTTCGTGGTTGGTCTACACGCAACGATGTTTTTATATTACTGATATGAATAGTTACATGTACAAAAACAGGCTCCTGACCTTTAACACCTAGGCTCTCCAGCCTAATAACACATAAGCTTACCATCTTATAATTGCTCGGATCACCAGCGTACAAAACATGTTTAAAATTCATAAATACAATTAGGGCTCATCCTTGGGGATATTACAATCCCCTCCCCTTATTTTTGCACTGTCCTCAGTGCAACTTATTTACATAGCATCAACAAGATTTTCAAAATCTTAAAAAAGATGTGGGTATTTTGCCCGCATAACATCCTCATGCTCCCATGTCACGTCCTCGGGACCGTACCAGGTCCATTGGAACTTTACAAGCCCTATGGCTAGATTCTGGAGTTGTTTTCTCTTTCGGTCCAATATGCGCATCGGATGCACCTGTAAGATGCTTTCTTGCGCCACCTGAATCACATTCCAATCAATTACATGATTAGCATCAGGTATATATTTCTTAAGTAATGAAATACAAAACACATTATGTACAGTCATGGATGCAGGCAATGCAAGTATATATGCAACTAGTCCAATCCTATCTAGGATTTCAAATGGCCCACAATATCTGGCTACCAACTTGGAACAGTTTCCCAGCTTCAGGGAACTTCTGTTGGCTTTCACTTTCAAGAAAACATGATCACCCACTTTAGACTCCCTGTGGGTTCTGTTCTTATCAGCATAACTTTTCTGCCTGTCTTAGGCAGCCTTCAAATTATGCTTAATCTTCAGCATTTGCTCTTCCATTTCCTTGAGCAAATATGGCCCAACCACTGCCCTATCAGTTGGGTTATCCCAGCTTACTAGTGTGTTGCACTTTCTACCATAAAGTGCTTCAAACGAGCTCATCTTCAATGATGCTTGATACCCATTGTTGTAGGGAAATTCTACCAAATGTAGGTAGTCTTCCCATTTAGATGGTTTGTCCATCACATACATCCTTAGCATATCTTCTATCACTTGGTTCACCCTCTCTATCTTCCCAACAGACTCAGGATGATAAGTAGTGTTGAAATTCAGATTTGTTCTGAACCCTTTGAATAACCCCTTCCATAACTTTGAGGTAAATTTTGGGTCTCTGTCAGACACAGTTGTTTTGGGAATACTGTGCAATTGTGCCACTTCCCTCATATAGGCATCGGCAACATTAGCTGCCTTGTGAGTAGTCTTCAATGGAATAAAATGGGCAGCTTTCGTAAGCTAACCCACCACCACCACGATGGAATCATACTGCTTGCTGGTTCTGGACAATCCTCTGATGAAATCCATTGTCACCACTTCCCACTTCCACTCAGGAATGGGTAAAGGCTGTAGCAACCCTACTGGGTGCCTATGTTCATTTTTGACCTTCTGACACTTCATACATCTAGCGATGTATTCTGCAATTTCCTTCTTCATACCTGGCCAAAAGTAATGGCTCTTGACTATTGCCACTGTTTTCTGATTTCCAGGGTGCCCAACATAAGGCACATTATGCATTTCTTTCAAGATCATTATTCTCAATTCTTGGAAATCAGGTACATAAATTATGTTTTTGTCCAAGAGTGTTCCATCAGCGTCCAATTTATAATCTTCCACTTTCTGTAGCATCTTACCTTGCTTTAACTTTGCCACCAATTCCATGTACTGCAAATTTGCATTTGTAACTTTTGAAATTCTGTCTTTAATATCAATTCGATACATGCTAATGGTCGTAGTATGTAGTTCATGCACTCTTTTGCTGAGTGCATCAGCCACTTTGTTCTCCTTTCCTTTGATATGCTTGATATCAAAGTCATACTCACAAAGGAATTCCAACCATCTACTCTATCTAGCATTCAAGGTTGGCTGATCAAACAAATACTTCAAACCGTTATGGTCTATCCTTAATTCAAACCTATTTCCCATTAGGTAATGTCTCCATTTCTTTAGAGCGTGTGCAATGGCCGCCAACTCCAAATCATGAGTTGCATAGTTTTTTTCATGATCCTTCAGCTTTCTGGATTCATAACATACCACAAATTCATTATGACTGAGGACTCCTCCCAGTCCTTCTTTGCATGCGTCTGTACACACTACAAAATCTTCATTCAGATCTGCAATCCTCAGGATTGGAGCATTGGTTAACATCTGCTTCAATTGTTGGAAGCTTCTCTTACATTCTTCTATCCATTGAAATTTATTTTCCTTCCTTTGCAAGGAAGTGATGGAGTGAGCCATCCTTGAGAACCCTGCAATGAACTTTCTATAATAGCCAGCTAGACCCATAAAGGATCTGACTTCTGACACATTATTCAGTGCTAACCATTCTCTGATGGGTTCTATCTTCCCAGGATCCACAGTTATCCCATCCTTTGAAATGATATGCCCCAAGTAATAAATCTACTTTTGATAAAATGAGCACTTGCTCAATTTGGCATACAGTTGGTGCTCTCTTAGCACCTACAACACCATCTTCAGATGATGTTCATGTTCTTCCTTCGACTTGGAATACATCAGGATGTCATCCAAAAAGACTATGACAAACTTGTCTAGATATTCCCCGAATACATCATTCATTAGGCACATGAAAACAACAAGTGCATTTAATAACCCAAATGGCACCACTGTGAATTCATAATGACCATACCTTGTTCTAAAGACGGTCTTGCTGATGTATCCATCCTTTATCCTTACCTGGTGGTACCCTGACCTGCGATCTATTTTTTAAAATATCTTGGCATCCTTCAACTGATCAAAGAGATCATCGATCATTGGCAAATGATACTTGTTCTTAATAGTCGCTTTGTTCAAGTGTCTGAAATGGATAATATATAAAAGAGAGTGATAGTCCATACACTGTATTTAAGAAGAATTGTATTATTGATTAGATAATACTGATTAAAATTTTGTATTGTTGATTAAATATAAATTATAATGGAGTAATTTTAATAGATTTTTTTTCAAATTAAATATTTTCAAATGTGATGGCAGGATCCCCACAATGGGTTGGAGTAGGCTAAATGGGGAGCAAACAGCCCCTCTTTTCAGGCAAAAAAATGGGCCTAAATCTAGTCAAATTTTCAGGGGTAGTTTGAGTTTTACATGGATCAAAGTTCCATGCATTTTGAGAACCTTAAGCCAAGAGTTTTGCTCCATTTTAAACCAACCCAAATACTCAAAAAATCAATCAAAATTCTAGGTTGACTGGAAATTTAAAAGCGGACCACTGGAAAAACTATCGAAAAAATAAGTCCGGAGAAAATATTGCTCATGAATTAGCACACTCCCAATCGGTTCATACATAAACTGCCCAAATCGATTTTCAAAACAGATTTGGAAGCTTCCGTGGACGGATTCGGAGGTCGATTTATGCCAACCAGCAATGCGTCCATGGTTCAATTCTGCAATGACAGGAAGCGACTCGTTGAGGGCGCAGATATGTTGAAGAAATGGAGGGGACACGCTGTCATTTCATCCACGAAATTGTGGAGACCGTGGCAGAGGATCTTCTTATGTCTGCATTAGCAAAGATCTGTGAACATGCAGACATAAGATTGCTGAATTGCACGCTGATCGAGAGTGCTATTGGGCGCCGAGGAATGCAGAACTGAAATCAGAATTCTGTACTGCAAACAGCAAATTCACGGCCGTGTGATCTGAATTCTGGCCTGTAGAATCTGAATTCCGGTTCAAACATCTAATTTTTTCCTTCATCAGTTTGCACGCGGTCGTACACCTCTAAATCGACCCTCATACAGTCGTACCTGGTCGTACAACTTTGAATTGGTTTGCAAATATTCAAATTTGTTAAAAGATAGCTGGCCTTGAATTTTTTTTCGGCTCTGAAGTGTTCTTTTCTATAAAGATCGGCCTTTTATCTCTCTTTTGTGATAGTGTTGTTTCCAAGAAATCACAAATCTATCAGCCGCGCATGTGAAGCCAATATTTGATGTAAAATTGTGCTTTGTATTTTTTAATGAATTGAATTGGTTCATCAATTGAGGTAGACAAAAGAGGCAGTTTATAGCATAGTTACCAAGTTCGAATTCGAACTCGGATTTGGTTTGATTCCAAAAAATTCACTCTTTAAAATCCAATACTAAAATAATTGGGAGATCTTACAAATATTCAAACATATTATTTTTTTTTTCAAAATTTAAAAAAATCTAAAAAAATCTAAATTTACAATCTTTATAAATGCGATATATGGAATTAGATACTATAATAAAGGGCATAGTTTTATATGAGAATGGAAATCTGTTATGTACAAAAGAAACACTTTGAAACATGAAGACTTTGAGAAACCTTTCATAATCTTCCACCAACCCAAGGAAGGCTAGCATTGAGCATCATTATTCATTTCCAATTTCTCTTTGAAGAAAATTGATTTGGCATTGAAGGGGAAGGGAGACAAGCACTCTTTGATTTGGCATTGAAGGAGAATGGAAACAAGCACTCTTTATTTTCGTTTATGTATTTAGTTGTTTTCCCCCTTTTTGGGGGGGTTTCATGTTTTATTTATTTTTGTTAGGTTGTTATATTGTTTGTAGTGAAAGTATAGTCGAGGTATATTAACTGACATTCAAAGTCGAAGGAATCGACAACAAGACGAAGGTCGAGGTGGTTCGACCAGGTAAAGTCGAAGTCAAAGATATCGACAACAAGTCGAAGGTCGATGTGGTTCGACTGGATAAACTCAAATTCAAAGACATCGACAACAAGTCGAAGAAGTCAACTAACAAAAGGCCGACAGGAGGGCGTGTGGCAACCGACTAAATACCGAACGAAGCCCGACTGATAGTAGACTGGTAATCCGACTTGGTAGTCAACTGTAATAGAATCCCTAGATTTGTGGGATTTGTAGCCAATGATCTGTGTGGATTTGTAATCATTTATGGGAACTTTTCTTTAGGATTTTGCCTACTGTAAAGCCTATAAAGAATGAGTGTTTTAATGCTCTAAAAGCTAATCGCTAATCGCCAATCAATAATTATAGAGGTCGTTGGTCATGCAAATGTAAGTTGAATTGGCTACAGGGTTGTTCTTGTGTAAAGAAAGAGGGTATGTTGTTTTTTGTGTTTTAGGTGTGGACCAAGGTTAGGCATGTAACCTTTTATTCTGAATGAATAAGACAACAAGAGAGTAGAATACTCAAGGAATGTAAATTTTCCCGGTTTGGGTTTCCAGAGTAAAATCTTTGTGTACTGTGTGTTTTCTTTGTCATTTACTTTCTTGTTTAAATCTTTCTTCCTCTCTTCTGCTAGGTTTAGTGTGGAAGTGTTTCTCATTTTATAACATATGGTATAAGAGCTTGGTTTAGCAACCTTGGATCTGAGTTAAACCCTAGGTTCAATAAAAGTCGTAAGTCATAAATCTTTAAAGATTGTATTAAAGAATGGCGAGCAACTCGAGAATAGGGATCGAAAAAATCAATGGCCAGAATTTTGAGCTTTGGAAGCTTAAAATTGAAGATCTCCTTGTAGATCAAGAACAATGGATAATAGTCTGTCCAGGTATTATGCCGACAAGTATGTTGACGGAATAAAGGGAGAAACTTGAGAGAAGGGTAAGGAGTACAATTAAACATTGTCTTGCAGATTCAATAATGTTGAATGTCTCGGGTGAAGATTCAACCAAGAAATTGTGGGATAAGTTGGGAAGTTTGTACCAGTTGAAATACCTGGTAAATAAGTTTTTTCTCAAAAAGAAACTATAACTTCTAAGGATGAGTGAGGGAAGTTTAGTGACTGAGCATCACAAATTTTTTAATACCATTTTGAGCTAGTTATCTTTTGTGGATATTAAAATCATTGAGGAGGAGAAATGTATTAGCCTATTATGTTCTTTTTCGGACTCTTGGGATAGCGTAGTCGTGGCTATAGGGAGTAATACAACCACATTAGCGCTAGAAAACGTGGTTGCATCTCTATTGTCAAAAGAAATGAGAAGGAGGAACATGGAAGGATCGACCAAAGATGCATTAGTGGTGGGAGGTCAACCAATTGATAGAGATAAAGGAAAATTATTCGGTAGAAATTCTAAGTTGAAGCATGGATCTAAATCCCTTGTTCAGTTGACGAGAAGATGTTGGAAATGTGGTAAATCTGGAATTACAAAAGGGACTGCAAGTCGAAGGCAATGGAAGTCAGTATAGGATCCAACGAGAAGTAGTCGACTAAGAGAAAGATGACTCCAGATAAGGGAGGCGATGTGTAACTGGTGTCGACCAATACACAGTCAGATCAAGATTTTTGGTTGATTGATCATAAACATCCTATCATATGACACCACATAGAGAATGGTTCTCTGAATACGAACAATATGAAGGAGACGATGTGTTCTTGGGGGACGAATTGACAACCTAAATCGTCAGACAAGGAAGAGTTCGACTAATACTACAAGACGGGAGGAGGAGAACCCTTTCAGGTGTGTTACACATTCCGAGTTTGGCAAGAAACCTGATATATGTCAGCAAGATGAGTGATGCAGGGGTGCACACTCTATTTTAGAAGGATTCATACAAAATGGTCATAGGTGTGATTGTCTTAATGAAAGGAGTTCGGATTGGGACCCTATATAAATTATTAGGGAATGTCGACTCGATTAGATGCGATAACATTGTTGTCCTTGAATTCAACTTGACTTGATTCGACTTAGGATGAGTTGATTCAAACTGACTCGACAAGTCATAATAAAGTCAACCCAACCATGCTATGGCACAAGAGGAATGGACAGATTGGAGAAAAATGACTTTGATCTATGTATAACAAAGGTATGATCGAAGATTTTCCTGAATGTAATTTAGAAGTCGACTTTTGCGAACATTGTATATATGGAACACAAAGTCGGGCGAGGTTCCCATTTGGATCGAAAAGGGAAACGAGGATTGTAGAGTTGGTTCATAGTGATGTGTTTAGCCCTGTTTTTGTGCCTTCACTTGGTGGATCATTGTATTATGTCTCCTCATAGAATGGTTTTTCCAAGAAGACATAGATATATTTCTTGCGGAAGAAATCATAGGTTTTCGAGAAATTCAAAGAGTATAAATATCTTGTAGAAAAACAGACAGATAAGAAGATGAAGGTGTTGAAAACCAACAATGGTGGTGAATTCTATGGAAATGAATTTGATGAGTTCTTCAAGAAGTGTGACATAGCACGCCAAAATGCCACACCATATACTTGTTGGCAGCCAACCCATTTTTTTTCGATTACTCTCGAAAGCTGCCTACACCCCTTGCGGTATCATGACAAATCATTGTCGCATTGTGTTAATGGACATGTTTCTCGTTTTCTTCAACCATTACAATTCAATTTCGACTGAGTTTTCACAATTGCAAATGTGAAAACACCTATCTCATTGATTATACTGTTGTCGTCTTTTTGATTTGTTGGTTGATATTTGATCACTGGTTTATCATATGATTGGTAAAGGTTTGTCAAACTTATGTTCTTAATCTTTGTCTTACCTTGATTACGCAGTTGCATGTATTCCACCATTAAACCTTTGGGCATGAAAGTTATTGGTTCTATTT
>JASDQU010103857.1:5794-18738 GCA_032191745.1 Picea mariana
ATTGCGAATCCTCATTCTTCACCACCCTTATACGCCTAAGTTCCAAAACCCCGGTGGCTTCTGGATGTTCTCCACCTGTCCTCCAACGATCCAACGGTTGAAGTGATTTTGGGAATTCTTTTGTGCACCTATCTCCGGATCCAACAACTATCGGTCCCCGCTCCAGATCTGACAGTTCTATACCATACATTCAGATCCTCTCCTCTTGCATGCTATCCTGTGTGCCTGGATGTAGGATTTCAATGGTCCAGATCCACACTCTACAGTTGATCTAAGGGTTGTTGTTTCTCTTCCTCTTGAGCTTTCTTAGCTATGAAGGAATTAAAAGTTTTGTGCCCTTTCTCCTGGGCTTGACTCTTAGGAGAGTCTTCCGTGCACCCCTTGCGCTCATTCGTCAAGTCTAGGACTTGAGTGAGTCTCGGTATCTACTTGCCTCACAGGGAGCCTGTGCATAACTACACTACCTCTCTTAAGCTTAATATAATTCGTCCTCCAAGGGACTCTAGACAACTAGGAAGGTTGGCATGTGTACATGAGACTATGCCTAAGGTCGACGAACTCACAGTTCATGGCGCTAACTCAAGCTGTCTCAGGACACAAGTATTTATGAGTACCAATCATGTTCTATCCATATAATCTCTTACTGGCCTAATTATACAGCCAAGCAGTAAGGAAAGAGACACAGTATATCCATTCAAAAATAAACCACAATTCCTGAAACATACACCGTATAACCAAATTCATGCCCAGTTATAGCTAAATTACATAGAGTAAGAAATCACTTATCTATTACAGGTTGTCGCCAACCAACTGACTGTGGGTGTTCTTCCTTCCACCCAGCCATAGGCTCAGAGGCATTCAATATTATCACTCTGGCCACCCCTGTACCAAGCCATGATATCACCAGGGAACTCTCACTCTTCTTGAGGGTTCTCTCTCTGTTTCAGTTTCTATTTGGGTCCTGTTTTCTGCAACTTGGAGCTTTCTCACTCATTTGTGGCCTCGACGAGGTTTCTCATATGCTCTTCGGCATCAAGCTCACGGCCTTATTTTCATGATCCACTGGAGAGCTTTGCACCTCTCCCTTGCAAGCTCCCATTCTCGTCTTGTGTGTCCTTCTCCTTTCCTCTGTGTCCCTCTTACCTTGGACTGTTTCATCGACCTATCTTGTTCCTTCTGTCAAAAGGAAACTCAGGTCTACAGGTCCCTGCAGTACTTCGGTCTGACAACCCATGTTTCCTTTCATGGGGGTGGTTGGTGATTCAACCACCATCCTTTCTCCATTGACTACTTTCCTTTCCTTGGGATTCGAAGGAGGCTTATTATCCTTATCATGAAGATTTGGGGTTATTTGATATATGAACCCTCTTGTATGGTTTTCACATTCTTCCTCTAGTGATATCATGGCCAATACTTTCAAGGCTTCACCCCCACAATTAGTTATTTGGAAACTCAGTCAATAATACATTTACATTGTCCTCATGCCTTAGCACGGTAATTCCTATTTTATGATTAATTACAAATTGGGGGAAACAGGGTGTTACAGTGCCAATATATAGAGCAACATTGAAGAGGTCACCACATTCTTGGTGGCTATGTTATTCAAAGGAGGGAAAACAACTCATGTGACAATAATGTTGGCGATGGATTTGGTTAACTATAGGATCATGTAAATGGTGTTGTAGAAGTGAGGAAATCATATTGTAGCCTATTTGTCAAGGATGAAAATGATTTGTTTATGTATATCATTATGATGACAATAACAAAATAATTTGTTGTAATAATATAGGATATTTGTTTAAAAATATAAAGGGGATTGTGGTTTATCTTTAGTAAAATTTTAAAGGGGGATAGTTATGTTAATATTGACTTAGTGAGGGATGGGTTTATGTTGGCGCACTAGTGTAAGAACCTAGGTTCGAGTTATCTTAACCAATTAAACACTTCGGATAATGGCCCTTTCAGCATCACCTCCATGCAAGTGATGTCTCACCCGAGGCATCTATTGGGGCTGCAAGAGCCAAGTTTATGTAGTAGTGAGGGAATGGGAGGTGATCATTCTATTCATTCTCACTTATCAATTATATGTGTGTTATTTTTTCCTCATTCTTCATTAGTTACTTAGTGAATTCATTTACATATTACCATTATACTTCAGATTACAACATAAACTAATTACTGAGACATTCATAATTATTGTGCAATGATCACATAGAAACAAAATCTAGTCTAACATACATCAAGAAGGTATCCATGATCAATCACATAAAATAAAGTAAACACAATAGTTAAAATGGTTCACCCAACTTTGGGCTACGTCCACAATGGTTGACTTCTTTATTATGCTTTTGGTAATTGTCTCAGGCTTGCACACTGCGCTTATAAAGATACATCCTACTATATTTTCCTTCACCTAGCCTAGCCGCTCTGTAGTGAAAGCCTCTCTCTCTCTCTGCAACATCTCCTTAAAATTCAAACATAGACTCAATAGTGACTCTGTAGAACATTCTATCCCTCTCTTCTCGAATAGAACCAATGAGAACGAGAGAAGAAACCTTATCATCCCAACCCATTACATATTTATATATGAATTCTAGGGCTTAAAACCCTACTTTGCTCATCAAAAACTCTATTATAATTCATGACAACTCAAGTTAACTTGTTGTTTGGGATGCTTCTTCTACTTTTACACTTGCATGCTACTTTTTCCTTCTCGACAACTAGTCTTCTAGCTTTATGTGTCTTTCTTCTTTTGGCATACTGAACTATTATCCTTCCTTTTCTCTCACTTTCTTCTCTTTCTTTATTCCCTGCTTTATTCTTCTGCTTTATTCCTTTGCTTTATTCTTCTTACTGCACACTGTACTCTTGAATGTTCTCAACTACACACTGTACTCCTGAATGCACCTCAACTGGGCACTATAATCATGAGCCTTCATTGTCTTCCTTCTTCTTCTTCTTATTTTGTGCACATCTTCCATACTTGGGAATTTTATCAAAATTGTATCAAAAATTTCCTATCCAACAAGTCCCCAACACTCACATGTGGCTTGTTCTGACCAAGTTAGACCTGTTTTGTCATACTTTTCCACACCTCCATCAACTTTTGGAGGGTCTCCCTAGCTTTCTATACCTCTTTCCTCACTTCTTCTTCTTTACTCAAAATTTCATCCACAGTCTGTGCTGTGAAAGTTGTGAGCTTCTCCTTAGTCTCTCGCACTGCTTGCTTTGTAGTGCCTTACATAGTGGATAACTCACCTATCACCTAGAGTGCTTCGTCCGACAGGGGTTCCAATTTCTGCGCAATATTCTTATAGTTTGGTTTCATCTGTTTTACTTCAACATACAACTGTCTGTTATCCAGAATTGTTGTTATTCGCTCCGTAGGTGGTAAAGGATTAATTCTCTCATTGACTTGGTGGGCCTTCTCCTGCCTGCTCCTTATCTTATCCTCCATCTCCTTCAACTCTGGGTTCATCGTGAGCTGGCTCCAAATATATTTTCTCTTGCTGCACATCCTTGTGCATTCCTATTCTAGACTTTTGATCTTTGCAACTGATTTCTGCATTGTCCTATCACTTTGTTCCCTTTCTTCTGGTGGTGTCCCTGGTATCGTGTGAAACCCCAAGTATGAAATATTGGTGCATAACTCTTTTATTACTTTGCCAATCTTGGATACCTGTTCCTCCATTGTGGCTTCGACTATCATCGACACTTATGGGATTTATTTATATAATTTTTGGATGGTTGTTTAGATGTGTTGCACCATTTTTTCGACTTCATCCTTCTCCTTCATTGCTTTCTCATCCTTTTCTTTGTCCTCAGTCTTCTCCTTCAATGTTATTTCCACTTTTTTCTCCATTTCACTCTTTTCCCAGAGAGTTGTTGAGTATTCCTTCTGTAGTTATATAGTTTCCTCTACAACCTTTATCAACTCATTAGAAGCGACATCTGGGTGGAGTCGTAATTCCTTTGCGATACCTGTTTACAATCCCTGTAACATGATTGTGGGCATATGCGAGACGACTAAGTCCATGTGATTCAGTCCTTGTACTTGTCCTTGCATTTCGAGTGTGGATAACCCGATTGCATATACTGAGATTTTTATCACTCTACGCCCTTCACTCATTTGTGAGAAGTGAGAAGTGGTAGCTTCTAATTCCTCTGTTGCACCTACTGGTTATTCTTCCTTGGATATTCCTTTTTCTACCATGCTTACTATCTCCAATCGTTGTTGCAATTCCATCATCTACTCTTGCATCCTTTTGTTTATTCATCCTACCACTATGACATCTATTGAACTACCTCATCAGTGGAATCCTTTACTTGGTAACCAATGTGGTCCATGTCATCATATGTCAATGTATAAATGACCAGTTCCTTGTGCGCTTTCTTCTTTTTACCTACACCTCTTGCTAACTCCTTCCCCTTTTCCTTTCTTTTCCTTTTTGTCCTGAGCACTATTTGATGTGTTTTTTTATTGATGGTGCACTTTTTGGTATATCCTCTGTGCCATTTCCTTTACTGTGTTCCTGACCATTCCATGTACCTTTATGTTGTTCTTCCTCTTCATTCCTTGGTTTCTCTATCTCAGTTCCATCTGCAAGGATTTTCCAATATCGGTTCCAATCCTGCATAATTAGCTGGATATCTTCTTCAGTAACCTTGTATTTTGTTTGGAACCACTCCTCTCTCGGGTCCTTCTTTACTTGGATGTATATATGATGCTAGTCTACTCAAAACTGCATGACCAATGCGTATGCTTCCACCAGTTCTGGTGTTATGCGTGGTGTGTCCTTAATGCACCGTCGAATCCTTTCAGCATAGAGAAAAAGATTGACGTTTGTGTCTGTTTGGTGTCGTTTATTCATTGTATACTAGAATTTCTGGTACTTTGCTTCCATACATGGTTTCCCTCTTAGGCCCAATAATTTCATGTCCTATGGTTCTTCCTAGATGTGAATGCAAGAAAAATTAGAATCATGGATAATGGAACTCCATATCTCTATCTTGTGCATCCACATAGTCAATAAGAAAATTTTTTAATAGGAAGGGCACCCAAATCATTAAGGTCCCTTCCAAAAACTTCTTTGTCACAACTATCACTCTTGCTCGCACTTGATCCTTACTGCATTTCCATAGCATCTTGGATGCTAACGCCTATGTCACAAGTCTGATAGTTGGGTTGCATATGTTGGGCATGTCCAGGTCGCATATCCCTCTAACTGTGAAACAAATTTGTTTCATGGCCTCTAACAAGGCCTTGTCACTCTTTCTATCTACAAACATCGGGGTGGGATATTTTCCTTGTGTCGGTATGCCTGTGATATTGGTGATCAAGTCTATGTCGATCGATATTTTCCTATCCATAAATATATACCCTCCATGCACACAATATAGGAGTAACTTAACGCATGCATTTACTTCGTTTCTCCTTTCGAAGTGTGGGATGTTGAACTTGTTGAGAAGGACTGTTCACTCCAATCATCTAGCCCATACTTGGGGCATAGGTATGCTCTGGTTTGTCACTAGGTCTACTTTTAAATATATATAATGGTGGGGCACCAGTTCATGGAACTTCTCTGTGTCTTTAATTTCATGGTTTGCATATCGAAGTTGTGGCACCTTCCCCAACATATCTTTGTCAATGATGACCCCTTATGGTATGTCAGGCATCACCAATATGTGGTTAACATTCTTCAGAACTATCACTGGTGGGTCATCTTATTTTCTTTTGATGCAGACCCCCACCACCTCCTCGGGCCCACTTTACCTTTGGGTCTAAGGATCATCCTATTCGGGAGCTATAGAAGCTCACAGGTTCACACATAACCCTCAATTTAACTTCCACAGGCCTACTCCCCCTCTTTTCGAGACTAAATTACCTTTCAAAGGTTTTGCAAATTCAAGGGCAGAGTCCACGTGCCCCTGGGGTTGAAACCGTGGGATTGTTATTCAAACTTCATAGAATTTGGGACTTCAGAGCCTATGAGATTCAAGATTCTCAGAAGAAAAACAATGCGATCCTCCCAAATGGAGAATTTATGGAGAGTCGAACTCCTTGTGGGATCGACGGTTCTAGATATCCATCGAGATCTACGGTCACAAAAGTATTTGATTATCCAAGCTTCGGTGGTTTTGAAAATGCCTCCCTCCAAATCTTCTGGAGTAGCAGACTGATGAATGGGTGTTAGTGACAGATCAATGGTTCTTGGGCGTTGGTAGACATATGGCCCATATTTGTTTCAGGATTCAGGAGTCTGGGTGATATCCCATTACATCTCTTCGTAACCCTACGAAGTTCGAACTAGCAGAGTTGCAATAGTCCCTCCACGTGTCCCTTCGCTAATCGACAACCAAGGCTCACTCCATCCTTCGAGCCTCTAGGAACCTATGCACTGAACACTTCACAAATCCTCCAAAGTTTCTAGTCCCTAAACCTATTGATTTTGTGATGCATGTCCTTGACAATGGACGACCCTGATGAACTTCGTTCTTTGGGTCTCTGAGGTCTTGAAACTCTCAACCCTTGCTTCCTTCTGGACTTACAAATCTCCAGAGTGGTGTTGATGAAGATCAATGACTCTCCTCCTCTGATAAATCAATGGTCACAATGGAATCTGGGGCTCTGAACTTCACGATCCCTCTACTCTAGAATCACCACTCCTAACTTCCTCTAGAGTGTTAGTCCACCAGAGTACATGATCTGCTAACACGTGTCCTTGAGAATTGGACGACCATGATTAGCTTCGGACTTCAGGACTTCGAGGGTTCTCACGCTTCCACACTCTAAACCTTCTGAATGTGTGAAGTCTGAAGGACTTCACCAATTAATTCTTGTGCAACTCTTCCAGATATGATGACTATCCACTCTTCTATGATTTCCTGAATGAATCCCATCCATTGGTTTCAGTTCTTTAATAAATCTCCTTCCCTTTGATATTTTAAACGTTATTTCTTCTAATCTTTGATATTCGAAGGGTTTCAAACTCTGGCACATGGCTTTTTCTATTTCTTAGACTAGAAGTCTCGAAGGACTTTTTATGTGTGCTCCTTGCACTCAACTTCCTTAGAAAGTTTCAACACCCTTTATCAGTGTCGACCCTATGCTCTCTTTGCACGAGTCTTTCACAGATATATTATACTTGGAAGAGTACGTGCATGCCTTTCACTCTATCTGTGAACTTTCCCTCTATCCCTCTTGATCTTCAAAGTCCTTTCAACGACTCCCAGCCTGCGCACTCTTTGCGTGGGCACTATTCAATGTTTCAGAAGAGAAATAAATGAAACTTATGAAAATATTAAAGATTAATTCACATAAACATGAACCACATACATAGGCATGTAAAACACAGTAAACATAACCTAATTCAATCAATTAACTCAGAGATAGATAAAAACCCAAGCATTTGAAGACATATTCTTCTCTTATATTCAAATAAAAACACATACACAGAGTTCTTACAATCTTCTCCTCTTCCCCTCGTAACAACCCAACAACAACAACAACAAATGGGAATAAAATATAAGTTATATACATGAAGGGGATTCTTGAGCCTTCCCTCCTAACTACCTACTGCTATCACATCAGAATTAAGCATCCTACTTCTAGGATAGCTATGAAGTTATGAGAATTTACAAAGTAGATAAGGATTGATGCTCAACATCTATGCAATCCTTCCATACATTAAATTAATTACAATCCGCTAGGATCTTTTGGAATGGATTCAACCTCCAAACATTTAGTGGTCATTAATTACATCCTTTTCATAAATTCAAAATTCAAAAAGGCGCTTCCTCCTTTGAGAATTCAAATCCGCTCCGATATACTCATTGGATGATGCATTTTCCTCTATCCTGGCTTCCTTTTAATTCCAATGGTGATGCTTCTGTATCATACTCCTTATTGGCACGTAATTGATCAAACTAGGGTATTTCTCAGGTTACCAACAAAAGGTACTGAGTAGTCTAGAGCACTGGCATTTTCATCTCCTCCTAAGAGAATAAGTCTCACCCGAAGCGAAACCAAGACAAGAAGGATAGGGAAGGGCAAGGATACTACTTAGGAGGGTTTCCAGAATCTTTAAGATTCACCATAACCTTGTGCAAGACAGAATAACCAAAGAATAGATCTGAACTCATTCATAACTGGTACTGAAGACATAGAAGTTACGACAACATTTGTAAATAGAGACAGTGAATTGATCTTATTAGACACAAGGAAGTAAAGTATAGAGATGATTCATAATCATAAACACAAAATGACATAATAATTTCAAAATTTCAGGACCTTCCATATATATTATCAAAAGATGTTCTCAGATACAATATCATAGATATGAGTCAGTACTATGTTACAAGCTTCTGGCTCTGGACTCATGCCTCAGAGCTCTATCTACCCTTTTCCCCAAAATGTATACATATTTAAAATCATAGAACCTACATGGAGTAGAGTGATACTCTATCTACGCCTTCTACCCCCTCTATGACAAAACCCAACAACCAACAACAACAACAACCAATAATAAACCCTTTTACAATCATATGCATCTCATACATATAGGCTGAGTAAGATCTTCTGGCTTTAGACTTTGCATTCTTTCTTGTTCTTGTTTTGTTGTAACTTCTTTTGCCTTGCTGGTGTTGCATTGTCCCTCTTCACAACTATTTTATGTTTCTTTGATTGCTCTATTGTCCATCTCCTTTGTGTCTTGCACAACTCATGTTTGAAAAAAATTGGGACTGTAGTCTTCCTTGCAACACTTTTAACCAAAAACGAAGGGCCCAACAGGCTCTGACCACAATCCTTGACTCACCCTCAAGTCAAGTCCTTGGGTCTTCCGTTGCTTCTGGGAGTTCCTGTTGATTTTCTTTGTCCTCCGTCTCCGCTTTGATTTTATATTTTACTTGTGCCTTTTCCTTTTCTGCCTATTCAAATGAAGGGCCCAACTCTGGGACCAACTCTAAGGCTCTCTTCCTAACTTCTTGAAAACCCACAATTTTTTCGTTCCATTTCCTATCAAGGAGTGAGGCTTCAACTACGAACTATTGAGTCACATCTCTAATGCATACTTTAGTCTTGGATGAGACCAGGGATTTCCATTTGGAATCTGCTATTGCATCTACCTGATGCATCTAGATGTACACTGTCTGAATGACAGGTATAAATTCACACAACTCTTTCTTGTCTACCGATTGCACTTCAAATAGAGAATTCAACTCATTGTCTACCTGATGGATCTGATCAAATTTATCCTGCTACTCCAACAGATCCATGGTGACCGCAACTTCTTTGTTGAGCAACTGTATCCTTGCGTGCACATCCTCTAGAGTTTGGTTTCACCTTTAAATGATACCCATCAAATCACTAACTTCACGAAATATCTTCATGCATTCAGTTGTGCATTTGTGCAGTGTTTCTCTGGCATTATTTCCTTCCAACATTACTTTTTCCATATTCTCTTGAAGCTTCCTAGGTTGCTTCTCTACTTCACACTAGATTTTCCGCAGCTGTGATTCCAGATTCTCTATGCGAATGGCCAACTATGACCATGCTCGATGGAGTAGCTCAATCTGCTGCTCAGGCTCTCCTGCAGCACTAAATTCTGATAGTTGTGGTGTTGCCTTCCTTATCTCTGGCCAGGCTTCGACAAGCTTCTCCTGGACTCTTTCCAGTTTTTGCTTCACCTGAAACTTGGCGTATTTCTCTTGTTTTTTGTGTGCTTGGGCAGGGAGTGATTCCTCCCTTGCGAAATATGCATCCCTTTCGACTTGTTGGATCCTCTACTCCAGCTGATTAGTTGAGGCTCTGATCATCCCGACTGACTGTGTTGTTGGCCACTATGCGAGAAGAAGGGGTGGCATCCCTGGGTACTCAAACCTGCAGTGGGATTCCAATGGACTTCGAATGCTTGGAGGATGTCTCCACCTCTTCTTCTCATGTGGATTGTCCTAGTGAAAGCCTCAACCTCAACGTTGAAGGCAAGAAAGGTAGCACTTATGTTCTGGCTAGGCAGAGCTACATCAACTCTGTGCACTTTTGTGGGTTTTGGAGTACTAGCTCCATTTGTTCCTGCAACGAAGTTGCACTCTGTCTAGATGCCATATCAGGTTTATTATGAACCTTTGTTACATCTTCCTCTTTGTGGCCCTCAACTTTTGTTTTTTCACTCTTTTCGACAATGCCCTCAACCTTGGTCGTTGAGGGAGTGCACTGACGACTTAGGACATGCAATTTTGGTACAGTTTGTATCTCTGTTGAAGGAGAAGTGTCCTGAATTGGTACAAAGTGGACAATTTTTTGGCTTTGAGCTTTGAGGTTTGGACCAGTGAGTTCTAGTCTCTCCTCGGGTAGCGTGGGAGGGTCCAACTGCATGGGATCTAGGCTAGTGGTTTAGGACAGGATGGTTATTTCTCTAGGTGGCGACTGGGGTTATGGGGGTTGTTCAATAATGATGGTGGCGGATGGAGTGGTGTTAGGCTTAGGGTCATCCTGGATATCAATAAATTTGGGCCGCTTGAGCCATTGCTTGAGTGCAAGGAATGGTGGATGATATTGGCTGGGGATTCATAACCTTTACTAGGGAGATCCTCGTCCTAGGTTTCTTGGCCGATGGGTTTCTGATGAAGGCAGCACTGAGAATTTCATTGACATCCTTACTTGTCAACATGGATTTCTCTGGAAGCCATGAGAACATGGGTAATGTTCTCTTCTTGTTCTCTAGCGGCTACGTCTCTTCCTCCTCCTCTGAATTCGTCTGCACTGGAGTCTCTTTCTTTTGTTCCTCCAAGCCCGAGCTCGGTCCTACCCCTGCTTCCTGGCCCCTTTTATTCAATATTTTCGCTGATAGAAGGTAGCACATCCCCAACTTGTGTGGGTTGCGTTTGACTCCTGGCCATGATATGACCTCCTTGTCGAAGACCTCCTCATCCAGGTAAAATGGTAGCATCCGAGAGTGGAAGTATTCTTTCTTGGCATGCCTTGGCCATACGAATATGTGGTGGCAATTCATGATGAATGCAATGTTCCTCGTGTTGAGGTTGAGCAATTCTTGCATAATGGACAACCTCTGAGTTGTGTCTAAAGACCTATTGTACCATTTCAAGAACATTGTGTTGTTGAAAGTAGTGTTTTCCAAGTCTGACCTTGAGTGCCAAGGCTTGAATATATTTTCCAATCACCCCTTATCTGTTGGCGATACTGGTATTCCAGCAGGTGGAATCCACTTAACATGGACAACGCAACTAATAAGTATCCATAAGTGAATGTGCCACCCTTCTCCTGAGCTTCCTTGCAATCCACTAGGAGCTCTTCAAGCAAGTAATTGCACCAGTTGAATATAGTGTCTTTGGCACAAAAATATTCCACTTATAAGGCATCCAATGTGCATTTTCCTTTGTAATATGACCACATGAACTTGCTAGAAATTATGTAGCAACCATTTCTGACTGTCTCGGGTAGAATGGGGTCAATCTTGGTTGTGCTTCCCCCCTCTATGTATGAAATCATTCATACAAACTCGGTTCCCCCTTTTTGTTCCCATGATTTATGGGACCCTGAAATCCTTTGGATACATCCTCTCCTTAGATGGATAATCCAGTAAGATGATGGATGTATTCTGTGTGAATTGGGTATATTCTATCCAACCATAGGCTTCTGTCATGTACTTTGCTAAAGAGGAACTTGGTACATCTCACAACCTCCCTAGTAGTGACAAAAACTATCAAATCCAGACCTTATCGTTTAATAGATGAGAATCCTAGCGTGAATACCAATTGTATCTTTGTGTGTCACGACTTTATGGTTTAACATATTTTAGATGGGTTACTATAAAATTTATAAAGGATATGACTGGACTAGGTTCGTGTGTCACATGGACTAGGATTGCGTCCATATTCACTCTCCCTCCGACCACAATGGGGTCCCTGTCACATTTAATGATTGTAATTAGCAGATTCATGGCTCTTTTGATACTATGCTGCTGAGTAAGAAGTTATAAATCAAAACACCCTTAGATGGAAGAAAAATGAAATACATTTCATGGCACAACAATGCACACTTCGAATTTATTAACTGAATTCATAGAAATTGCAAAAAAAATCAAATCTAGCTACTATACATGCTCCTTTGGACTAGAGAAACATTCCTTTAACTCAGTTCCGAGCCATATAGGGTTTTAGGAGAGTGCCATTTACCCATCCCAATTGAAGTATACCATCCAGTTGTGTGAGTCTGACTGCTCCAGAAGGTCGGATCTCCACAACTATAAATGGTCCCAACCAATGCATGCACAACTTTGCTGGATGTTTCTGGTATCGAATGTCATAAAGTAGGACCTTATCTCCTTGAACAAATGTTTTAGTATTAACGTGTCTATAATGCCAAGATTTATGCCTTGATTTCTCAATTGATTTATGAAAGTCTGCTAAGAACCTGGTCTCTTCAAGTTCTTTTAGTTCCATAAGCCTCTGCGCGACTGATTCATCCTATGACATGTGTGTAATCTGTACAATGTATAGACTCAGGGTAATGAATTTTGCAGGTAACACAACCTCTTTCCCATAAACTAGCTGAAATGGAGTATATTGGTGGAGTTTCTTTGTGGTTGTCTTGTAAGCCCATAAAACTGTTGGGACTCTGTCATACCAATCCTCCTTGTTTTCACAACAAACCTTCATTAATCCTCTCCCCAAAATATTGGTAAATGCCTTTACAATTCCATTGGCTTGCAGATGGTAGGGGATAATTTTATGATGTTGAATTAAGAACTCTGTTGTAAGCTTTAATATTGTACTAATGATAAAATGACCACCCTGATCACTGGTCAGACTCTAGGACATCCAAACCGAGTGATAATATTTTTCAAAAATAAACCTGGCACCATTATCGATCAAGCAATCCTGGATAGTTATTGCCTCCACCCAACGTGTAAGGTAATCAATTC
>JASDQU010103857.1:26104-75565 GCA_032191745.1 Picea mariana
CTTGTATTGTGTGTCTTCTGTGTTTTGTTTATGCATTTGTTTTATTTTATTGCTCCACGGTCCTATTTTTCTAACACTTCTTTAGTTTTATTGAAGACTAGGATATCATCCAAATATACAATAACAAACTTACCTATGAAATCCTTTATTACTTCATTCATCAATCTCATGAATGTGCTTGGGGAATTTTTTATGAAAAATTACATGACAAGCCACTCATACAATCCTTCATTTATCTTGAATGTTGTCTTCCATTCATCTCCCTCTCTCATTCTTATCTGGTGATAGAAACTTTTTAGATCTATATTAGAAAAATAACTTGCTCCACTTAAGCAATCCATCAAATCATCCATTTTAGGTAAAGGGAACCTATACCTGATGGTTATCTTTTTAATGGCTCTCGAATCTGTACACATTCTCCATCCTCCATATTTATTTGGACTTAACACAGTTGGTACTACACATGGGATTAAACTTTCTCTGACCAATCCTTTCTCTAATATATCTTGGACATGATTCTTGACCTCTTCATTCTCTTTAGGTGTCAATCTGTATGCTTCTTTGTTTGGCATAATTTCTCTTGGAATAAGGTCAATGTGATGACTAATGCCCCTAATGGGTGGTAAAGAACAAGGTAACTCATGCACCACAATATCAACAAAATTATCCAACAGTTCTTGAATTTCCAGGGGAAAATAATCCACATAATTATTGGTGAGAATAACTCTTGGATTTATTACTACAACAAACTACATTTCTTGTTCCTTTTTTACTTCTTTCAATATCTCCTTCCCACTCATAAGAAGTATTCTTGGACTAGATTCTCCCCTTACTCTGTCTTCTATTGGTAGAAGCATGTGCTTGCATCCATTCTTTCCAAGAGTGTAAGTGTTACTTCTCCCATCATGTACGACTTTCATGTCATATTACCAAGGTATTCCCAATAAAACATGACAAACATCCATGGGTATTACATCACACAAAATTTCATCCTTATAACCTCCTATCTTAAATTTGAATTTACATTGTTGACTTACCATCACTTGGTTTCATTTATACAACCACGATACCTTGTATGGGTTTTTGTGTGCAATTGTATCTAACTCAAACTTTTCCACCATCTCTGTGGACACTAGATTTTTAGTACTCCCACTGTCTATAATTACTTTGCATACTTTGTATTTAGTCTTGCAAGCAGTTCTAAACAAACTGTTTCTCTAAACTAGATTTTTTTCCTCCTTCTCTGGTTTTATGAGAATTTTTCTCATCATGAGGGTCTAGGGACTTTCCCTCCTCTATTGGTTCTGTGTCCACATTCCTCTTTTTTTCTTCTAAAATGTGAGCTTCTCCACCTCCTCTCTTTCTCTCGGGACATTCCCAAGACATATTCCCTGTCTTTCCACAAGCATAACATTTTATCTCTCCATCTCTGCCTCTTCCTCTTCCTCAAAGAAAAGAACTCCTTCCACCATAGTGTCCCCCTTTGGAACTTCCTCCCTTCTCTGTATCGCTATGGTACTTTCTGACTTCTGGTTTTGGTTTCTAGAATTTCTCTCTAACTATTCCTATGCCTATGTTTGGGGATTTTACTCTATTCCGTTGGATTTGATTCTTGGAAAACTTGTCCTTAGCTTTCAGGTATTCCTTATAGTAATCCTCCATTTTTCTCACATTCATCATACTGATCTAATCCTGGATTTCATACCACAGAACATTTATGTACCTGACAGTTTTCTCTTCATCGTTCTCTCTCTGTCCTACCCTAATATTCAACCTGTAAAATTCTTCTCTATATTATTTCACTGTAAAACCCTTCTATCTGAAATTCTATAGCTTTTGAAACATATTTACCTGGTAATATTTGGGTATAAATATAACCTTTAACTTTTATACCATCCTATCCCAACTATGGATTTTTTGCTTACCTTTGTTCCTTCGATCAACTTGTAGTTCATCCCACCATAGCACTGCATGTCCTTTTAACCTTGCGACATCATGCTTTACCTTCTTCTCTTCATCAATTTATTCATAATTGAAGTATTTATCCATATAAATTACCCAATCTAACAATTCATCAACATCTAGGTTTCCTTTGTACAATGTGACCTCTATATTTGTTATTTCCCTCATTTTTGCAACAACTCTTAACATTCGCTCTTCTGCTGCCTCTTCTTCTACGACTTCTTATTTTTTGAGTTACTTCATACACACCTAGGATTTATTTTTCCTAAGGTTTTTCATGTGTTTATTGGTCATTATTCAGTCTCCTATATTTTAGGAAGAATAATCCTCCAGGAAGAATATTCTCTTCAGTTTTCACTTCAGTTTGATCAGTTGAGTGGAGTCTAGAAGCTACATTGAGATTATCACCATGCAACATTGGGATCATCACTAGATAATGCACATTTTACTTGTTATCATCACCAAACTAGAGAATTACCCATGATTCCCTAATCTCCTCCTCACTTCACTCTGTTTTAGTCAGTTAACTGAAGACTGATAGCATAGTGAACTCAACTAGGTGGAAGTTCACCCCTGTAATTGCCTGAGAGACTAGACTAGGTGGAAGTTTACTCCCATAACTATTGGTGTTTGTCTAGATCTCTATAGACCACCACTATGGTGCATTGAATTCTCCTCCAGTGCACATTGGTTGAGTTATACAAATTATTTCATGTGTAAATTATCAATTATTCATTTGGTTAATGAGAATTCTTCCATTCTTTTCTCTCATGCTTCTCTTTTCTTATATTTTCTCTGCAACTGTGTATGTCAATTCCCAACTAGATCTATTCTTTGTACGTTCAACACATTTACATGGTATCATAGCTGACAGAATTCTATGGAAAATACACACCAAATTATTTTTTGCAAGTACCAAAGATAGAAGACAGTGGAAAAATGGAATTTTCAAAAGAATTCATTCTTACACCTTACAATTACTTTTCATGGAAGGAGAATATGATCATGAATCTTCGAAGAAGAGGATTGTATAGGTTAACCATGAACACAGAGATAGAACCAACATCATCCATAGAAAAATCCAAGTATCTAAATTGAATGGATGAAGCATTCATAACAATTTGCAGTCTCATTTCTCCTCATCTCCTCTTTCACATATATTCCTGTAAAACCCCCAATGAATCCTAGATCACCATGGAAGGGATATTTGGAAAACGTGATGATATGAGGGGACACATGCTCAATGTGAAATTTGTCACATTGGATCCAAAAATATTCGAAAATATCCAAGATTTATTTACCAAATATAAGGATTTACTGTCGCAACTCAAGGCTTCCGGGGTTGATAAATCTAAGGAGGAGAAACAAATGGTTCTCACCATTCTCTCCAAAATTGGTCATGAATTATCATTATTTGTATCCACATTCCATTCAGTTATATTCACCTCTGGAGCCACCTAAAAGATTCCCTCTCTTGAGGAATTTATCGAATCTCTGACAAAAGAGCAGACCAAACTCATCAAAATGGGAAAAATCAAAGGCTGAAAGGCGTATGCACTCACTCTAAAAAATGGAAGTGGTCATCAATATCAGAAATAAAAATATAAATACAAAAGGAAATATCATGAAAATATGAAGAAGGAAGGGTACTCAAAACCCTTCAACGATGCCTTCAGATCCAAAGGTGGAAAGGGAAGAAAAGGAGAGAAATGCACATACTGCCAAAAAGGATTCCATCTAGAATCCATATGTATGAATAAAAAGATAGATATAATAATGAACCAAATACTTCAAAAAAAAAACCTTGGATATCGGATCCCTGAGGGTGCCAAGAAGAAGAAGCCAGAAGATCATAATTCCAAGAAATAAAATTCTAGCCATGCCTTGATTGCCATCAACTCCTCTCCTGATGCTTGGATCATAGACTCAGGAGAATCACATCAAATGGATGCCAAAAAAGAAATATATTCTTCATTGGATGCATGCAAAGTTAATCCTATTTTGATGGGGGGAAACTCTCCAGTCAATTTCACCAAAAAAGGAAGGATTGAACTCACCAATGGAAGCTTCGAGAATGTGCCGCATGTTCCCAAACTTTCCGTCAATCTTCTCTCCGTGTATCAGATGAAAAATTTGGTAACCAAAAAGAAATTCATATTCACACCTAATGATGTGGACATATATGACATGCAAACCAATTCCAGGGTTGTTATCTAGGATTTGCACATTTTCTAGGCTTTACACATTTGCTATCAGTCTAGGCTTTACACATTTTCTGAATTTAGTGAAACAGATTTTGCTTTACTGCTTACCCATGCTAATGAAAGTAGTAGGATATGGGGTCCTCGAGGTGTAGAATAGTTGGTGACATAGTGTGTTGTTAAGGCACTCTGTGATGTTAAAGTCACCGGTTCGAAACCCGTGGGGACAAAAAATCCAGCCATGTTAAGGGTTGGTGTGGGTCAGGCCGGGTGCGATCCTCGGGTGGTTTTGATGGATTATATTCCCATGAGTCATGGTGTCTTAGCCATAGGTTAGTCCCACATGTCACAGACAAACTAATAAACAAAAAAAAGGAAAGCAGTAGGATATGGCACAAAAGTTTCGGGCATTTAAATTTTAGATATATGCAACAAATTAGCAAGAAAGGATTGGTTGATGGTCTAACAAACATATATTTCTCCAAAGGAATCTGTTAGGGATGTGTTCTTGGAAAATACCCTAAAGAGAAATTCGACAAAGGAAAGACTCAAAGATATTTATCTCCTTTAGATGTGATCCATAGTGACCATATGGGCCCTTTTCCGCATCCATCAATTAGAAAAGTAAGGTATGAGCTCATTTTTGTTGATGATTTCTCACGTTTCACATGAATTTACTTTCTCAGGAAAAAATCAGATATATTTCAACACCTCAAAGATTTCAAAGCCCTAGTTGAGACATAGTCAGGAAATAAGATCAAAATCCTCCGAAATGATAATGGGGGAGAGTATGTCAACGATGAGATCCAAAATCTTTTTAATGAGGCAAGGATTCAGTTGCAACACACAATTCCTTATACTCTGCAGTAAAACATAGTTGCTGAGTGGAAAAATTGATCTCTAAAAGAGATGGCATCTTGCATGCTACATGCAAAGTCACTTCCCAGAGACTATGGGACAAAGAACTTAATTGTGAAACCTACATTCAAAATAGATATCCCCATACATCTATTAAGGATAATACCCCCTATGAGGCTTGGAGCGGCCTCAAACCAGAAGTGACCCACTTTTGTATTTTCAGATCACATGCATGGGCCCAGATTCCCTGTGAAAAGAGGAAGGCACTTGATCCATAGAGCACAAAGTGTATATTTGTTGGATACCTCAACAGTGTGAATGGATATAGACTTATTGATGTTTCCTAGGATAGGCTCATCATTGAGCAAAGTTTCCAATTTAAGGAAAGTGTCTCGCATGTACCTCAATAACTGTATGCAAACACCTTCATTCTTCCACCTGTCAGAGATGATGAGCCTGCACATGCCGACTCTTCTTCAGATAAGAGTTATGGTTCAAAGGATTCAGATGATCCAAATACATAGTTAGTATAGTCAGATGCATATTCAATGCATGTAGATGCATATGTAGAGCCAGAGCCGAGGCCCAAGTGGGCTTAGAATACTCTTCAGGATGCAGGGGATCTTGTTGGTGATCCAGCTGATACTAGGAGGACTCGATCTTATTTCGAGGAGCATCCTCTTGCACTCACTTCCACTAAACCATTTCCACCCAGGAATATTTTCTTCGTTCAGTATTCATATCCATAGTCTTATGGTGAGTCTCTTGGAAATCCCTTTTGGGAATACGCCATACAAAATAAGTACAAATCCTTCCTCGAAAACTAGACTTGGGATCTGGTTCCCCTTCCTTCTAGAAAGAAACTTGTCAGGTCCAGATGGGTCTACAGGACCAAGATCACAATAGATGGATAGATTAGTAGATACAAAGCAAGGCTAGTTTCCAAAGGCTTTCAGTAGGTGCATGGCATTAACTATGATGAGACCTTCTCCCGAGTAGAGAATATGGACTCCATATGTTTGGCTCTTGCCATTGCGGAAACCAAGGGATGGGAATTCCATCATATGGACATGAAGAATGAATTTCTTCACGACAATCTCTCTAAGGAGATCTATATGGATCATCCCTAGGGATTTATGCATGATTCATCTTTGGTATGTAGATTGAAGAAGTCCCTTTATGTCCTCAAGTAGGCTCCAAGGGAATGGTATGCCAAGATGGACTCCTACATGTTGTCACAGAAGTTTGTACATTGTAAGTTAGACCCAAATGTTTACATGCTCAAGACAACTGACTCACTTCTACACCTAGTTTTGTATGTTGATGATTTGTTGATCATCGGTTGCTCGACTTCAACAATTGTTGCAGTCAAGAGGATTCTGCATGACAGGTTCTTGATTATGGACATGGGTAAACTACACTTCTTCCTTGGACTTGATATCAGTCAGGATGCATCAGGAATAAAATTGTCTTAGGTCAAGTATGCACAAGATCTCCTTGAGAGATTTCACATGACATACTACAAGTCTGCTCTGACTCCTTTCCTATTAGGAGTCAAACTTGAGGATGACAGGGACACTCCACTGGTTGACAACACATTGTACAGACAACTAGTGGGGATCTTGTTGTATCTCACACACTACAGACCATACCTCTCCTATGGAGTTGGCATAGTCTCTAGGTTCATGCAGGAGCCGCATGAGCTACATTGGAAGGCTGCAAAGTGTATCCTTAGATATGTACAGGGAACTATCACCTTTGGGATTCATTATGCAATAGAATCTACATTGGATCTCATCGAGTTCATTGATTCTGACTGGGATGGCGATAGCACTGATCAAAATTCCACATCTGGTTACTCACTCAGTCTTGGTTTCGTACCTATCTATTGGTCTAGCAAGAAGCAAGCTGATATTTCTCTATCTTCATTTGAGGTAGAGTAAAGAGGGGTAGTTAACAAAACCATTTAGAATATGTGGCTACAAAATTTTTTCACCAAGTTGGGCATTTAGTTTCATTGATTGATCGTCATATGGTGTGACAACCAGATCACTCTGAACTTATGTAGAGATCCATTTTAAAGGCAGTGGATGAAGAACATTGAGATCCACATGCACTACATTCGAGACTTAATACACGAGGGGATCATCGGCCTGTACTTCTTTCCTTCAGCAGAACATACTGCAAACATCTTCACCAAGACCTTCACTGAGCATAAGTTCCATTCTCTGCAAATTCATGTTGGAGTGAAGGACACAGTTTCCTAACCACTTCTAGTTCTTCTTTTTACATAAATTGTACCTTGAGGGTGGGTTTTTCCCATGCGAGTTTCCCTCTTTCCTCACTTTATTTCAGTGTATCTTTTGTATTTGGGTACCTAACATGGCCTCGTTTCCGGGACCCATTCTTTATTTTCACCATAGTGATGTTCAGGGGGGGTGTTGGAGTTACTTCACACACACATAAGATTTATTTTTCCTAAGGTTTTTCCAATGTTTATTAGTCATTATTCAGTCTCCTATATTTTAGGAAGAATATTCCTCTAGGGAGAATAGTCTCTTCAGTGTTGACTTCAATTTGATCAGTTGAGTGGAGTTTAGATGCTACATTGGGATTATCACCATGCATCATTGGGATCATCACCAGATAATGTGAATTTTCCTTGGTATCATCACCAGACTAGTGCATTACCCATGATTCCTTGATATCCTCCTAACTTCACTATATTTCGGTCAATTAATTGAAGACTAATATACTAGTTAACTCAGCTAGGTGGTAGTTCACTCCCATAATTGCCCGAGAAACTAGACTAGGTGGCAATTTACTCTCGTAACTTCTGGTGTGTGTCCAGATCATGCTATACCACCACTATGGTGCATTGGATTCTCCTCCAGCGCACATTGGTTGAGTTATATAGAGTATTTCATGTGTAAATGATCAATTATTCATTTGGTTAATGAGAATTATTCCATTATTTTCTCTCCTGCTTCTCCTTTCTTCTATTTTCTCTACAACTGTGTATGTTGATTGCTAGATAGATCTATTTTGTGCATGTTCAACACATTTACACTTCTACTTCTAATTCTTCACTTTTAGCCTCACTGACGTCACCAAAATCAGGTGCTCTCCTCTATGCTATCTCCATGGCATCCGATATCGCACAAAGTCACCTCATTTCTTCTTCCAGGGCTAGATTTTCTATAGGTTTGTCCATGCATATGTTTGGCATCATAGTGATAAATATCCTTCCTCAAAGAGATAAATTTCATGCTCTGACACCACTTGACGTAGACCCCCACCACCTCCTGGGGCCTGATTGACCTCCCGGTCTAAGGATCGTCCTATTTGGGAGCTGGATCAGCTCACAGGTTCCCACAAAACCATCAATTTAACTTCCACAGGCCTATTCCCCCTCTTTTCGGGCCTAAATTACCTTTCATAGGCTTTGACAAGTCAAGGGTAGATTCCATGCCCCCCTGGGATTGAAATTGTGGGGTTGTTCTTCAAACTTTGTAGAATTCGAAACTCCAGAGCCTCTTAGCTTTAGAAGTATCAACAGACAAACAATGTGTTCCTCCTGAATGACGAATTTATGGAGCATTGAACTCCCTATGGGATAGATGGTTCTATATCTCCACCAAGATCTACAGTCATAAAAGTCTTCGGTTATCCAATCTTCAGGGGTTTTGAAAACACCTCCCTCCAAATATTCTGGAGTAGTGGACCAAAAAACAGGTGTTAGTGACAGATCAATGGTTCTCAAGAGTTGGCAAACAGATGAAATAGATATTTTTTTAGGCTTCGAGAGTCCAGGTGATCTCCTGTTACATCTCTTGGTAACCCTACGAAGGTCGAACTAGAGGCTTTGTGATCCACCCTCCATGTGTCCCTTCACTGATCGATGGAAAAGTATCACTCTAGCCTCCAGGAACCTCTACAGTAAATGCTTCACAAATTCTCTGAATTTTCTAGTCCCCAAACGTCTTGATTTTGTGACATGTTTCCCCGACGATGGACGACCCCGATGAAATTTGTTCTTTAGGTCTCTGGGGTCTTGCGACTCTAAATCATTTCTTCCTTCTAGAATTACGAATCTCCAGAGTGGTTTTGATGAATATCAATGGCTCTCCTCCTCCAATAAATCAATGATCATGATGGACTCTGGGTCTCTAAACTTCGGGAGACCTCTACTCTAGAATCACCACTCCTAACTTCCTTCGGAGTGCTATTCCACCAGAGTACATGATCTGCTGACACGTTTCCTTGGAAATTGGATGGCCATGATTAGCTCTGGCCTTCAGAAATTCGAGGGTCTCGATGCCTCCTTACTTTAAACGTTTCGAACACGCGAAGTCTGAAGGACTTCACCAATTAATTCTTGTGCAACTCTTCCATATCTTAAAATTGTCCACTTTGATATTCTTAAACATTGTTTCTTTTGAGATTTGATATTCGAAGGGTTTTGAACTCTAGTTCACACCTTGCGCTATTTCTCAGACTTGAAGTCTCTAAGGACTTTCTGTGTGTGCTCCTTTCACTCACCTTCCTTAGATATTTTCAACACCCTTTATTAGTTTTGACCCTATGCACTCCTTGCACAGGTCTTTCACAGATATCTTATAGTCAAAAGAGTATATTTGCATGCCTTTCACTCTCTCTGGGAACTTTCCCTCTATCCCTCTTGAGATTTAGAGTCCTTTCAACGACTCCCAGCCTGTGCGCTTCTTGCGTGGGCACTGTGTGTTCCTTGACCAAACGTTTCAGAAGAGAAACAACTGAAACTTATGAAAATCTTAAAGATTCATTCACATAAACATGAACCACATACATAGGCATGTAAAACACAGTAAACATAAACTCATCCAATCAATTAACTCAGAGATAGATAAAAACCCAAGCATTTGAGAAATCTTCTTCTCTTATATTCAAATAAAAATACACACACAAAGTTATTACAATATTCTCCTCTTCTCCTTATAACAACCCATCAACAACAACAACAAATGGGCATACAATATAAGTTATATACATGAAGGGGCTTCTCGATCCTTCCTTCCTGACTACCTACTACTATCACATCATAATTAAGCATCCTACTTCTAGACTAGCTATGAAGTTATGAGCATTTACAAAGTAGATAAGGATTGAAGCTCAACATCTCTACAATCCTTCCAGACATTAAAGAAATTACAATCCACTAGGATCTTTTGGAATGGCTTCAACCTCCAAACATTTAGTGGTCATTAATTACATTACTTTCATAAATTCAAAATTCAAAAAGGCGCTTCCTCCTTTGCGAATTCAAATCAACTCGCATATATGCGCTGGATGATGCATTGTCCTTTAGCCTGGATTCCTTTTAATGTTGATGGCAATTCTCATGCATCATCTTAGTGGGATTTAATCATGAGGGAACCTCGTATCCGATGATGATGTTGCTCCTAGAGTCTCCTCAACATCTAGTACCTCTAGCTCTACTGGTGACGCTTTTGTGAGGGTCTTCTTTGGTAGTGCTTTTGGTGGTGCCATTTCTATAAAATCTTGTAATTCTTGACAACTACTTCAACTCTGTGTATTTTCTTAGTTATGATTCCTATGCTATGTTCACTCTTACTTGTATGCAACTTGTAGTAACAATAACTAAGTCTTGTCGACCCTCAACGCAGATAATCGATCATTTCTATAGAGATTCAACCAAATTCCATTTACAATTCCACCAAGGAATTGTCCATTTAAGGTTTTCAATTGCGTAAAACTTGCCTCTGTCACATGCTTAATCACACATGGCCCTAAACAATGCATTCTAAACTTTCCAGGATGCTACATAAACTTATTGTCATAGAGTAATATTGAGTCCCCCACTTGGAACTCTTTCTATTTAATGTGTCTATCAGACCATGCCTTCTCTCTTTCCTTCTGAACTTTCTAATGGAATACTGCAACAAACTGATCTTCCTCTAGCTATACCAAATATGACAATATCTCCTCTACTTCACCCAAGTCTGAAAGATCAATAATTGCTGCAATGCGCAGGATAGGTAGAAAAAATCCATTGCCATTACTGCTTCTTTCCCATAGACCAACCTGAAAGGTTCCTTCCCTATTGAATTTTTGTGTTTCTTCATTCAGGCCCATAAAATTGTAGGAACTCTTAAGTCCCAATCATCTCTCCCTACATTGCATATATTTGTCAAGGAATTATCCAAAATTTTCTTGAAATCTTCCACTATCCCATTGGCCTGAGGATGATATGTGGTACTCTTCTGATGATGAATTTGATATTCCTCAGTCAATGCTACAATTTTTTTTTTCAAGAAGTGTGTTCCTTGATCACTAAGTAATATGCGTATACATCCAAATCATGTGACTACATTCTCAAATAGAAATTGCACATTAGTCTCCGCGGTACAGTCTATGACTAGTGTTGCTTCTGTCCATCTTGTCAAATACTCTGTCGCAATGATTATGTACCTTTCCCTTGATATTATTTCTTGTGGGTTGATTGGAACCACAAAGTCTATGTCCCATTTATCAAATGCTTGAAATGTAACATGTGGATTTAAATGAATTTCATCCCTCTTGGATGGATTCCCACCCTTTGACAAACATTGCATGTCTGACAATGATTTTAAGTGTATTTATGCAGTGTGGGCCACCAGAGACATGCACAAAAAAATTTATGTATCGTTTCCTTACTTTCATAATGTCCTCTTGCAATCCCTTCATGTGATTATGTGAGTATCATAGGTCTTTCATGTTCCAACACACATTGTCTCAATATTCCATCTGCACCCAACTTGTATAAGTTTCCTGCAATCAAATGATAATTTGCTACCTTACCTACCAATTGTTTCTTCTGTGTAACTATCATTTCTGATGGGGCCATTCCTATACTTAGAAACTGCATGATGTTCAAGAAGTAATCATCCACCATTTTAACTATAAATAGTTGTGCATATAGTAAACTGCCATCTAAATTTCCTACATCTTCCCCTGATATTATGCATGATAAATGATCTGGTCCTACATTCATCTTCCTTGGTTTCACCAAAACCTCAAAAGCGTATTCTTAGTATCCATCTGCATATTCTCTCCCCCAACACTAGCTTGTTCACTAAGTATTTCAATGCAAAATGGTTTGTGTACATCTTAAAGTGAGAACCCAATAAATAATGTCTGAAATTCTGCAAAACATATACCATATCCAATCCTTCTTGTTCTGTAGTGGTGTAATTCTTCTTTTCTATGGACATATTCCTACTTGCAAAAGGAATTGGGTGATTTATGTCTCTCTCTCCTAGTTGATATAGTACTACACCCAACGATATGGATGACACATATACATGAACATGGAACTCCTTATTCCAATCTGGAAAGATCAAGATCGATGTGGTCGCTATTTTTTTCTTTAAGGTGTCCAAACCTTTATGACAGTCCTCGTTCCATTATAACTTTACTTCCTTCTTTAGCAACTTTTCCATGGGTGTTGTGATTTTTTTATAGCCATTAATAAATTTCCTATAATATCCTGTGTGAACCATAGTTTCCCTTAGTTTTCTGACTGATGTAGGTGGTTCTAAATCCAAAATAAATTCAATATTGGCCATATTCACTAGTAATTCATTCTTGCATACCACATGGCCCAACAAAATTCCAAACAATGCACAAAAAATACACTTCTTCAAGTTCAACAAAATATGACACTTTCTACACCTATCTAGCATTAGCCTAAGTACTTCTATGTGATCCTTCAGTAAAATGAACACATTCCAATCGTCTAAGTATACTTCAAGGAACTTATGAATAAATTCCTTGAATGCAAAAACCACAACTCTTGAAAAAAGTATAGGGGAATTCTTCAGTACAAAGGGCATTATTGTATATTGATAACGTCCCCACTCTGTCAAAAACATAGTCTTGTACCGGTCTTCCTATGTAATTTTTATCTAATGGTACCTCAAGAATCCATCTGTGAAAGAACAATTCACTTTCCCTCATATGTTCTCCAGTACCTCATATGTGAATGTGTCGGAAATGGATCTTTTAAACATGCATCATTAAACTTCCTTAGATCCACGCAAATCCTTATTCCTCCCATCTTCTTTTCTTTCACTATGATTGGACTTATCCATTCTGATTCCACCACGAGTTCAATAATCTTTGTGTCCAACATTCTATCTATTTCTACTTTAACCTTCTCTTTGTACTTCGGATTTAAACTGTAAGGCCTTTGTTTCTCTAGCTTGGCACATGGTTTTAAAGGAATCTTCATCTCGCCTAAGTCCCTAACTATCCCCTTCATCTCTGAAAATGTAGTTGGGACTAGGTCTTGATACTCATGCAATAAGTTTGCAATCTTCTCTACTATTTCATCACTCCAGTAGTCATCTATCTACATAAACTTTGGATTCTCTATCATCCCAATGTTTACCTTCTATGTCTTTATTGGCTATGTATACGTAGCAGACTCAAGCTATGGCCCTTATACTACCCTTTATCCTTCTGTTTTAGGAACTTGAAAATTCCCGGAATCTTCTTCATCCTATTCTTACTTAGAAACATTGTAACACTCTAATAACTCATGGACAATCATAGCATCTCTGTGCACCTCGCAGACTAGTACCACCTCCATCGATCCTGCTTTAGAGAAGATATTGGTTCGAATAACCTATATTGATGCATCTATTGATGGAGATTCATGTTCAAAAGTAAATGTGATCTTGAAACTCTGATTTAGCTCATCCCAGTTGGTTGTTTCTTTGCACATTTCCAATTCTAGATGCCAGTTCTTTGGGATTGTATCCAATGTATGCATAAACTTGTGTATCCATTCCTCCTTTGGTGTCGAGTTCCATTTGTTTCTGCATTGCTCCACATGACCTACTGGATCACTCTCCCATGTATATGTCTACACAATATTTTATACCTCGGTACCAAACCTTACTTGCATTATTCTTATACACTACGACCAATCTTCTATTCCTTCTTTGTGTGCAACCCACCACCTGGATAGAGTCGCTTTTAGGACAACATCGAGTTCCAACAACATTTGTTGTTCGGGTACCTACAACTCAAATTCCTTTACAAAAAAGATTATATCAATCAATTCATCATATATGGGTGGATCACATAACTTTGTTCCAATCCAACGCAATGATAGGGCTATGCATGCACATCGTATAGTTGATACTTCATGCATCATCTACTGTCAATGCTCCAGAACTTCTTATAAATGTAAAGCACATGAAATGATACTTATCTAAATTAGTGCACCATTTGCAGTGGGGTTAACATAATCATCCATCCATGCAGTCATGTTATACATGTTGTCAATGTCATTTCCTCTTGATAACTCTATGTATCTCTTTCCTTTTGATGGGTCCAATGGTGTAGTTACCTTCAAATCTATGACTTCAAATATCATTTCCCTCCTCTTTAGATTAATAATAACTTGATTATCAAATTCCAATTCAAGTCCCATAAGTTATGGATATGTTTTACTATCATCCATGATTTCAGTGACCTCAAAATATGTTGTATTGCGCACCCCATCTATGTTCATAGGTACTCCCATGAATCGAACAATCAATACTATGTTGTGCTGATTTGCGATCCTTAATTGAACATGAGACTAGATCAAATTGGGTTTTCTCATCATCCCCTAGGTATTATTTGGTAATACATTCACATAAGACCCTAATTCCAAGATAAAATTATCCACATCATATTCCCCAATTTGCGCACTTAATCTGAATTCTTTATTGGTCCTTTTTATTCACAATACCTGATTCACCACCCTCTGTGGGATGGATGTTTCCCTTCCTTGCATGCAGAGATCAATCATATCATATAGTTCATTCAATGGAGTTTCATATTTAATTATATTGATACAAATTCTTAGGAATTATATTTCAGTGCTTACCTTCCCAGTTGGCTTCTCTATCCAAGTGCAGTCATTGACCTATGACACAGATGATGTTGATGCTCTCCAATCCTATCAAAGTACCTATTTTCTTTCCCTATGATATGTCTCATTTTCCTGCTGAGGATCGGATGTTGGCATAGGCCCTATGGACTTCCTTACCCATTTCTCATCTTGCTTTCCTCCATTCATCGCATCAACCCATGTTCTAGCTCCTCCACTCATAACAACTTCTATTATTGGCCCTTCATTGTGTTTCTCCACTGATATTTTCTGTACATTCTGATTTGGATTTTGGTTATGGTTCCCTCTTTCCCACCATTTCACAATTATTTGAGGTCAATCTTCTATCGCATGGTCTAGTGCTCTACAATATGTGCACATTGTACATGAATTTAGGAAGTCACGGGCTAAGTGTCTAGGTTGATTATAATTGTAACATATTATTGGCCCTCTTCTTGCTCTGCCAAAATTTCCTTTGCCTCGATCTCTGCCAAAATTTCTTTTGTTTCCTAGATTAAAGACTCTCTTATTATTATATTGTGAACCACCTCCTTATTTCACAACATTCTCCTCCTTAATCTTGTACATATCTGAAGTGCACTCCCTCATTAAATCGAACGTGCAACAATCCTTCTCTTCATGTCTGACAAACTTACAAAATTTGTTAAATAATTTCCTTGGTTTACTTTGATACTTTCATAGTAATGGACACTCAGTCATATGGTGTCCCCATTTCTTACATATTTTACAGTATCCCCATCGTGGTAGTGGATTCGGTGCTCCAGTCACCAAATATTACGTGAATGATGGGAATTCATCCCTGTGATGGCCTTTAGTCCTACATTTGGTACAATAAATTTGTTCTCATTTCTCCTTCCATTTTTTAAGTTCTTCCAGTTGAATCATTAATACATCCAACTTTTTATGAACTTGCACCAACCCTCCACTATCTCCTACAGGGGATTATTCCCATTTCATTGCAATTTCCATAGCCTCATGCTGTGACAGAACCTTTTATTTAATCAAGGGCATGATGATGTGTGGTAGGAGTCTGAAAATAAAAATTCTTGATGATGTTGATACATGTCGATCTAGAATGTTATTCTACCCATTATATCCTTAAAACGTTGGTCATAATCCCAATCAGATTCAATCTGCACCTTTTTAATTTCCTTCATCTATGTGATGTAGTGAGACTCAGAGTTTGGCTTCCTGAACTCTTTCAACAATGCTTGTATTATATCCACGAAAGTCATGTCTTGTCTTGTAGGAATGGTACTCTACAACTTCATGTACTAAACTAACACACAAAATCTAAATGTTGTCACCAATTGCGCAATATTCACATCCTCACCCTAGACATTCTTTGCAACCCAAATTGTCTCATAGACAAATAAATGGTGTTCTGGGTCCTTTGACCAAACTCCCTGCAACTCGGGTAGTTTGAGGGTATTATATACCCTTTTCATGTTTCTCTTTGTAGTACCTCCTCTTGGTGTTATTGTCTAACTCTGACTCTGCACAGTGCTTCCACTACTTTGATTGATACTAATCTATCCCCCCTTCATAGCTATAAGTACTTTTGATAAGTATTCAACTATTATCTCAGATTGTGGTGATGCACATGGGGTCGAAGATTCAACACATGATCTATTCTGAGGAGGATTTAAGAACTCTTATATTATCGGAATGGACTGCAACCCCTCTTCCTCTCATTTTATGTGTGGTATCTACATGTTTTGTACTATTACATAAGGTCCTCTCCACTCTGTTTCACTGTGTGACTCTCCTTTCTCATCCCCAGTATTTCACCTCTTGTACCTCCTTCCACTGCACAATACTTCAAACTCATCTTCTTCCTCCAATACAACCTCTTCAGTTCTCTGCATCCTCAGACCCTCCCTTCCTTCTTTATTTCTTCCTTCATTCTCTCATGTCCTCAGACTATCCTCTTGTTATCCCTGGTTCCCCTATGTGTGCAAGCTCCTTAATAGTTGGACTCCATGGTCATCACACACTTTTCATACAACAACATATTTATCCATGTACCCAATGATTTCATGAACCTTCCACACAGACCTTTGGAAAAATCCCCTTTTGCAACATTGTATGATTGGGCATAATATACTGCAAATTATGCAATATATCCTCCTAATATACTATCCAACCATAAATCCACTACATGAGTAGTTTGATTACTTACATAATTCAACTTTATTACCAAATCAGGAGTCCAATTCCTCAACACTACAGTTCGGTACCTTCTAGTGTTCTCCACTAATCTTTCTAACCACTCAGTTAGAATAATAAAAAATTCACCAAATAAAATTTCATGCAGCTCTGTGTACACATACCTTTTCATCCATTTATCATTTCTCATATGAGGGTTTCTATTCTCTTTCCTAGAAAACTCCCTTTCCTCCCCTTCCAATCAATTTGAGATCTCTTTCTTATGCAGCCTCCAAAATATTCCCTCAATCACAGATTATGGGTCCCGACAATGGAACCATTTATTGGTGCACTATTGTAATACCCTAGGTTCAAGTTATCTTAACCAACAAAACACTTCAGATACCGGACCTTTCAACATCACCTCCATGCAAGTGAAGTCTCACTCGAGGCATCTATTGGGGCTGTAGGAACCAAGTTTTTGCAGTAGTGAGGGAATGGGAGGTGATCATTCTATTCATTCTCACTTATCAATTTTGTGCGCGGTATTTTGTCCTTGTTATTAGTTAGGTACTTAGTGAATTCAGTTACATATTACCATTATACTTCAAATTACAACATAAACCAATTATTAATAGATTCATAATTATTGTGCAATGATCACACAAAAACCAAATCTAGTCTAACATACATCAAGAAGGTATCCATGATCAATCACATAAAAGACAATAAACAGAGTAGTTGACATGGTTCACCCAACTTTGGGCTATGTCCAGAATGGTTGGATTCTTTATTATTCTTTCAGTAATTGTCTTAGGCTTGCACATTGCGCTTACAAAAAAACATCCTGCTATCTTTTCCTTCACCTAGCCTAGCCACTCTACAATGCAAGCCTCTCTCTCTCTGGAACATATCCCTAAAATTTAAACATAGACTCAATAGTGACTCTTTAGAACATTTTATTCCTCTCTTCTCGAACAAAACCAATGAGAACGAGAGAATAACCCCTATCTTTCCAACCCATTACATATTTGTATATGAATTCTAGGGCTTAAAACCCTACTCTGCTCATCCCAAAACCCTATTACAATTCATGACAACTCAAATTAACTTGTTTTTCAGTTTGCTTCTTCTACTTTTATGCTTATTTTCCCTTCTTGACAGTTTTTCTTCCTGCTTTAATGTGCCTTTATACTTTTGGCATGCCAAACTGTTATCCTTCCTTTTTGCCCGCTTTCTTCTCTTGCTTTATATATATGATTTATTCTTCTTACTGCGCACTATACTCTTGAATGCGTGTCAACTATGAACTATAATCCTAAATGCACCTCAACTTCACATTGTACTCATGAGCCTTCCTTGTCTTCCTTTTTCTTCATCTTCTGCACACATCTTCCATACTTGGGATTTTTATCAAAATTGTATCCAAAATTGCCTGTCCAACAATTTACTATAGCTAATTTATGTTGACACATTATTTTAGTCCATGGTGTGTAGGTGAAGTAAACCTCTTTAAGTGTCTTATTGTCTCCATTTTAAAGTACCTTGAATAAATGGGTTGGCCTATTTTTCTAAGGTAATAGATATCTATTGGAATATGGTTTCCTAGTTAAGCATTTCTATTGTAATCAATGGAATTATTTGTTATGTGCATGCTTGTTATCGTGCTTCTTTGGTTCTCTTGTAATTTTAAAAATGTTGAAGAATTGGATACTTTGTTCAACTTATATTTGTAAGTTGTATGAAAATCCTCCAAGTAAGTGATAGAACCAATGGAGAGAATCTTAGATTAGGGTGCATGGGAGGTGTTTTAGGGCTATGTTGTTATCATGGATGGATTTGACATAGGTAAGGGTGAATTTGTTTTGACATGTTAACAAAGGTTATTGTAAAATCCTTTGCTAAATTTAGGTAGGCCAAGTAAGTTTTATGGGAGCTAGGTTGCAAAAATTTGAGGGGAAATGAGTTATCGAGGAAGTGGCCATAATATTTTATAGAGGGGCATCAAGGCCTCTTTAGTTTTGGTTTCCATTTTTTTGGTTTTGATTTTGATGGTAAAATTTGTCAAGAAATATGTCTCTAGTGTTTGGAGGTGAAATTCCTAATTGCTACGGGGAGAATCCCCCTATACTGGGTCTAGGTACAGGAAGAGGATTGACTTCCCTTAAAAGACAATTATACCCTTAAGCTACACCAAAACTATCTAAATTGAATGACGAGAGAGAGGAAAGAGGGTTAATGGGTGAAGATTTAGTCCTTGCGGTTGGCATAGGCCTCTTTCACTTCTTGCAACCTCCTATATTACGGGTCTCCTCCAAAATCTGACTTGCAAAAGGTTAGGAAAACAATGCTACAAAACATGCAATTTCTACTTATCACTTTCAAGATTTAGATATAGACATAAATGCATAAATCAATAAAATAATATAGATATAATGTTTTGGGATAAGAATGAACTCTTTTATTCAATATTAATATCAAACGGTTTACAACCTTCGTCATAAATTTCTCCACGAACCAGTTCTAGGATCCTCTATTGTGGCTCCAAGTGCATCAATCCCATGTTATCTTCTCACAACCAACTTATCACTTGGGAAATGAGAAAGGGATGGAGGGGAAGGTTGAGGCCAAGACTCAAAATAGGATTCAAAACTTGGGCTAAGAAGGGGCAGGGATTTTGGTAGAGTTTTCTTATTCTCTTTCTTGACTTGTCAAATGACACCCCAAGACCTCTTTTTATATGAGAAAAAGATAGTTATTTAGTTTTGGGATGGGCTACAAGGGGTAAAGTGGTTAGGAAACCCTCAATTTCCCATAAACTCTATTGAATTCCTTGAAATTTTATATTTTTTTGAAACTTTTGGAGGTAAACGTAGGCTAACTAGCATGCAGCTTGAGTATGTATGTGGGGTAACTAGCATGTAACACATGTGTATATGTGGGATACTAGTGCAGCTGGACGCATACATAATCCAAAAAGTGGTTTTTTAAGAGGAAGCCTCAATAGTATTTTGGAAAAGTATGTAAGTGAAAAGGCTAATGTCTTGTATGCATAGGTAAGGAATTTTTGGACTATAAAATATTCCCCCTAATGTGTGAGGTTAGAAGAGAAACGGATGGCTGA
This sequence comes from Picea mariana, assembly GCA_032191745.1. Taxonomy (NCBI): domain Eukaryota; kingdom Viridiplantae; phylum Streptophyta; class Pinopsida; order Pinales; family Pinaceae; genus Picea; species Picea mariana. The sequence goes on from JASDQU010103857.1 coordinate 46,344, forward strand.
AATACATTACAATATCTTTACACAGTTGGAAGCATGGAGTCGAGTGAGACCGAGCCCGAGATAAGTGTTTAGGAGTGTGCCATTTGCAAAAAATAATAGTAATCTCTCTGAGGCAGGCATACCCATGCTCGGGATGAACTAAGCATGGCTGCCAATCAAGTACACTGTAGATCCATGTCACATATGGTTACTAGAAACAATATAAATGTCCATATAAAGTGCAGTTGAGAACAATACACAATGGATCTACATTTCAAGATCATATGAAGATATACAAGTATAATATGATATGCATCTTCAAGAACAATCAATGCCTGTGGTTGGAGATGAGGACTTCATCGCTCGAGAAACAACTTCAAGATCTTCAAAAACTAAGGTAGGAGTACAATAGGAGTGTAAGACTCACTACCCTAAGGTCTTGGACATGATGTCGGGGAATACTAGAGGATCTTGATCATCAGGAGGACTGGATTCTCAGGATGGATGACTCATGAAAGTCAAGAGATAAATTGTAGAATGGCCGACTCAGGTTGAAAAAAATTCCCTTGGAAAACATCACAACAAAATGATGAGACTTGAGCAGCGTAACATTAACATAAGTATGTGATACAGGAGGCACCACAAATTTTCCATATGTTTGGAAGAGTAACCAAATGGAGGAGAACGCAACTCTATGTAATGAGAACAATTTCCTAAGGTCATACTAGATCCCAATGCTTGGTGAAAAAATGAAAGGATGTGCTTTGTCCAAGGGAGACTATCTTGATGCCGAAAAAAAGAATGTATATCCCATCCCCTCTTTTTGGAATATTTGATTTTTTTTGTCTTTTTCAAATTTTTAACAATCTTTAAAAAGAATAAAATAATGCTACATTACAAAGGAGGAATGGGTATTGTGGGAAAGAAAACTAGTTCTAAGCGCATGGAATAAACCGATGCTTATTACAAGGATACATGTGCAGGATAAGGACACTCAGGAAAATTCCTCCATGGGTCAAGGTGTAAGATCACAAGGGAAACAAATGCTACAAGGCTTGCATTTAAGGAATGATTTGAAGGCTCAATTAATATCCACATGAATCCAGTATTATGCCAAATACGCAAGAATGAGACACACGATGTGATTAAAAATGACACAACATTACTCCTTCCATGTGAAGTTTTACGAGCCTAGAGAAGGTAATCTTGGTGGTTTTTCACATTTCGAGAGTCTAAAAAAAACTAAAAAATGACTCCAAAGTGATCCTTTTTCGTAATTAGTCCAGTCGGTTCGAAGAAGGGTTAAACTTATATGGAAAGGATGTCTCTTCAATACCATTTTAACAAGTGTGATTGAGACAATATCACCTATCTATATTTTCAATTTTAATGAGTTTGAAAAGAGCTTAACTATGGAAGCACAACCTTTTTCTAAATTTAGCCTCCTTAACCTGAAAAAGTATAAAATATAACTTAGGAGAACTCTCCTGGAAAGATAGGTCTCTCGAGGCGTACCTTTTTCCTGGATAATCTATTGGCCAGAAAAAGGGTAAAACTTATGCCAAACATATATTCCTTCTGGACCAATTAATGAGTGTGAAAGGAACAAGGTCACTCGACGATATTTTCATATTTAGGGAGTCTAAAAAGAGCTTAAATATGGACTTCGAGGGGGTTCCTTTTTCGTAAGTAATCTCCAAGGCCCGAAAAAGAGATAAATCAAAACCAAGGAGAATGTTCATTTTTTGAAAATTTAGTCTCTCAAGCCTGAAAAAGGGTTAAAATTATGCATGAGAATACTCTCCTAGCGAACCGAAGCTCCTAGGGCATACCTTTAGTCGTAAATTAACCGTTCAGATTGAAAAAGGGGTAAACTACTACCGGAAATATGTGCCTTCAAATTCATGTTTGGCAAGCATGCAGGGAAACAAGATCACTCAACAATATTTTCATTTTTAGAGAGTCTGAAAAGGGCTTAAAGAAGAATCTAGGGGGGCTTATTTTCTCAAGTAATACAGATGAGATCAAAAATAATAAATAAGATTTTGTTGGATGTTTCTTTCAAAGTTTAAACAAGCTCGAAAGACAACAAACTACGCTCATGGGGAGTCCCTTAGGTAAATTCTAGAAAATATGAAGAAGAATGAGACTTCAAAAGCAATAGTGGAGGTTCTGTGTCACACTTTGGTGGGATCGATCCTATGGAAAAGTGTAAAAGTCAACAACTTGCAAAAATGCAAGGTGGTGAAAACCTAAGCTATATGCAAATGTTGAAAAATTGACTTTTACCATGGGATGATATAAGTGTAACCCATCTTAAGAAAACACCAAACCAAAAGAAAAAGTTCATTATAATGACCCAAATATCTCTCAAAAGGGAGCTCAAGTAACTAACAAGCCAAGAAAGGGGAAAAGGGGACCAAAATGGGGCAGAATGGGCCAAAAAAGAATATAAATAGAGGCGGACAACTCATTTTAAACATTGCAATTTGGAAAATAACCAAAAAGGTAAAAAAACTTCTTCCTCAAAACATGAATTCAAGGAGCTGCGGTGGAAGAAAGATCCTCACACTTGGACCAAGTAAGTAAAAACAACTTTTCTTTTCATTTTCATTCATCCTTTATTGCTTAATTTAATCCCTGGAAGGTGTGCACCTTAGTAAAAGGGTCGGGCCTGCATGTACGCGGGTTGTCCATTCCCAGCCCACTTATGTATGTGGGAAAGGAAACACTTATCCCATGTACACATGTGACTGTCTTAAAAATAGCCCACATACACCTCTTTTAATTAAAAAAAAAATGAAACAAGTGCTAATCCTCTCCAAATTTTGTGCAACATGATGTATGTTCATTGGCGGGAAAGGGAACATGAGGAACTATATGTCTTGGTTGAGGAGGATCTTGAGACCATTTCCATGCTGAAACAATGTGGTATGTGGAATTTTTGCACAACCTAGACTGTTGAACCACTTGACAAATTATTGGCATCTAGACGTAGAGGAGTTCATGCTATAGGGTCAATCACTGAATCTGACGATAGAGGACATATATTGTTTGACCAAACTCTCCAATAGGGGGAAACCTGTCAACTTGAGGACCTTTCCTCCTAGGCCATACAACATAGAGGATTACATCAGGATGTATTTTGAGGATGGTATCGAGAAAGTAGGATCTCAGGTGCTGATACATAATATCACTAGCCTCAGTCTTCAAATCGTACTGTTCGTGATTGGGTAGATCATGGGAGTTGTAACACTTCATTAGGCTTCCTGTGCACATATGCAATGTGTAATTCAGTGCTTGGATACCATTATTTTTTACTCGAGAACTGCCATACTTACATGCACGAAGAAACAACCCATCAAATTCCATAGAAGAACGAACAAGAACTTTGGGTTTGGGACTATATTGTGTTTTTTCTTCTTTGAGAGAGTGCCTAGCCTTAGCCTGAGGGAGACAATACAAGGCCATATTTCCTCCTTTATGGAATTGTGCATGTGGGAAGCGATTTTTCCTAGACAAGGTGCAGGGAGAGTCCATGATGCCTTTGATGAAAAATTATTTGACTGGTGGGCCCATCATATTCTAGTGATTGAGGAATATCCATATGCAAGGATCAATTTCTTAAGGGATCCGGATATGCCTATGCCCCATGGTGAGGAGCGCAGAGAGATAGGTAAACACACTTTTAAAGTTATTTAATTTTGTAAGTTTTTAAATATTATCCTTTTTATGGTAAAGTCAAAGTACTAACTCAAAGATTTGTTATATATAGGTTTGGGACCAGTGCAACCAACTGACTTTGCCAGGACCAGGTGTCATCCTTGACCAGGGGTTGGACCAATAGGAGAAGGAGGGAAGAAGCTTCAGGAATACCCCCAAATAGAGAGGTTGATAGAGTACTTTGGTGAGTAGGGAGGAACTTGACGGATCTCACTCATGTAGTGTCAATGGAAGAGTTAAAGAACCTTCCCCTGACTATGCAGCCACATCTAGTAGGGGTTCCCAAGACTTGGCTCGAGTTGTTTTGGCGTCTTGGAAATTCCATGGTTCATTATAGTAGGGCCAATAGTCCTATACCATAGTTAGCATTGGACCACACATGTGCTGAGGGAACATTGTTTTATTCATGGGTTTGAACTTGCCTGCCCCCAAGGGATCTTTGTCTTGTTCATAGACTAGGACAAGATTTCCTTCAGAGAAAATCTGAGGGTGGATGGACCGATCATATTGACACTTGACACATTTTTTGTGAGCCTCATTGGCTAGGGCTGCATCTCGATGCTACTCAAGATATAAAATACATTCTTCAAGAAGTGTAGTGTTGGGAAATAGTTCCACTCCCAACTTAAGAGAATGGATTTGGAATTCAATGGGTAAGACTTCCTCCATCCCATAGATGAGTTGGAAAGGAGAAAAAATGGTAGCAGTCTTGATTGAATTTTGATAAATTTCTGAGTACAACATCAAATGCCAATTTGACTTGGCCGAATTAATCATTCACTTAATAATAGTCTTGAGAGACTTATTAACAATCTCTACTTGACCATTCGCTTGTGGGGTAGTAAGGTGACAAATGTTCCTATTTAAAACCTAGTTTTGATGTTATTTTAGACATCATTTTTTTCTGGAAGTGACTTCCATGGTTTGTGACAATCTCCTTCAGAATATCGAACCTGGCTACAATATGGTTAAAAACAAAAAGGGAAATTGTTTCCCCATCATTGTGAAATTTTTCTATAGCTTCAACCCACTTAGTAAAATATTCTACTACTACGATGATATAGCGATGCCCCCTAGATGAAACTGGGTGACATGTAGTGAAATAAATCCCCCACTTGGTGAAGGGATCGACGAAAATAACTAGGGACATAGGAGCTAGGTGTGCTTGCATCTTATGAGAGAAGATCTGGCATAGGTGACACTTATTGACTGCCTATACACAATCTTTGATTAACGAGGGCCAAAAGTTTCCAATGGGAAGAATATTTTGGGTTATTTCCAACCCAGACAGATGACCACCACATGCTCCTGTGTGACAGATGATTAAAACAATATCTTCTTCTTCATGAGTGAGACATCGAAGGAGAATGCAATCCACTCCTCGATGATATAAAGTGTCATCGAGGATAAGATAGTTCCACACTTGGTGTCGTATTTGTCGATGATCATCGCGAGAAGCAGAAGAAGGGAACTTCAAAGTCTGAAGCTACACAAGTATATCTCCATCCCAAGGGTCAGAAGATGCGATAAGAAAAATATCTTCATTAATCGGTGACTCTTTGGGATAAATATTACCACTCTTGACCATAATTTCCAAGATTAGTTCAGTAAATACCAAGGACTTTTTAGATCTTGGCAAAAGAAAATCTAAGTCAAACTCTTGCAGGATGACTATCCATTGACTGATTTTCCCACTGATGACTCGTTGTGTTAACACATATTGAAAAGGGTTGACGATGGCTATGAAGGTGGTCTTGTGAAGTAAAATTTAATGACAGAGCCATTGGACAGCGTGAACAGGTGCCAAAGTGAGTTTCTCAACATGTGTGTAGTTGAGTTCCGGTCCAACCAAGCCTCGACTAAGATAGTAGATAACATTATCTTCGAGTGCATCATCCTCTTGGACCAAGACCATGCCAATAATAGACTCCGCGAAAACCAAATACAACAAGAAATACTTGCTATAATATGAAGGGATGAGCAGAGGGGAAGATGTCAAAGCACGTTTCAATGCTTCAAAAGGGCACTGAGCCACTTCATTCCAACAGAGTGGGACACCTTTTTTCAAAATACATAAGAACCCTTTAGTAATATCGGCATAGTTAGCAACAAAACATCGAATAAAATTGGATTTCCCATGTAGACTCTAAAGCTGGGGGATTGTGCGTAGGGGATACAATTAAACTATTGCCTCAACCTTCAAAGGATCGACCATGATTCCTCTCATTGACATGATAAAACCTAACAAGAATCCCAATGTCACGCAAAAACTACACTTTTTTGGATTCAAGTGAGTCTGATAGTAGTGACACCTATCAAATATTAGTCCTAAATGGGTGGGATGATCGAATCTCTTATGAGAATGTGATTCTACATCATCAAGATACACCTCGATTATGTATTTGAGGTCATGGAAAGAAAACAACATGGCTCGCTAAAAAGTGGCTCCAACATTCTTTAGGCCAAAAGGAATTTTTCTATTCCTGAATGCACCCCAAGGATAAATAAAATCCATTTTATGTTGGTCCTTAGGCTTGATCTAAATTTTATTGTACCTGGAAAAAATGTCCATGAAAGAGAAAACCTCACAACTTGCACATTCATCAACAATCTGGTCAATAAATGGCATTGGAAAATTGTCTTTCAGGAAAGCTTTGTTTATTTCATGAAATTCCATACATACATGGATCATACCTTGCTTCTTGTTGATAGGAAGAGGGTTAGATACCCATTACATCAATTTCATAGGATAGATGAAACTATCTTTGATGATTTTCTCTACTTCTGCCTTTATAATCACTGCCATGTGAGGATTGACCAAGGAAAGCTTCTGTCGAATGTGCTTAACATCAGGGTAAGTTGTGATCTTGTGTTCAATGCTGCATGGATCAATTCTCGACATCTTCTCATAAGACCAGAAAAAAACATCGTAAAATTATTTAAACAATTTAGTGTAGATTTGAATCTCTTTGGGAGAAAAATCTTCTCCGACGAAGGCATTTTCCACGATGCCAAGGGTTCTAGAGGTGTCGATAGGAACTGTTTCAGCTATACTTTCCATGTTTACCTCGACATATATTATGTGCATGGAAAGAGGGTTAAAAACACAAGGGACATCTCTATTCATGGTCATAATGAACTCTCCTACTTCTATTCTCTCCAGCTCAGGTAATAAATAATATATGTGGTGAATATTGTCCCAAGGTCTATATGGCCCAGTCATTGCCTCTAAAATCACCTCGTTAGAGGGAAATACTGAGTGCAGGGGATCATAAGTGGTGAGATATTATTGATCCCAAACAAGATATAGAATGGGATCTAGATCCTGTGGGGGAGTCAAATTAGGGTTGGTTGAGGCTTGCTGGACAATATTGTATGTAAACTCAACAACGAATAAGGGAATAGACATTCCAAGGTGCTCTACCCCTTCCATCGAAGCCAGCGGGGAAGGTAAAATTCATGGGTCGATAAAGTAACTCATTCTAAAAGAAACGACTTGAAAAATTGTATCTTTCGACTGATCATGGACAATTGAAATAAGCATGACATCATTGGCAGGCGACAGATAATCAAAATTCCCCATCAAAGATGGAAACAATTTGGCACCTAAGTTAACGGTACCTGGCTATGGGTTATCAATCACCATGATCATGGATGCCCCTAATGAGAGGTTAGGACGTGAGAAGGATAACTGATCAATGGTTATAATCTGACCTTCATGAGGAAAACATAAGACCCAAAAAATGTTGGATACAATCGTTTTCATAGCATAGGTCCAACTTCTCCCTAAAAAAATATTGTAGTCGAGAGGCGCATATACTACTTCTACTTCGACACACAAAGTTTTACCCTCCAAGTGCATGGGGAAAGAGGGAATTATTCCATGTGGTCTGAAATATCGACCAACAAATGCAGTTAGAATCATTGGTGACAGAAACAACTCATGTTGACCTATGGCCTTCCAACATGCCAACAACATCATGCAAGTCGAGGCACCCTCATCAACCAAAGTATGGAAAATTTTTCGTGTCAATGATTTCATGGTGTACACCACTAATATATAAAAGGTGACATGGTGAGGAAGATGAGGTTTATGGTCTGTAGGTTAAAAAAAATTAATTCTTGAGTTAGTGGTCTCGACCGCTCCGATGGTAGACAAAAATGCTTTCCTCTATGAGGGGCAACTCTGGAGAACTTCCAAAGCGGACATTGCAAAAGGATTTTGTGCCAGATCCTCCATGATGGAGTAATTCTAAGAATCCCTTTCATTTGGGTTGTGAGAATCCTTTTTGAATGCACCTTTATGGATGCGATTCATCGTTTCTCCTACCGTCTTATTAATTTGAAGAGGAGTCAGTGGGTTGGAGGCTTCTTTACCCTTCTCAAAAGATTTCGACATTCCATAGTTATGAGCCATGTTCTTTATATTAGATTCATATTTCATCATATAAATGTTTATGACCCCATTATTAGTATTGGGCATGGGGGCTCCCTTACTTCCCCCAGGCGCGATCGTGGATGAGGAAGCTTGAGCCATATTTTTCCCTTGTGGAAAAGGTTTAGTTAACATGGTAGGCTACTGTTGTGCCAATAAATTTTGGGCTTCCTCAAGCCGAGGGAATTGGTGAGTCAAGTGGTCATTCATGCAAAGCTTACATGGAAACTTCACCATTATATTTTCCTTTTTTCCCTTGCCAACATTATTTGTAGCCTTCTTATCCCCCTTACCCTTCTTATTTTTAGGTTTCCTCTTTCCCTCGATTTGCTAGTTAACCTTGGGATTTGTCAATTTCACATTGTGTACATTCGATGTTTGGGTTACGGAGGTAGCTGAGCTAGGATTTTGGTTGGCCACAGTCTGTTGAATCGATAATTTCTATAACTATTTAGAAAACTGATCTGTGGGATTTATCTGTGTTGAGCCTACTATGCCATTGACGTGAGGCCTAAATTTTGTTTGGTCTTCTCGAACGTTGACCATGGTGTGTCAGGAAGGATCTAGTATAGCATATCGGACCAAGAGTAAATCAACTCCAGTTGCTGGGCTCTCATGATAGCATCTTCTTCGGAAAAAACTATGGATGTCGCGGCGTATTTGGATACACAAGGTACCAAGGAATTTAGGAACCACTCGAGAAAAAATGTGGAAGTGACCTTAACTTTGATCAAACTCTTTCATCGTCGCCATTCTCAGATGTGATCCAAGATATGGTCAACTTTCATTTGCTTGAAGTTAGCTAGCAACTCAGTGCCAACATCATATCTTATGGGTAGCTGGAAATGGCTTAAGAAGACGATATCCAGGTCATTAAAGTAAGTGTACTTTGATCTATCAAGCTTGATATACCATTTCTTGACACCCCCTATAAGAGTGTGTTGAAACAAATGCAACTGAATGGAATCATCCTTTAACGAGTTGGATGAGCACCATAAGTGAAATTTCATCACATGATCACTTGGATCTTCATCAGGCTTGCCTTCGAACTTATGGATTTCCAAGGGAAACTTAGTTGGCATGGGGGGGAAATGCAGATCATGAAAAACAAGTTCGTTCAAAAGTCTCGACAAGTCTGACGAGTGCAAAGTTCCCAGAAAAGGTAGTCTAGGTTGTGGCAGATTCACATGAAAAGAGGGGTTTGGATTTTGACTGGTACCAGGTTGCTAGGAAACGTTTAAGTGTTGGCCAGGGTTTTGGTAGAGACCATGGTGGCCTTGTCTAGTAAAAGGGACCTACGTTTGATTCTCCATCGCCAACTTATTCTCGTAATTGGATGACATGTCTTGTGCATGGATTGATCCTTGTACAAAATTCCAAGGACCTTGGTTGGAGATTCCCCCAGACGACCCTCTTGGCATAGGTATTAAACCCTGCTTGGGGTTGCATAGAGTGTGAGAGGGGTTTCCCTTGATTTAAATACCTTACAAAGGAAACAAGCCTTTCCAAGGATTTCCAAGACATTGTGAGGAGTAAACTCCTGTCATTTCTCCCTATGAAGGAATGAAACCTTGCTTAGGGTTTTGTTGACCAAAAACAGGGTTTCCCCCGACTGAGAAAGAAGATGATGAGAAAGTGTTATTTCCAAACACATCTAACAAAGAAAAGGGCACAGATCCCACTAGATTCATGTAGGATTTAGGTCCATGGCTCCCCCCACTGAAAAAACTAGAGTTGGTATTAATCTCGATCAACTGCTGAAAAGTGCCTCCGAGCGAAGGGGATGGAGGAGGGATGTGACCCCCACCATAAGGGATATCACTGAATGGGTAAGTGGTGCCTATGAAGGATCCTTGAAAAGGAACATTAGAGCTCCTTACCCCCAGACCAATTATCTATAGAGTAGAGTAGGTTAGAATCGAACTAGAGTCAAAACATGACATCCCATATGAAAAGGGAGCACAAGACGCATTCTGGAAAGAGGGAATAGTGTTCAAATTTGTCGAAGGGATTGTTCCATTGCCTAAAGTAGTGGGCACTTGGATGGCCATAGTCCTGATAGGTGGAGGTGGGGGAGGAGGTACAATGCCCCCTCCTACGAAAACTGAGATGGGAGTATGAGGACTCCCTGATGAAGTAGCACACTAGTTTCTTCCATCGTCGCTCGCCAAAAAAATTGTCGTTCAGGTGAATTCACCTCATGAGGGACTATCTAAATTAGAAGTGGTTTTGATAAGTCAATGATCAGAGGTTTTGATGGTATGAGGCCTTTAATATCTAGGTAAAAAACAATGGATTCCTCTGATGTAGGAAATTATTCTCTAGGAGTTGGCTTGGGCATAGTTTCTTTTGGCCCGGTAGCTTCGAATGAGAATTATTTATCTATCGTGTGCCTCAATGGTGGCATAGGTGGATCCAAAATAACTAGCGGAAGATCTTGAAGCCTACATGAACGGTAGAGCTGTTGATCTTCCACTTTGTGAAATTATCAACCAACACTGTAAGTTTGAGCTAGAGAGAAACACATAGCAGACACTAAAAGGTTCCTAACGACAAATCAAGAAAACAACTGACTGGAAGGAAGAACAATTACACCAATCGACACTAGAGAAAACTTACTGGTGCAAGTGTAACTCGAATATGGAAACACCCTTCGGTTATAATATGCAAAGTGTGATCCGATGTTTGTCCTAGGTACCATGTTATAACCCCACAATCAGCCATGTAAGTCCCTAAATAAAGGAAATTATGTTTCCAAATCGCAGTCAGTCACCAAGCGGGTAGAGTTGATAGTCGGGTTGATCATAATGAGCAGGATAACAAAGTTCGAAGCCTTTCAAGGGTACCGAAGGAAAATGGTCCGGACGACAATTAAGGATCTTGAAAATATTCTAGGTCCACGAGGCTGCCTAGTCAAATATGATCAATGTAATTCCTAGGAATGACCCTCAATATATGATCCCCACTATGCTTGGTATGATGTTGGAAGGGTTATCTCCTCTACCTTTCCTCATGCGACCTTGTGTTTATCCCCTATGTTAGAAGGGGGTCCCCACCAACTCTTACGATACTAGACTCTGACACTCCCTATCACAGAATATTATGTTTGTTTAGGCGGCCTTGAAGAGTTTCCTCTCCACACTTATTTCAAGGCCCTAGAGCCTAGACTACTCGATGAACCCTACAAAAAAAGTTCTAATTGATTTTAAGTGTTAAACATTGATTTTGATTGGATTGATTTACTCAAAATGGTATGGATGTTTAACTTTTCGAGTTTACAAGAGATGAAAGAGAAGAAAAACATTAGAGAATTCGTGCAAAGGGAAACTAGACTCTTCAAATTGAAAGATACGGCTTTTAAATCTTTGTAAATGCAAACTTTTTGAACTAGTATTCCAAGATCCTATAATGCAATAAGTTTCCTAGAATGCGCTTTTGAATTTACAATGTAAATGAAAACAACTAAACTTTCAAGGAAAAAGAAAAAAATGAACTTTGAAAAATAACTTTTTTCTTTTGTAAAAAACAACCTATGCTACAACTACCAAACTAAATGCAACAATTTTTGGTTTTTTGAAACTCTTAGAAAAGAAAAAAAAAAAACACAAGTAAAATATATTTTTTGTTTTTGAAAGCAGAAACATGATAAAGAGAAAATAAACCCAAGACTCACACACCCTAAACCACTGCATGAACACAGGGATTCAATAGAATCCATAGGAGGATCTAACGCTTATAGGTTGACTCTAAACCTATAAAGAATTCAAAAGAAAATAAATAAACATCAAGGGTTCTTTACAAAGATCATGTTAAACTGAATCTTTAACCCAACCAAATACCATTAACAGAGACCCTAAAGAGTTCAAGAAGGCCTAATAAGCACAAAGATTATTGTTAGGAAAGAAAAAGTCTTTAAAAAAAAACCTTCCAAAACATAGAGACGTGGGTTGTGCACAAACATCTTGTGTATGTATGTGAGATGTATACTATGCAGACCACATATGTACATGGAATGTATACTATGCAAGCCATGTATGTACGTGATCTATACTAAGGACATGGCGCATACACCTCTGGAAATTTGCAAAAGAAAAAAGGCTTGGATAAATGACTGGGCAGGGAAGGCTGGTAGGCACCTGGAAGGTGACCAAAGACCCTGAAATGACTCAGTAACTTGGAAAAATAAAAAAGAAACTGAAAAAACCAAATCAAACCAAAATCTCCCACTAAGACCCTAGAGAAACTCCCCAATGGAGCTGCCAATTCTTCTATAGGTAAAATCCCCCTATAATGGGTCTAGGTATAGGCAGAGTGATGAATTCCCTTAAAATATAGGTCTACCCTTAAGCTACCCAAAAACTATCTAAATGAATGGCGAGAGAGAGGAAAGAGGGTCAATGGGTGCACCTTTTGTCCTTGCAGTTGACGTAGACCTCTTTCGCTTCTTGCAGCTTCCTAGATTGCGGGTCTCCTCCCAACACTAACCTACAAAATTTTAGGAAGACAATGCTACAACATATGAAATCTCTACTTATCAATTTCAAGGTTTAGATAGAGACATAAATGCATAAATGAATAAAATAATATAGACATAATGTTTTCAGACAAGAATGAACTCTTTTATTCAATATTAAGATCAAAAGGATTAGAACCTTCATCGACAATCACACCATAGACCAAGTGGATCCAATTCCATCAATCCCATGATATCTTAACACAACCAACTTATCACTTAGGAAAGGAGAAAGGGTTGTATAATGAGAAAGGGCTGGAGGAGAAGGCTAAGGCCAAAACTCATAATAGGATGAAAAACGTGGGCTAAGAAGGGGAAGGGATTTTGACAGAGTTTTCTTATTCTCTTGCTTGTCTTGTCAAATGACACCCCAAGACATATTTTATATGAGAAAAAGATGCTTATTTGGTTTAGGGAAGGGCTATAAGAGGTAAAATGGTTAGGAAACCCTTGATAGTCTGTAAAATCCTCCAAATTCCTTGCAATTTAATATTTTTTGCAACTTTTGGAGGTAAACACAAGATAACTAGCATGCATCTCACGTATGTACATGGGATAACTAGCATGCAAATCACGTATGTATGTGGGCTAACTAGCATGCAACACATGTGTGTACGCGGGCTACTAGTGCAACATGACACCTACATAATCCAAAAAGTGTTTTTTTAAGAGGAAGCCTCAACAGTAGTTTGACAAAGTATGTAAGTGAAAAGGCCAATGTCTTGTATGCATAGGTAAGACATTTTTGGACTATAACACTAATGTACCACCAAAGTTGAGGGAATGGAAGAATCATATGTTGTGGTTATAATAAGCTCCAATTAATCCTATGGTGTTGTACAGCTTTGATTTTAGTTATGGATATGTTGATAGGTGGAGAAATTCCTCCTACAATAGGGGATCATCCCCCGATCAAGGCCCCAATTAGTTCTATCCTAGTTTGTTGTGGTGATGTCCACCGATATGTGGGCCTAGTTGCCACTAAAAGAGATTTATCCTTGAAATAAGACTTTCATTTAATATTTCCTAAATCCTAAATGCATTAATATTTAATTATGAAACACAATCCTATATCTATCATAATATAACAATTATAAAGAGATTGATTACATGCATGTAATTCATTACTAGAAAATAAGAATAAATTCATTATTCTTCTAGCATAAGTCACACTACATATTCCAATGAAATGAATGAGAATAAATTCCACATACAAATTATATTAGAGTATGTCTGTGCAATCAAATTCACAACTAGATCATCATATTTCATCAAACAGTCTTAATAATGAAGAGAACTTGATAAAATAATTGACAAAAATGCACAATAAGACAAACTAATTGTGAATTAGATTTTAATTGTATTAAATCTTCATAAATAGTTCTACATTATTAGATCCAAGAAAAATCCATCAACCTTCAATCCTTTATTAAACTTGATAAAAATATACAAGTATTCATTCTAGATTTGAAATCCTTTATTAAACTTTGACATAAGTGTACAAGTTCCAATTTAGGATTTTCAAACCCATAGGTATTCAAAATTATATTCAAACTGATAAAAGTATATCGAATTGATTATAACATTTCTAACCCCATTTCCTAAAACCAAAGTCAACTATTATAATCCTTTCTCTTGGCTTATTCCTTTCTTCCATATTTTCTTCTAATTGTTACATGGTTATAACCATTTTCTTTTCCAAACCAAGTTTTGATTCTTCTTTTCCAGAATCATGGGAGAATAATGAACAAAATATATTTTCCATCAATTACATCATTACAAACTATATTTTGTTTTCAATTAAAATTCCCCAACTGACTAACAAATCATAATTCGTTGTACATGTGACTCCTCATGATTATGGACATTGATTAATCCTTCTTCTAGATTGTTTTCTCATTTTAAATTCTTTTTTATTTGAAAATTTCTTCTTCCATTTGTATTTATCTTGATCCGCACTTGTACAATTTAAAACATATAAAAAAAATAAAAATGAAAATCAATATGAAGGAATATAATAAATATGGAAATTCCCTATTGTTAATAAAAAGAATAAAAAGAAAAAGATTATATCATCTCGGGCTTATCAGTAAATGAATTAAATCAAATAAAAATAACACAATTTATCAACCAAATAATAAAACAAAATAACTATGAAAAATAAAAGTATAACAATTAAAACTTTAAAATATTTTCGTAATCTTCACATAGTAAATTCGTGACACTTTTTTTTCAATTTTTTCTAGGTATTTTTACTTTTGATCCATCAAAAATACTTTACCCAAAATGTTCCTCATAGTCTCATATTTCTAGTGAGATATTTTTTACTTAATTTGGCCTTCTAAAACTCAATATATGGCTCCCAAAAGTTAGTACTCAATAACCATTGATTTTGTTTTCAAATCAATTCTAGAGCGTTGATCTATGAGTTTATTGTTTACCCCACATGCATTGGGGAAAGGTAGCTTGATGGGTTTACATTATATTTTCCACACATAGTAGTTTCAATGTGAAGATTTAGGAAGAATGAAATGTGGATCTTGTGCTAATATTTTAACTGCATGCACATGCATATTCGGGACCCCAACAAATATAGGACATCTGACATCCAAGATCTCCTAAAATCCATAAATACGTAAAAATTTGAGACCTCCTAAAAATAAAGAAATCCCTAAAAATTCAAAACCTCACACCTCTGTTTCAAATTACATATAGGTCAAAGACATATCTGGGTTCCATGAAATCCAAGACCCCCTAAAATTAAAATATTTGGGATCATCCGACATCTAAGATCATCTAGGCCATACAATATTCGATCCTATCTGGGGCATCCAAGCATATTCGATATGTAATAACCTATCCAATCAACATACCACATCACCTATCTTGTCAACATGCCACATCATCTTCCTTGTCAGCATGCCACATCATTTTCCATGTGGCTGTAGAGGACACATCCTATTCCATGTCATCTAAACATAACAATAGTAAAAAAAAAATTGAGGCCCATAACTTTGTATCCTGAACTTGGAATGATAATATTTTTATACTGTCAAAAATATCTCGACGAATAAAATATGATGGAGGATTTAAAATTAGGAAATTATGACATTGAGTGAAGAAATTTTTTAATAATCTCTAGCCCCTTATTTTTTTATTCCCTTTTTTTGTTCAGACTCCTAGTTGTCAGTATTTCCTTTATTTCTTACAAATTTGCAAAAAAGTACAAATGTGATAAAATCATATTTAAGTAACTATAAATTGTTAAAATTCATAATACAAGAAAAAAATTAGAAGGGTCCTCATTGTTTTATGAAGAACTCATATCATAATGGGGGGTTGTTGTACATGCTACAACAAGTTATTGTTTCCTTAGAATTGTGTGTTTTGAATAGATGTTTGGAATGATTAATTTGCCATTATTAGGATACAAATTTGACTATAAGAATGAATATATATTATATTTATGCTTGGATAAGTGTTGGATCCTTATAATATGTTGATATGGCATTGGAGAATTATGATGTATCATGTTAAAGGTGTTCATATAGGGATAATTTAGGTTAGGAATTTTCATGTAAGGGTGGATATGTTGGCTTGGAAAAATATAATTGAAATTGGGAATTTATTGGCTAATGTTTGGAGTTTTTTAGGACTTGTTTGATTTGTCCAAGAGGGTTGGTTTCAAGATGCAAAGTTGCTTTAGGGAATATTTTTTCAAGGTATAGTTTTTTCTTGAGTGGAATTAATGTTTAAAGGGTATCTTTGAGGTGGAAGTTGAGATATAGTGGAAAGGTTCCTTAGAATGGATAACTAAAGGCCTAATCCAATGGAGAAAAAAAATTTTGAGCTTAATATTTAGTTGGACAATGTGTGCAACATTTTGTAAGATGCGGGGGTAGTCATTTATGGGCCTTTATAAGTAGGAAAAGGAAGTGGCATTAAGGTAGTGACCTCCTTAGAGAGATACGTTTTAGAAGGATATATTTTTAGGATTATTTGTTGAATTATGACCTTTGGTTTGGGTTAAGTAACCAAGTTCAATATGATGAGGGGAATACGTGTTAATCCAAGTAGTAAAGTTTATTTGTTCCAATATTTGGTCTTGTGTTTGAAAAGGGGGTTGGTTAAGATGTTGTCATGATGACCTCATGCGAAACTAAGGCATTGGGAGTAATTGGGTTAGTCACCTTACATGTGAGACAATTAATAATTGTTAAGGTTGGGATGGACAATGATGTAACCAAGCATTCCAATAATGCTAACATAAGGTACTTCTACGATGGAGAGGTAAGATAAAAGGGAAGGAACTACTTGAAAAAGTAGTTTAGGGAAAGGTTAGAGGGGTGGGAGGGGGGCCCTTCCACTCTAGGGAAAAATTAAGAGAGATAACCCTTTATATGATGGAGGGTATGAGTTAAAATATGAGGGTATACCTTCATTTGAGGAAATAAAGAGTGGACGAGAACTCCCAAGTGGAGTTTTTAAAAATGTAGGTTAAAAATATATCCCAAAGAAGGATTGGGTTATTTACCTTCCAAGGAAAAAATGAGGTTATTGATCTCCAACCAAGAGGATAAAGACCCCAGGGAAGGAAGGAAGGGATCCAAGTTTGGGCTAAAGGACCAACACAATATCAAATACAACTAGTTGATCTAGCAAGACTAGATCCAATAGGTTGGAGTCACCCCTTATTTTTCTGGGATGAATAATTGAAAGAAAAGGCAAGGGAGGAGTTAGGTGACTAGTAAGTTAGGGGTTAATATTTGTTAATGAATCCTAGGAATGCAAGTGATTAATTTTAATATGTTTACTAAGTGTAGAGCCTAAAATACACATTTGGTAACATAGGTTATTCTATAACGTACCCAAATACCCATGTACACTATTGAGGTAGTGAGGTACTTCAAATTTCCTACCATATAGTATTAAAATCTCATGCTCTAATACCATACTCCTCTCTATCCTATTTTTAATGAATTAATGCATGCAATATGATAAGTAGAATTATAAAGTATAATTAAATCATTCATAATTACATATACATATTATACATGAAACATGATAGCATTTAAATCCATAATATACACACAATCAATTCAAAATAAAAACAATAAACCATAACACTTGTCTTTCTGGGAAATGAAATACCAACTAGCTGCAAATGTAGGATGTTTCACCAAACCATAAGCTCTATTGCATTTAGTATTTCTACAACAATCCACCCCCAATTTGAGGCTATGAATCCACAAGGATGAACTCTTCTTATATATATCTCTAATCCTCTCACACCCCCTAATTTCCCAACAATTCATAGTCTAAAAAATCTTATAGAAATTCCAATTACACAAGATCTCTT
Source organism: Picea mariana (assembly GCA_032191745.1). NCBI lineage: Eukaryota > Viridiplantae > Streptophyta > Pinopsida > Pinales > Pinaceae > Picea > Picea mariana. The sequence continues at coordinate 64,353 of JASDQU010103857.1, forward strand.
TCCCATTCATCCTACACAACCCAAGAAATGATATCCCCTCCTCTACTCTGTAGTCCCTCAATCTATCCCACTTCCTTTCTAGGATCCCACACATGATTTCCAATAAATTTATTTTTTAGGAACTACATGGATTCTCATTTATCACTATTCTTGTCAATGGCAACAATTCCCTCCACATAGGGTCATAATGTTTCACATGGGTTCCTTTCCCTAATTTCATTATAGTCATGGTGAATCAATGCTAAAAACATTATTCCATTAGTGTGACTAGAAAAATACCAATACTGATGTAAAAGTCTCCATTTCATAATCAAAAGTCATGGAATATATATATGCATGCTCACAAATGACCATGTGGATTCCTAAGAAGCCCACATATATCACTTGAGAAAATTATGCCAAGATTTATATGTCTCGGGATATCATAAATTCAAATACTTAGTCTTAAAATAAAATAATATGATTTGTATTTGGCCCATTTTGATCCACCTAAGCCCCTTTTCCTTCCTCTCTTGTGGAATCATAGCCCCCCATTTTCTTCTCCTTCTCCATCTCCAATTGGTGATGTATTTTTATTATTATTGTACAATATTTACATATTACATCACTTGGCCCTCATACATTCATCATATGTAGAAATGTACATTTCTAATATGGGGATCAAAACAAGGGTGTTACATTTCCCTCCCCCTAAAGTTTGCACACTCCTTAGTGCACATCACCATGCATATGTACAATAGTTTTTTCATTAAAATTTTCTTCTTCCTTTTTCCCTCAAAATTTTGAAATAGATGTGGGTATTCCTATAGGATCACACATTCCATATACCATATTGATTATTCAAGGCCTATTAGGTCCATGGCATTTACTTTCCCTATGGATTTTTTCTAGAGCACCATGTCTTTCCTTTCTAGTCTACGCACTAGGTATACTTGTAGTCTCTTTTTGGCTCCACCTGAATCAAAGTCCAATCGATGACATGGTTAGTATCATGCATATATTTTTTTAATAATGACACATTAAATACATTATGCAACTTCATTGAAGTAGTAAATGCAAACATGTATGTAACTGGTCCTATCCTATACAATATTTCAAATGGATCACAAAAAAATTCTACTAGCTTGGTGTAGATTCCCATCTTTAAAGAACTCTTCTTTGGCTTCACTTTCAAGAATATATCCTCCCCAAATTTAAATTATCTTGTTTTCCTACCATTATCTACATAAAAAAAATTCCCTTCTTGTGCTACCTTTAAAATATGCTTAATTTTAATTAACCATTTTCTCTTCTATTTCCTTGAACAACTTTGGTCTGAGCACTACTCTATCTGTTGGATTGTCCCAACTCACTGGAGTATTACATTTTCAACCATATAAATCTTCAAATGGACTCATTTTTAATGAATCATATACTCATTTTTATGTGAAAATTGAACCAAATGAAAGTAGTCCTCCCACTTAGAAGGATTAGCCATCACATACATTCTCAACATATCCTCAATAATTTTATTAAATGTGTTTCTCTACCCATATATTTGTGGATGATAGGCTGTAATAAAATTAAAATTTGTGCCAAATCCTCTAAACTACCCCTTCCAAAATTTTGAAGTAAACTTTGGATATTTGTTTGAAACAACTGGATTAGGTACTCCATGCAACTTGGCAATATTTTTCATGTAAATTTATGCAATATTAGTTTCCTTGTGACTTAGTTTAAATGGAATAAAGTGAGAATTGTTTTTCAATTTATCTACCATTACCATTATTGAATCATGTTGCCTTGATATTTTGGGTAACTTTGTGATAAAATCAATGATCACCACTTCCCATTTCCACTTTGGAATTCACAATGGTTGTAGAAAAATTGTTGGGTGTCTATGCCCAACCTTTACTCTTTGTCATTCCATACACCTAGCTATGCAATCATCCACATCCTTATTCATTCGTGGCCAAAAGTATTGGCTCCTTATTTCTACAATAATATTCTGGTATCTAGGATGTCCAACATATGGAACATTATTAATTTCTTTTAATACCAACTTCCTTAATTCATGAGAATTATGAACATACTCTTTATTTTTAAGAATAAGAATTCCATATTCTTCTATCTTGTAGTCTTTATATGTCTACTGTACATTTTCCCATTGTAGGCCCTCTTTTTACTTGTATGTAGTTTTCATCTGAGATAACAACTTCTAAAATTATGCTCTTTAAATATGATTGTCACATGCTAATGGTTGAAACATGCATTGCATGTACTCTTGTGCTGAGTGCATCAACAAGTTACCTTGTTATCTTTTCCTTTGGTACATTTTAATATCAAAATCATACTCACTTAGAAATTCCATCCATCTTGTTTTCCTTCATTCAAAGTTCATTGTTTGAATAAAAAATTTAGACCATTGTGGTCTATCCTCAATTCAAATTTCTCCCCCATTAAGTAATGTCTCCACATTTTCAATGCATGAACTATGGCTACAAGCTCCAAGTCACGTGTAGCATAATTATTTTCACTTTCTTTAATCTTTCTATACTCGTAACAAATCACATGCCCATTTTGAGTAATAACTCCATGAAGTCCCTCTTTGCATGCATCTGTACATGATACAAAATCTTTATTTGCATCTACAATATTTAAAATGGGTGCACTAGTAAGTAATTTTTTTAATATATGGAAACTTTCTTCACACTTTGATGTCCATTCAAATTTAATTCCCTTCTTTTGAAAATATGTAATGGGATGAGAAATTCTGGAGAACCCTTCTATGGATATCCTATAGTATTCAAAAATCCCCATGAACGACCTTACCTATGTTATATTCTTTGTTGGTGATCATCTTATAATAGCTTCAATTTTCTTTGGAACTATTGAAATTCCTTCCTCTAAAATTATGTTCCCCAAGTAATGTATCTACCTCTGGTAAAAAGAACACTTCCTCAACATAACATACAATTGAGGCTCTCTTAGAACCTGTAGTACCAATCTCAAGTTTTGTTCATGCTCTTCCTCTGACTTGGAATAAATAAGTATGTCATATAAGAACACAATGGAAAAATTATCTAAGTAATTTTTAAATATGGCATTCATTAAAAACATAAAGATAATTCGTGCATTTTTCAATCCAAATGGAACCACTACAAATTCATAGTGTCCATACTTGGGTCTAAATTTTTTCTTGTTGATGTCTTCATCCTTTATTCTTACTTGATGAAGGCATGATATTTTATCTATCTTTTCCCCTCTTAAATAATCAAATAGGTCATCAATTCTTAGTAGAGGATATTTATTCCTCACAGTGACTTTGTTCAACTATCTAAAACCAATACATAGCCTCAAGGTTCCACCTTTATTCTTCACAAAAAGTACAAGTTCTTTCCAAGGTATGACACTTGGGTGTATATACCCTTTCTTTAGTAATTCTTCTAACTTCATTTGCAAGTCATTTAATTCTGGTGTTCTCACTCTATATGGATTCTTTGATACTGGTGGAACTCCATGCATTAAATCAATAGAGAATTAGATATCTCTCTTTTGTGGTAAACTTAGTATTTCTTCAAACACATCGGTAAAATATTTCAAAACCAAAAAGTCCTCAAGACTTGGACCTTCTCTTTTTTGGATCTTCCACATGATTTACATACAATTGGCTTCCCTCTCTAAAGCATATATTAATATATGAGGATGACTCATGTGTCTTATAGAAATGGATCTTGGAATTCCTTTTATTGTGCTATACTTTCCTTCTTCATGGAGAAAAGTAAAAGTATTGTTATGGAAATCTAGCATAGCATGGTGCACATCCAACCAATCCATTTCAATGAGGAAATCACATGAGTTGAGTGGTATGATGCTTAGGTATGAAACACCATTAATATCTAATAACAACCTTTAACAATCTCATTAATATTCCTTTTAGTTCCAATATCCAGTTGCACCAACCATGATTTATCATGCTTACTTTTCTTCAAATGTAACTATGACTTGCTCCCATATCGATTAAAATAGAAATAGACTAATTTGCAATCTTACCTTCCACTTCAATAATGTTTGATTGATGGTCTACCTATCGATTTTCTAAGGCTGCATATATTCTTGATATGTTTATTTCCACATATTCCAATGTAGTTGCCTCTTGTATATTATGCACATTTCTCATTTTATCTCCCTTATGAGGAAAATCTCTATATAAGTTCTCTCCTTTACACCCCAACATTTGATTAGTAGCTTTTCCCTTTTTTCCAAGGATTTTTCCAACTTGGATTCACTTTGAGATGGATGCATTTCCTGGTATGTGTTAGGAATTCTCATAAATAAAGGAGGTTTGAATCCCTTCTTACTCTGGTCCATTTTTCCTTCTTTTCACCTTTCCAAGAATTTTGTTATGTCTTTTCTCTACTCATATAAGTATTATGCCTTCCTAATGTTCCCTTCTAGAGTCCTAGGTTCATCAAATTGGATCTTGTCTTTGTAAAATAATGGTTGTCACTTAAGAACCTTTATGTCTTCACCTTGTCCTCTTTAATAAATCCCACATGCCTCAATAGCTCCAAAAAACAACTTCTGATATTCATCCATGATCATATTTCCCACCTTAATCTCAAAAAAATCCCACATCTTCTTTTCATAGTAGTGCTCATAAATATATTGTTGCCTAAAATACTTCTTGAATTGCTTCCAAGAAATCCTCTTCTCATTAATGTTCTTATGTTTATTTAGATGATCCCACCACATAGAATCATTTTCTTGTATATGGTATATATCAATAATGGTTTTTATATTGGATGAGTAGCTATGTAGAGAACTAGAAATATTTCCTTATCCCTAACAACCAAGTTTCAACATTATATATTCTTTTATCGTCACCATTAGAAATTGGTCACTTAAGCTTCCTAAGCTCTCATTTCAAATTGTTCAATTCATGTGTTGTTGTTTGATTCCTAATAGGGGACACTTTTAGGTTTCTCTTTGATTCTTCAGATGCATATGAATTCTTGTTTCAATAGGTTGGTAAATAATGATTCCTTTGGGTTTTGGTAGCACTTCTTGAGTGCCCAAATCTTCTATAAATATCCTTCCTTTCATGAGGTATGTATTCTTCCTCATGTATTGAACCCAATCCATTCTTGTTTTCCTCTGCAACTGATTTAAAATCTGTAATAGCTAAGTGTTTATCTAATTTTGTTCTTTCTAAGCTCTTAGTAGCTTCTCATTATCATCTCTATAAATCTACATCTTCATATCCAAAATATTCATGGTTTCTACAATATCCAATGGCTCCATTATGACTATATGTCCATTAGATTTTGTCTCCTCACTTCCCATACTAATATTTGGGTATTTGACTTCCTCTTCATGACTATAAGTTTCTTGTGCATCTTCCATGTCTCCTCTTCAATTCTGAGTTTACTTGTCCTAGTTATATTATTAATTCTAAAATAATCATGCATACAAATAATACTATTGGATACACTTCATTTCCATATCTGCAGTATTTCTTTCAAATTCTAGAAATTGTGCACATTGCAATTTTTTGTTAATTAAGTCTACATGTCCTTCTTCTGCTTATTGTTTTAAGAATCCAGAAGCACTTATCTATATTCTAAGACATAATTCATATTCTCCTCTCAATCATATTTTTTATGACTATAATCATGCTCCAATTTGAGATCAAAGACTAAATTTATAGCTCTCATAAGTCACCATTTTTGCTCTATGTCTACAATTTTCTCACTGGTGCAATCAAGTTTAGAGGCCAATTTTTTCCACCTATAGAAGAACATTTGGCAAGAACTAGGAAAAATTTAAGTTAGGCTTATATAATAATCATGATTGCGAGTACAAAAGAAATTTCATATTGATAAATTTATGCTCCTATCAAATTCTACGTCAATCTAGAATTGTCAACTTTGCTCTTTTTACACTTTTTCCAGACTTGGATTTTTTAGCCAAAAACCACTATCTTCCAAACAAAGAAAAATTGGAAGAACTTTGGTACGACAAGTTTGGATTGTCTAGGAGATCAAATGTTGGTTATTATAATTTTCCCGGATTAGTGATCTTGGGTCCCTTTTGGTCCCTTGAAGATTTTAGAAATCCTCAAAAAGTCTCTCAGAATAGTGGGTTTTGGCCTATTTTTGTATTTCCACTCCAAAAATTTTGGAATTTGGTCAAATTATCCACTTGGTTTCTTCATGTCTTATCCCATAACTCATCGTCCAAATTTCACCTTCAATAGATATTCCAATGAGTACCACCCTATTCTTCAAAAACCAGTAATCTACAATTTATGGAGTTTTGGAGAATAATTAACTAGTGACCCTAATTAACACTTTTATGGGCCTCAACAGTGTGGACCTACCCCTAAAATTTCTCTTGAATATGATATTTACTACTCATGTAATGGTCAAAAAAAATGTTTTGGATCTATTTTTTTAAATATATATCTCTTGTTGATGTGGCATGACATGTGCCTAGTGATGTGGTATAGGGGTATTATCCGTCATTACCTATGTCTTCCATGTCACTTTCCTTACCTCCTTAACTACCATGTCAATCCTTGATGGCCTCGTCGTAACTTCCTCTCCTTTATTTTATAAATTTATTGTTAAGTTTAATTTGAAGCTAAGGAGGAAATTTTTGTAGGTGGGACTGATTCATAGTCCTCATTTTTATGTATGTATATTATGTGTTCTCACTAGTGATGGTTATGATCATCCTCATTGTAATCTACTTTAAATATTTTAATGAAAATGTATAATTTTTCAATGAACAACTATATTGGTTTCTATTTTATTTCGTTTAATGTTAATGTAGTAACCAATTTATGTTGACATCAATACTATTGAAAAATGATATTAACACCATGGGAATCGACTATTGCACTTGAATTTGATATCGAAATGTTCAAGTATGATAAACACATTTTGAAATTTAATATTCACACTTTTTGATATGATATGGACACCTTAGGAATTTGATATTCACACTTTTGGAAACATTGGGAATATAATATTCACATGTTTGGATCTAATATTTATAGTTTAGGAGTCCAATTTCACACTTTCAAACACTTTTGGAACCTAGAATTCACACTTTCTAATTTGATATTCACACTTTTGTAGTTTAGATTCAAGATCACAAGATCAAATTGATTGACATGGGTGTTTATGACATTCACAATCTTATCCATATCAAATACTTTGAGATCTTCATACGACCAAGAGAAAACACATTTGAAATCTAGCAAGATTTTGGTGAGCTTAGTGATCACATTAAGAAATGATTGTAGACCTCCATAAACCCATTTAACACCTTTTTCAGTTTTGAGGATTGTGGGAACAATTCCCTACAAATTTATACAAGATTCCTCACTGTTAGTAGATTCATAACTGCGAGCATCATTAATGTTAAACGTGAATTACAAAGTGGAAATTTATGGAGATATTTTTTCAATTTTCATTGTAATACTAAAATTTTCTTTCCTCACCTTAGGGTTTATGGGTTGGTCTTTTTAAATTTCCATGTTTTGAAGAAAGTGAAAGATTTTTTTCATCAAAATAAAATGCTTTCCAACATTACATGTTATCAATTTGAATTGTCTTTACAAAAAAATGATAAACCCTTCCGTAAATCAACATCTACATTGTAAATAATAGGAATGGGAAAGCATGGAGGACACGGCTTATTAGAGGATCTCCCTTTGTTTGGAACTCAAGGAAATTTGTTTCTTCGATGATAAGTGGATCTAATAGTCATAACTATTTTTTTTCCTTGACAATGGTCTTGGAAGTATTCTCTCCTTTAAGTTGAGTTGGCATTGAGGTTTATTTCTAGATTCTACAAAAAAAATCCCAAATGCAAATGATGGAAATAAGTATTCCCCAAAAGGATAATATCCCTCAATGTTCACATGATTGTTATAGGAATTGGAATCACCTTTAAAATTCACATGAGTGACATGGATTTTTCCTAGTGTAGACAATTTTAAGTATCTAGTGTATGGAAAACAATACCTGTGATCATGAAAATGTGAATAAAAGTAGCACAAATACACTTTGAACATAGTTATGAACTTGACAATAAACCTCCAATGTTCTTGTTTTTTTAGAGGTGAACTTTTTGGCTACTATTACCTAATTTCAAAAAGTGGTGCTACCAATAACATCCTTTTTTTAGGTAGTTTCTTAAATTTTAAAATCTTCTTATAAATAAATGATCAAAATATTATTTTTTGACCTTTTAAATATTCTTAGTATAAAGTATCACCAAAGTCCACAATTTGAATCTTGTTGGATGGTGGACCTTGATTTTCCATCTATAGTTTGTAGTTGTGTTGCATGATGTTTATGCATCCTTATAGTGTTGTGTGCTTCCTAGTTACAACTTATGATGGAATATAATCACCTTATAGTGATGCATCAACCTTTTAAACTCATGATGTATACACATATATGGTTTTTTATGTATTAGTGATATGATATATTTACTCAAGTGTATAAACCAAGGAAGCATATTGACAACATTTCTTGTGATAAATCATAATTGGTTGTCATTGATCTGCATTTAGGAGTGGAACAAACTGATTAACAAATTGAATATAATAAACACAAAGATATGAAGAATAACACAAATATCCAATGAACAATATCTTTTATTAAATAATGAAATAGGCTAAAATTGTGAAAATGCAAAACTAAAACACTTGCTCGAATGGTGGTAGTTATCTATGAGAAGAGATGTGGCTTCTATGTGCATCCGTCTGAGCATAATGGATTACAATGAGGCTCCATAGGAATTTTTGATATTACTCATGAATTCCAAAACCCTAGACATCCAAAAACCTAACCCTAGAAGGTGAAACACCAAAAGTCATGTGGGCCCTATGGGTAAGTTGGTGTAATTTGGTACCTCAACTTCCAAGGGTCGTCACCTTTCAATACGGCCTTCGTTTTAGGCGTGTGATAGCATGTTGGAAAGGTATTTAAGAGAACTACACATTCCTTCATAAAACTCTGACTCTATCTATAGTTTGACTATGGAGAGCCAAAAAAACAATGTTAGGGCCCCAAAATGGCCCTGGAAGTACAACAAGATGTGCTGACATGAAAACATACAAAATAAGCCAGTTGGATTAGGTGAGAGGCCACTCGTATCCACCTGGAGGATGTGTGGGGCTTCAGACAACCCCATAAGTGTAGAACCCACAATTACAAAGTAGTACAAAAGAACGTGCTAAACAAAAAATGGACACGGGGAGCTAGTTGGAATAGGTGGGTGGCCACCAATATCCACCTGAATAAATCCTTCCCCCTTAGGAATATGTGGTATCCATTGCGTTGAGTTCCCCCATCAAGTTAGGAAAATTCTGTTGGATTTGGCCCTAGGTGAGCCACTTGCCTTGGTGTAGGAGTTGCCCTGCCTTAAAAACTCGATAAAGTTGGATCTACTGCTGGCGAGTGCCCTTGATCTGTGTGTCCACTATTTGATCAGTGGATGCAGTTAGGGTTGAGCTCTGTCAATGTCAGTTGTTCTTCGATCTCGAAGGTGTCCAATAATGGGGGAAAATATGGCCGAAGGAGGTCCACATTGAATACTGGATGCAGACCAAGGAAGGGTGGAATGTTTAACTCAAAATCATTTCTACCCATAGCCTTAGTGATTGTGTAAGGCCCATAATGAAGTGGGTGAAGATTTCAATGGGGCCTGGTGAGACACTCCTTTTGAAAAAGTAACCAGAATTTTTTGCCAACCTGAAACTAGTGTGGTGCCCTGTGTTGATCATGGTGTTTCTTGTACTTAGCATTGGATTTATGAAAAAACTCTTGGACTTGTTGGAGGATGTGTTGAATCTACTCAATGAATATGGTGGCTTTGTCGATCGTAGACTGATCAGGGGAAGAGTCTGTCTGTGCGGTGGCAAGAGGAAGCACAACATCAATGGGTCCCAAGGGTTGGAATCCCAGACCCACCTGAAATGGGCTATGGCCGGTGGAAATATGGAGAGACATGTTGTAACTATGTTGGACATATGGGAGACTCTCATCCCATGTATGTGGATGCTTAGAATTGTACATGAATAGGATGTGCACAATCATCCGATTGAAGACCTCTGTTTGGCCATCGGTTTAGGGGTGGAAAGCAGTGGATTTTGTGAGATTGGTGTCCAAAAGAGACTAGAGACTTAACTACAAGGTGTTGAGGAAATTACTGTCTCAATCGAAGATGATGGTCTGTGGTACCCCAAAGTGGACCCACACTCGTTCGAAGAAGAGATTAGCAATATCTGTTGCTGTGACATTCTTCTTATAGGCTATGAGGATTGCCATCTTTGAAAAGTGATCAATGACCACAAACACATAGTCATTTCCTTTCTTGGTGGATGGAAATCCAAACATGTAATCCATTGAGATGCATTCCCAAGGCTTCTCAGAAATAGGACGAGGGGTGTATAATTCTTTCTTCTTGATGGATGGCTTGGCAATAGCATGGGAAGTGCAAGATATGATATACTTGTTGAATTCATGTCAAAGTTTTGGCCAATAAAAATGTTTCTAAAGAACGACCACAATTTTATCCACGCCAAAATGTCCTGCCACTCAACTGTAGTGGGATTCCCAAATCATCTTTGCACGCTCGCTTGTAGGAACACAAAGATGGCCCAGGTGGCATAATATTCCATCCTAAATGTGAAAATTAGTGACATTTGTACCTATACCCAAGATTTGATAGGTGGTGGTGAAGTTCAGATCTTGCTGATAAAGTTGGGGTCACTCAGATGATTCATGTCCACATGAATGGAGCACAGTGGTGAGTGCATCCACAGGAGGCCGACTGAGACAATCAACGACACGATTGGAGATACTTGTCTTATAGTTTATGTTGAGATGGAATTTGTGCAAGTAGGTGGAACACTTCTAATGGTGGCCGTTCTACAATTTCCCTTGTGTCTCTATGAACTGTAGAGGCTTGTGATCAGTGTGTATGATCGTCTCTTTCCCCAAAATGTAATGTTTCCATTGACGACAGGCTTGTACAATGGAATACATTTCCTTGTCATAGATGGGGTATTTTAGGATAGTATCAGAGAATGTCTCACTATGATATGCCACTGGATGCTCGTGTTGAGTGAGAACTGTGCCCATAACATAGTCAGATGCATCAATGTCAATCTCGAATGGTTGTTGTAGATCAGGCAAGGAGAGTACTGGAGC
>JASDQU010103857.1:75719-166170 GCA_032191745.1 Picea mariana
ATATAGTTCTCAAGCGTGTGGGACAAGTCACCTATCAGTTAGCTCTGCCCAGTCATTTGAAGATACATCCTGTTTTTCATGTTTCATGCTTAAAGAAGGTGATTGGAACTAGGTGCCAAATTCAAACCAACCTTCCCGAGTTAGCTGAAGAAGGATCCATTTAGCTATAGCCAGAAGCAATTTTGGACCAACGTGAGCGTCGCCTGCGTCAAAGAACCATCAAGGAAGTTCTTGTCCAGTGGAAAGATACAACTCCAACAGATGCCACTTAGGAACCAGCTACCATTCTGCAGCAGTTTCCACATCTCAAGCCTTGAGGACAAGGTTTTTTTTAAGGGGTCGGACATGTTAAGGTCCTAACCCACACATAGGTAGAGAAATATATTTGGATGTAAGAAAGGTCAATATTAATAAGGCCTTTCAATAAAATAGAATAAGGCAGATGTAACAAGACCTAATAGAAGCTTCCACTTCTAGAAGGATCTTCCTCTAGATGCTTCTCTTGATAGACATATTTAGTATAAATAAGGGTCAAGGGTATGAAAACCCTAGCTTGGATATTATTGTAATAGAGCACTGCTTGACTGGAGGTTGCCCCCTCAAATAGGCCCGTGAACATTTTTTTTTGAATCAAAGTGTTATTTCTATTGTTGTTCTTATATCATTTCTGTGTTATTGTGGAGATTATGCTTGTTATATTACTGTTATTTTGACATTTCTAGCATTTTATTTCTATTCTACATACTTTTTATATCTAGTATATTACATTAGACTAAGAGTAAATCAACTCCAGTTGTTGGGCTCTCATGATAGCATCTTCTTCGGAAAAAACTATGGACATCGCGACGTATTTGGATACACAAGGTACCAAGGAATTTAGGAACCACTCGAGAAAAAATGTGGGAGTGACCTCAACTCTGATCAAACTCTTTCATCGTCACCATTCTCGGATGTGATCCGAGATATGGTCAACTTTCGTTTGCTCGAATTTGGCTAGAAACTCAGTGCCAACATCATATCTTATGGGTAGTTGGAAATGGTTTAAGAAGACCATATCCAAGTCATTAAAGTAAGTGTACTTTGAGCTATCAAGCTTGATATACCATTTCATGACACCCCCTATAAGAGTGTGTCGAAACAAATGCAACTGAATGGAATCATCCTTTAACGAGTTGGATGAGCACCATAAGTGAAATGTCATCACATGATCACTTGTATATTCGTCAGGATTGCCTTCGAACTTAGGGATTTCCAAGGGAAACTTAGTCAACATGGGGGGGAAATGCAAATCATGACAAACAAGTTCGCTCAAAAGTCTCGACAAGTCTGACAAGTGCAAAGTTTCCAGAAAAGGTAGTCTAGGTTGTGGCATATTCACATGAAAAGAGGGGTCTGGATTTTGACTGGTAGCAGGTTGCTAGGAAACATTTGAGTGCTGGCCAGGGTTTTGGTAGAGACCATGGTGGCCCTGTCTAGTAAAAGGGACTTGCGTTTGATTCTGCATCACCAACTTATTCTCGTCGCACACTAGTTGACGAAGTAGCACACTAGTTGCTTCCATCGTCGCTCACCGAAAAAACTGTTGTTCAGGTGAAGTCACCTCATGAGGGACTATCTGAATTAGAAGTAGCATTGATAAGTCAGTGATCAAAGGGTTTGATGGTATGAGGCCTTCAATATCTAGGTAAAAAACAATGGATTCCTCTGATGTAGGAAATTGTTCTCTGGGAGCTGGCTTGAGCATAGTTTCTTGTGGCCCGGAAGCTTCGAATGAGCATTATTTATCTATCTTGCACCTCAATGGTGGCATAGGTGGATCCAAAATAACCAGTGGTAGACCTTGAATCCTACACGAATGGTAGATTTGTTGATCTTCCACTTTGTGAAATGATCAACCAACATTGTAAGTTTGAGCTAGCGTGAAACACATAGCAGACACTAAAAGATTCCTAATGACAAATCAAGAAAACAACTAATTGGAAGGAAGAAAAACTACGCCAATCGACACTAGAGAAAACTTACTGGTGCAAGTGTAAATCAAACATGGAAACACCCTCCGGTTATAATTTGCAAAGCGTGATCCAATGTTTTCCCTAGGTACCATGGTATACCCCCACAATCACCCGTGTAAGTCCCTAAAAATAGGAAATTATGTTGCCAACTCCCAAACAGTCACCAGGCAAGTACAGTTGAAAGTCGGGTTGATCATAATGAGAAGGATAACAAAGTTCAAATCCTTTCAAGGGTACCAAAGGAAAATGGTCCGGAAGACAACTGAGGATCTCGAACATATTCTAGGTCCACGAGAATACCTAGTCAAATATGATCAGTGTAATTCCTAGGAATGACCCTCAATATATGATCCCCACTACGCTTGGTCTGACTTTGGAAGGGTTATCTCCTCTACCTTTCCTCATGCGACCTTGTGTTTAGCCCCTATGTTAGCGGGGGGTCCCCACCAACTCTTACGATACTAGACTCTGACACTCCCTATCACATACTGTTATGTTTGTTTAGGTGGCCTTGAAGAGTTTCCTCTCCACACTTATCTCAAGGCCCTAGAGCCTAGACTACTCGATGAAGCCTACAAAAAAAAGTCTAATTGATTTTAAGTGTTAAACATTGATTTTGATTGGATTGATTTACTCAAAAGGGTATGGACGTTTAACTTTTGGTGTTTACAAGAGATGAAAGAGAAGAAAAACTTTAGAGAATTCATGCAAAGGGAAACTAGATTCTTCAAATTGAAAGAAATGGCTTTTAAATCTTTGTAAATGAAAACGTTTCAAACTAGTATTCCAAGATCCTATAATGCAATAAGTTTCCTAGAATGCGCTTTTGACTTTACAATGTAAATGCAAATGACTAAACTTTCAAGGAAAAGGAAAAATATGAACTTTGAAAAAGAACTCTTTTCTCTTGTAAAAAACAACCTATGCTACAACTACCAAACTAAATGCAACAATTTTTGTTTTTTTTGAAATTCTTAGAAAAGAAAAAAAAAACACAAGTAAAATATATTTTTCGTTTTTCAAAGAAGAAACATGATAAACAGAAAATAAACCCAAGACTCACACACCCTAAACCACTGCATGAACACAGGGATTCAATAGAATCCACAGGAGGATCTAACGCTTATAGGTCGACTCTAAACCTCTAAAGAATACAAAAGAAAATAAATAAACATCAGGGTTCTTTACAAAGATCATGTTAAACTGAATCTTTAACCCAACCAAATACCATTAACAAAGACCCTAAAGAGTTCAAGAAGGACTGAGAAGCACAAAGATTCTTGTTAGGAAAGAAAAAGTCTTTAAAAAAAAAAAACCTTCCAAAACACAGAGACGCGGGCTGTACACAAACATCCTATGTATGTACGCGAGTTGTATACTATGAAGACCACACATGTACATAGCATGTATACTATGCAAGCCATGTATGTACGCGATCTATACTAAGGACATGGATCATACACCTATGGAAATTTGCAAAAGGAAAAAGGCTTGGATAACTGACTGGGTAGGGAAGGATGGTAGGCACCTGGAAGGTGACCAAAGACCCTAAAATGACTCAGTAAACTTGGAAAAATAAAAAAGAAACCGAAAAAATCGAATCAAACCAAAATCTCCCACTAAGACCCTAGAGATACTCCTCAGTGGAGTTGCCAATTCTTCTACGGGTAAAATCCCACTATACTGGGTCTAGGTATAGGCAGAGCGATGAATTCCCTTAAAATATAGGTCTACCCTTAAGATACACAAAAACTATCTAAATGAATGGCGAGAGAGAGGAAAGAGGGTCAATGAGTGCACCTTTTGTCCTTGTAGTTGACGTAGACCTCTTTCACTTCTTCCAGCCTCCTAGATTGCGGGTCTCCTCCCAACACTAACCTACAAAAGTTTAGGAAGAAAATGCTACAACATATGCAATCTCTACTTATCACTTTCAAGGTTTAGATAGAGACATAAATGCATAAATCAATAAAATAATATAGACATAATGTTTTCAGACAAGAATGAACTCTTTTATTCAATATTAAGATCAAAAGGATTAGAACCTTCATCGACAATCACTCCACAGACCAAGTGGATCCAAGTCCATCAATCCCATGCTAGCTTATCACAACCAACTTATCACTTAGGAAAGGATAAAGGGTTGTATAATGAAAAAGGGATGGAGGAGAAGGATGAGGCCAAAACTCAAAATAGGATGAAAAACACGGGCTAAGAAGGGGAAGGGATTTTGACAGAGTTTTCTTATTCTCTTGCTTGTCTTGTCAAATGACACCCCAAGACGTATTTTATATGAGAAAAAGATGCTTATTTGGTTTAGGGAAGGGCTATAAGGGGTAAAATGGTTAGGAAACCCTCGATAGCCCGTAAAATCCTCCAAATTCCTTGCAATTTAATATTTTTTGCAACTTGTGGAGGTAAACACGAGATAACTAGCATGCATCTCACGTATGTACGTGGGATAACTAGCATGCAGCTCGCGTATGTACGCGGGCTAACTAGCATGCAGCTCGCGTATGTACGCGGGCTAACTAGCATGCAGCTCGCGTGTGTACGCGGGCTACTAGTGCAACATGATGCGTACATAATCCAATAAGTGGTTTTTTAAGAGGAAGCCTCAACAATAATTTGACAAAGTATGTAAGTGAAAAGGCCAATGTCTTATATGCATAGGTAAGACATTTTTGGACTATAACACTAATGTACCACCAAAGTTGAGGGAATGGAAGAATCATATGTTGTGGTTATAATAAGCTCCAATTAATCCTATAGTGATGTACATGCTTTGATTTTGGTTATGGATATGTTGATAGGAGGAAAAACTCCTCCTACAATAGGGGATCATCCCCCGATCAAGGCCCCAATTAGTTCTATCCTAGTTTGGTGTGGTGATGTCCACCGATATGTGGGCCTAGTTGCCACTAAAAGAGATTTATCCTTGAAATAAGACTTTCATTTAATATTTCCTAAATCCTAAATGCATTAATATTTAATTATGAAAAACAATCTATATCTATCATAATATAACAATTATAACGAGATTGATTACATGCATGTAATTCATTACTAGAAAATAAGAATAAATTCATTATTCTTCTAGCACAAGTCACACTACATATTCCAATGAAATGAATGAGAATAAATTCCACATACAAATTATATTAGAGTATGTCCGTGCAATCAAATTCACAACTAGATCATCATATTTCATCAAACAGTCTTAATAATGAATAGAACTTGATAAAATAATTGACAAAAATGCACAATAAGACAAACTAATTGTCAATTAGATTTTAATTATATTAAATCTTCATAAATAGTTCTGTAGTATTAGATCCAAGAAAAATCCATCAACCTTCAATCCTTTATTAAACTTGATAAAAATATACAAGTATTCATTCTAGATTTGAAATCCTTCAGGTCTTAAATCCTTTATTAAACTTTGACATAAGTGTACAAGTTCCAATTTAGGATTTTCAAACCCATAGGTATTCAAAATTATATTCAAACCAATAAAAGTATGTCAAATTGATTACAACATTTCCAACCCCATTTCCTAAAACTAGAGTCAACTATTATAATCCTTTCTCCCGGCTTATTCCTTTCTTCCATATTTTCTTCTAATTGTTACATGGTTATAACCATTTTCTTTTCCAAGCCAAGTTTTGATTCTTCTTTTCCAGAATCACGGGAGAATAATGAAAAAAATATATTTTCCATCAATTACATCATTACAAAATATATTTTGTTTTCAATCAAAATTCCCCAACTGAATAACAAATCATAATTTGTTGTACATGCGACTCATGATTATGGACATTGATTAATCCTTCTTCTAGATTGTTTTCTCATTTTAAATTCTTTTTTCTTTGAAAATTGCTTCTAATTCCATTTGTATTTATCTTGATCCACACTTGTACAATTTAAAACATATAAAAAAAATAATGATGAAAATCAATATGAAAGAATATAATAAATATGGAAATCCCCTATTGTTAATAAAAAGAATAAAAAGAAAAAGATTATATCATCTCGGGCTTATCAGTACACGAATTAAATCAAATAAAAATAACACAATTTATCAACCAAATAATAAAACAAAATAGCTATGAAAAATAAAAGTATAACAATTAAAACTTTAAAATATTTTCGTAATCTTCACATAGTAAATTCGTGACACTTTTTTTTCAATTTTTTTCTAGGTATTTTTACTTTTGATCCATAAAAAATACTTTACCCAAAATGTTCCTTATAGTCTCATATTTCTAGTGAGCTATTTTTTACTTAATTTGTCCTTCTAAAACTCAATATATGGCTCCCAGAAGTTAGCACTCAATAACCATTGATTTTGTTTTTAGATTAATTCTAGAGCGTTGATCTATGAGTTTATTATTTACCCCACATGCATTGGGGAAAGGTAGCTTGATGGGTTTACATTATATTTTCCACACATAGTAGTTTCAATGTGAAGCTTTAGGAAGAATGAAATGTGGATCCTGTGCTAATATTTTAACTGCATGCATGTGCATATTCGGGACCCCAACAAATCTAGGACATCTGACATCTAGGATCTCCTAAAATCCATATATACATAAAAATTTGAGACCTCCTAAAAATAAAGAAATCCCTAAAAATTCAAATTACATTACATCTAGGTCAAAGACATATCTAGGTTCCATGAAATCCAAGACCCCCTAAAATTAAAATATTTGGGATCATCCAACATCTAAGATCATCCAAGCCATACAATATTCGAGCCCATCTCGGGCATCCAAGCATATTCAGTATGTAATAACCTATCCAATCAACATACCACATCACCTATCTTGTCAGCATGCCACATCATCTTCCCTGTCAGCATGCCACATCATTTTCCATGTGGATCTAGAGGACACATCCTCTTCCATGTCATCTAAACATAACAATAGTAACAAAAATTTTGAGGGCCATAACTTTGTATCCCGAACTTGGAATGATAATATTTTTATACTGCCAGAAATATATCGACGAATAGAATATGATGGTGGATTTAAAATTAGGAAATTATGACATTGAGTGAAGAAAAACTTTAATAATCTCTAGCCCCTTATTTTTTTGTTCCCTTTTTTGTTCGGACTCCTAGTCGTCAGTATTTCCTTTATTTCTTACAAATCTGCAAAAAAGTACAAATGTGATAAAATCATATTTAAGTAACTATAAATTGTTAAAAATCATAATACAAGAAAAAAATTAGAAGGGTCCTCATTGTTTTATGAAGAACTCATATCATAATGGGGGGTTGTTGTACATGCTACAACAAGTTATCGTTTCCTTAGAATTTTGTGTTTTGAATAGGTGTTTGGAATAACTAATATGTCATTATTAGGATACGAATTTGACTATAAGAATGGATATATATTATGTTTATGCTTGGATAAGTGTTGGATCCTTATAATGTGTTGATATGGCATTGGAGAATTATGATGTATCATGTTAGAGGTGTTCATATAGGGATAATTTAGGTTAGGAATTTTCATGTAAGGGCGGATATGTTGGCTTGGAAAAATATAATTGAAATTGGGAATTTCTTGGCTAATGTTTGGAGTGTTTTAGGACTTGTTTGATTTGTCCAAGAGGGTTGGTTTTAAGATGCAAAGTTGCTTTAGGGAATATTTTTTCGAGGTATAGTTTTTTCTTGAGTGGAATTAATGTTTAAAGGGTATCCTTGAGGTGGAAGTTGAGATATAGTGGAAAGGTTCCTTAGAATGGATAGATAAAGGCCTAATCCAATGGAGAAAAAAGGTTTTGAGCTTAATATTTAGTTGGACAATGTGTGCAACATTTTGTAAGATGCAGGGGTAGTCATTTATGGGCCTTTATAAGTAGGAAAAGGAAGTGGAATTAAGGTAGTGACCTCCTTAGAGAGATACATTTTAGAAGGATATTTTTTTAGGATTATTGGTTGAATTATGACCTTTGGTTTGGGTTAAGTAACCAAGTTCAAGATGATGAGCGGAATAAGTGTTAATCCAAGTAGTAAAGTTTAGTTGTTCCAATATTTGGTCTTGTGTTTGAAAAGGGGGTTGGTTAAGATGTTGTCACGATAACCTCATGCGAAACTAAGGCATTGAGAGTATTTGGGTTAGTCACCTTACATGTGAGACAATTAATAATTGTTAAGGTTGGGATGGAAAATGATGTAACCAAGCATGCCAATAATGCTAACATAAGGTACTTCTAGGGAGAATAGGTAAAATAAAAGGGAAGGAACTACTTGAAAAAGTAGTTTAGGGAAAGGTTAGAGAGGTGGGAGGGGGGCCCTTCCACTCTAGGGAAAAATTAAGAGAGATAACCCTTTCTATGAAGGAGGGTATGAGTTAAAATATGAGGGTATACCTTCATTTGAGGAAATAAAGAGTTGACGAGAACTCTCAAGTGGAGTTTGTAAAAATGTAGGTTAAAAATATATCCCCAAGAAGGATTGGGTTATTTACCTTCCAAGGAAAAAAGGAGGCTATTGGTCTCCAACCAAGAGGATAAAGACCCCGGGGAAGGAAGGAAGGGATCCAAGTCTGGGCTAAAGGACCAACACAATATCAAATACAACTAGTTGATCTAGCAATACTAGATACAATAGGTTGGAGTCACCCCCTGTTTTTTTGGGATGAATAATTGAAAGAAAATGCAAGGGAGGAGTTAGGTGACTAGTAAGTTAGGGGTTACTATTTGTTAATGAAGCCTAGGAATACAAGTGATTAATTTTAATATGTTTACTAAGTGTAGAGCCTAAAATACACATTTGGTAACATAGTTTATTCTATATGGTACCCAAATACCCATGTACACTATTGAGGTAGCAGGGTACTTCAAATTTCCTATCATATAGTATTAAAATCTCATGCTCTAATACCATACTCCTCTCTATTCTATTTTTAATGAATTAATGCATGCAATATGATAAGTAGACTTATAAAATATAATTAAATCATTCATAATTACATATACATATTATACATGAAACATGACAGCGTTTAAATCCATAATATACACATAATTAATTCAAAATAAAAACAATAAACCATAACACTTGTCTTTCTGGGAAATGAAATACCAACTAGCTACAAATGCAGGATGTTGCATTTAGTATTTCTACAACAATCCAACCCCAATTTGAGGCTATGAATCCACAAGGATGAACTCTTCTTATATATGTCTCTAATCCTCTCACACCCCTTAATTTCCCAACAAGTCATAGTCTAAAAACTCTTATAGAAATTCCAATTACACAAGATCTCTTTCCCATTCATCCTACACAAACCAATAAATGAAATCCCCTTCTCTAATCTATAGTCCCTCAAGCTATCCCACTTCCTTTCTAGGATCCCACACATGATTTCCAATAAATCTCTTTTCTAGGAACTACATGGATTCTCATTTATCACTATTCTTATCAATGGCAACAATTCCCTCCACATAGGGTCATAATGTTTCACATGGGTTCCTTTCCCTAATTTCATTATGGTCATGGTGAATCAATGCTAAGAACATTATTCCATTAGAGCGACTAGAAAAATACCAATATTGATGTAAAAGTATTCATTTCATAATAAAAAGTCATGGAATATATATATGCATGCTCACAAATGATCATGTGGATTCCTAAGAAGCCCACATATATCACTTGAGAAAATTATGCCAAGATTTATATGTCTCGGGATATCATAAATTCAAAGACTTAGTCTTAGAATAAAATAATATGATTTGTATTTAGCCCATTTTGATCCACCTAAGCCCCTTTTTCCTCTCTTGTGGAATCATAGCCCCCCCATTTTCTTCTCCTTCTCCATCTACAATTGGTGATGTATTTTTATTATTATTGTACAATATTTACATATTACATCACTTGGCCCTCATACATTCATCATATGTAGAAATGTACATTTCTAATATGGGTATCAAAACAAGGGTGTTACATTTCCCTCCCCCTAAAGTTTGCACACTCCTTAGTGCACATCAACATGCATATGTACAATAGTTTTTTCATCAAAATTTTCTTCTTCCTTTTTCCCTCAAAATTTTGAAATAGATGTGGGTATTCCTATAGGATCACACATTCCATATCCCATATTGATTATTTAAGGCTCTAGTAGGTCCATGGAATTTACTTTCCCTATGGATTTGTTCTAGAGCACAATGTATTTCCTTTCTAGTCTACGCACTAGCTATACTTGTATTCTCTTTTTGGCTCCACCTGAATCAAAGTCCAATCAATGACATGGTTAGGATCATGTAGATATTTTTTTAATAATGACACATTAAATACATTATGCACCTTCATTGAAGTAGGAAATGCAAACATGTATGTAACTGGTCCTATCCTATACAATATTTCAAATGGATCACAAAAAAATTCTACTAGCTTGGTGTAGATTCCCATCTTTAAAGAACTCTTCTTTGGCTTCACTTTCAAGAATATATCCTCCCCAATTTTAAATTATCTTTTTGTCCTACCTTTATCTACATAAAAAAAATTCCCTTCCTGTGCTACCTTTAAAATATGCTTAATTTTAACCATTTTCTCTTCTATTTCCTTGAACAACTTTGGTCTGAGCACTACTCTATTTGTTGGATTGTCCCAACTCACTGGAGTATTACATTTTCAACCATAGAAATCTTCAAATGGACTCATTTTTAATGAATCCTTATACCCATTTTTATGTGAAAATTGAACCAAATGAAAGTAGTCCTCCCACTTAGAAGGATTATCCATCACATACATTCTCAACATATCCTCAATAATTTTATTAAATGTCTTTGTCTACCCATATATTTGTGGATGATAGGCTGTAATAAAATTCAAATTTGTGCCAAATCCTCTAAACTATCCCTTCCAAAAGTTTGAAGTAAACTTTGGATATTTGTTTGACACAACTGGATTAGGTACTCCATGCAACTTGGAAATATTTTTCATGTAAATTTATGCAATATTAGTTTCCTTATGACTTAGTTTAAATGGAATAAAGTGAGAATTGTTTTTCAATTTATCTACCATTACCATTATTGAATCATGTTGCCTTGATATTTTGGGTAACTTTGTAATAAAATCAATGATCACCACTTCCCATTTCCACTTTGGAATTCACAATGGTTGTAGAAAAATTGTTGGGTGTCTATGCCCAACCTTTACTCTTTTTCATTCCATACACCTAGCTATGTAATCATGCACATCCTTATTCATTCATGGCCAAAAGTATTGGATCCTTATTTCTACAATAATCTTCTGGTATCTAGGATATCCAACATATGGAACATTATTAATTTCTTTTAATATCAACTTCCTTAATTCATGAGAATTATGAACATACTCTTTATTTTTAATGATAAGAATTCCATATTCTTCTATCTTGTACTCTTTATATGTCTACTGTACATTTTCCCATTGTAGGCCCTTTTTTCACTTGTATGTAGTTTTCATATGAGATAACAACTTCTAAAATTATGCTCTTTAAATATGATTGTCACATGCTAATGGTTGCAACATGCATTGCATGTACTCTTGTGCTGAGTGCATCAACACGTTACCTTGTTATCTTTTCCTTTGATACATTTTAATATCAAAATCATACTCACTTAGAAATTCCATCCATCTTGTTTTCCTTCATTCAAAGTTCATTGTTTGAATAAAAATTTTAGACCATTGTGGTCTATCCTCAATTCAAATTTCTTCCCCATTAAGTAATGTCTCCACATTTTCAATGCATGAACTATGGCTACAAGCTCCAAGTCACGTGTGGCATAATTATTTTCACTTTCTTTAATATTTCTATACTCGTAACAAATCACATGCCCATTTTGAGTAATAACTCCATGAGGTCCCTCTTTGCATGCATCTGTACATGATACAAAATCTTCATTTGCGTCTACAATATTTAAAATGGGTGCACTAGTAAGTAGTTTTTTAAATATATGGAAACTTTCTTCACACTTTGATTTCCATTCAAATTTAATTCCCTTCTTTTGAAAATATGTAATGGGATGAGAAATCCTGGAAAACCCTTCTATGGATATCCTATAGTATTCAAAAATCCCCATGAACGACCTTACCTATGTTATATTCTTTGTTGTTGATCATCTTATAATAGCTTCAATCTTCTTTGGATCTATTGAAATTCCTTCCTCTAAAATTATGTTCCCCAAGTAATGTATCTACTTCTGGTAAAAAGAACACTTCCTCAACATAACATACAATTGAGGCTCTCTTAGAACCTATAGTACCAATCTCAAGTTTTGTTCATGCTCTTCCTCTGACTTGGAATAAATAAGTATGTCATATAAGAACACAATGGAAAAATTATCTAGGTAATTTCTAAATATGCCATTCATTAAAAAAATAAAGATAATTTGTGCATTTTTCAATCCAAATGGTACCACTACAAATTCATAGTGTCCATACCTGGTTCTAAATTTTTTATTGTTGATGTTGTCATCCTTTATTCTTACTTGATGGTAGCATGATGTTTTATCTATCTTTTCCCCTCTTAAATAATCAAATAGGTCATCAATTC
Organism: Picea mariana; assembly: GCA_032191745.1. Lineage (NCBI taxonomy): Eukaryota > Viridiplantae > Streptophyta > Pinopsida > Pinales > Pinaceae > Picea > Picea mariana. The sequence continues at coordinate 88,276 of JASDQU010103857.1, forward strand.
TTAGTAGAGGATATTTATTCCTCACAATGACTTTGTTCAACTATCTAAAATCAATACATAGCCTCAAGGTCCCACCTTTATTCTTCACAAAAAGTACAAGTTCTTTCCAAGGTATGACACTTGGGTGTATATACCCTTTCTTTAGTAATTATTCTAACTTCATTTGCAACTCATTTAATTCTGGTGTTCTCACTCTATATGGATTCTTTGATACTGGTGGAACTCCGTGCATTAAATCAATAGAGAATTATATATCTCTCTTTGGTGGTAAACTTAGTATTTCTTCAAACACATCGGTAAAATATTTCAAAACCAGAAAGTCATCAAGACTTGGACCTTATCTTTTTTGGATCTTCCACATGATTTACATACAATTGGCTTCCCTCTCTAAAGCATATATTAATATATAAGGATGACTCATCTATCTTATAGAAATGGATCTTGGAATTCCTTTTATTGTGCTATACTTTCCTTCTTCATGGAGAAAAGTAAAAGTATTGTTATGGAAATCTAACATAGCATGGTGCACATCCAACCAATCCATTCCAATGAGGTAATCATATGAGTTGAGTGGTATGATGCTTAGGTATGAAACACCATTAATATCTAATAACAACCTTTAACAATCTCATTAATATTCCTTTTGTTTCCGATATCCAGTTGCACCAACCATGATTTCTCATGCTTAATTTTCTTCAAATGTAACTATGACTTGCTCCCATATCAATTAAAATAGAAATAGAATGATTTGCAATCTTACCTTCCACTTCAATCATGTTTGATTGATGGTCTACCTATCGATTTTCTAAGGCTGCATATATTCTTGGTATGTTTATTTCCACATATTCCAATGTAGTTGCCTCTTGTATATTATGCACATTTCTCATTTGATCTCCCTTATGAGGAAAATCTCTATATAAATTCTCTCCTTTACACCCCAACATTTGATTAGTAGCTTTGCCCTTTTTTCCAAGGATTTTTCCAACTTGGATTCACTTTGAGATGGATGCATTTGTTGGTATGTGTTAGGAATTCTCCTAAGTAAAGGAGGTTTGAATCCCTTCTTACTCTGGTCCATTTTTCCTTCTTTTCACCTTTCCAAGACTTTTGGAAAAATGTTATGTCTTTTCTCTACTCATATAAGTATTAGGCCTTCCTAATGTTCCCTTGTAGAGTCCTAGGTTCATCAAATTGGATCTTGTCTTTGTAAAATAATGGTTGTCACTTAAGAACCTTTATATCTTCACCTTATCCTCTTTAATAAATCCCACATGCCTCAATAGCTCCAAAAACAACTTCTCATATTCATCCATGGTCATATTTCCCAACTTGATCTCAAAAAAATCCCACATCTTCTTTTCATAGTAGTGCTCATAAATATATTGTTGCCAAAAATACTTCTTGAATTGCTTCCAAGAAATCCTCTTCTCATTAATGTTCTTATGTTTATTTAGATGATCCCACCACATAGAATCCTTTTCTTGTATATGGTATATATCAATAATGGTTTTTAGATTAGATGAGTAGCTATGTAGAGAACTAGAAATATTTCCTTATCCCTAACAACCAAGTGTCAACATTATATCTCTTTTTATCGTCACCGTCAGAAATTGGTCACTTAATCTTCCTAAGCTCTCATTTCAAATTGTTCAATTCATGTGTTGTTGTTTGATTCCTAATAGGGGATACTTTTAGGTTGCTCTTTGATTCTTCAGATGCATATGAATTCTTGGTTCAATAGGTTGGTAAATAATGATGCCTTTGGGTTTTGGTAGCACTTCTTGAGTGCCAAAATCTTCTATAAATATCCTTCCTTTCATGAGGTATGTATTCTTCCTCGTGTATTGAACCCAATCCATTCTTGTTTTCCTCTACAACTGATTTAAACTCTGTAATAGCTAAGTGTTTATCTAATTTTGTTCCTTCTGAGCTCTTAGTAGCCTCTCATTATCATCTCTATAACTCTACACCTTCATATCCAAAATATTCATGGTTTCTACAATATCCAATGGCTCCATTATGACTATATGTACATTAGATTGTGTCTCCTCATTTCACATACTAATATTTGGGTATTTGACTTCCTCTTCATGACTATAAGTTCCTTGTGCATCTTCCATGTCTCCTCTTCAATTCTGAGTTTACTTGTCCTAGTTATATTATTAATTCTAAAATAATCATGCATACAAATAATACTATTGGATACACTTCATTTCCATATCTGTAGTATTTCTTTCAAATTCTAGAAATTGTGCACATTGCAATTTTTTGTCAATTAAGTCTACATGTCCTTCTTCTGCTTATTTTTTTAAGAATCCAGAAGCATTTATCTATATTCTAAGACATAATTCATATTCTCCTCTCAATCATATTTTTTATGACTATAATCATGCTCCAATTTGAGATCAAAGACTAAATTTATAGCTCTCATAAGTCACCATTTCTGCTCTATGTCTACAATTTTCTCACTGGTGCAATCAAGTTTAGATGCCAATTTTTTCCACCTATAGTAGAAAATTTGGCAAGAACTAGGAAAAATTTAATTTAGGCTTATATAATAATTATGATTGCAAGTACACAAGAAATTTCATATTGATAAATTTATGCTCCTATCAAATTCTGCATCAATCTATAATTGTCAACTTTTCTCTTTTTACACTTTCTCCAGACTTGGAATTTTTAGCCAAAAACCACTATCTTCCAAACAAAGAAAAATTGGAAGAACTTTGGTACGACAAGTTTGGATTGTCTAGGAGATCAAATGTTGGTTAGTATAATTTTTCCGGATTAGTGAACTTGGGTCCCTTTTGGTCCCTTGAATATTTTAGAAATCCTCAAAAAGTCTCTTGGAATAGTGGGTTTTGGCCTATTTTTGTATTTCCACTCCAAAAACTTTGGAATTTGGTCAAATTATCCACTTGGGTTCTTCATGTCTTCTCCCATAACTCATCGTCCAAATTTCACCTTCAATAGATATTCCAATGAGTACCACCCTATTCTTCAAAAACCACTAATCTACAATTTATGGAGTTTTGGAGAATAATTAACTAGTGACCCTAATTGACACTTTTATGGGCCTCAACAGTGTGGACCTACCCCTGAAATTTCTCTTGAATATGATCTTTACTACTCATGTAATGGCCAAAAAAACTATTTTGGCTCTATTTTTTTAAATATATATCTCTTGTTGATGTGGCATGACATGTGCCTAGTGATGTGGTATAGGGGTATTATGTGTCATCACCTATGTCTTCCATGTCACTTTCCTTACCTCCTTAACTACCATGTCAATCCTTGATGGCCTCGTCTTAACTTCCTCTCCTTTATTTTATAAATTTATTGTTAAATTTAATTTGAAGCTAAGGAGGAAATTTTTGTAGGTGGGACTAATTCATAGTCCTCATTTTTATGTATGTATATTATGTGTTCTCACTAGTGATGGTTATGATCATCCTCATTGTAATGTACTTTAAATATTTTAATGAAAATGTATAATTTTTCAATGAACAACTATATTGGTTTCTATTTTATTTCGTTTAATGTTAATGTAGTAACCAATTTATGTTGACATCAATCTTATTGAAAAATGATATTAACACCATGGGAATCGACTATTGCACTTGAATTTGATATCGAAACTTTCAAGTATGATACACACATTTTGGAATCAAATATTCACACTTTTTGATATGATATGGACACCCTAGGAATTTGATATTCACACTTTTGGAAACATTGGGAATATAATATTCACATGTTTGGATCTAATATTTATAGTTTAGGAGTCCAATTTCACACTTTCAAACACTTTCGGAACTTGGAATTCACACTTTCTAATTTGATATTCACACTTTTGTAGTTTAGATTCAAGATCACAAGATCAAATTGATTGACATGGGTGTTTATGACATTCACAATCTTATCCATATCGAATACTTTGAGGTCTTCATACAACCAAGAGAAAACACATTTGAAATCTAGCAAGATTTTGGTGAGCTTAGTGATCACATTAAGAAATGATTGTAGACCTCCATAAACCCATTTAACACCTTTTTCAGTGTTGAGGATTGTGGGAATAGTTCCCTACAAATTTATACAAGATTCCTCACTGTTAGTAGATTCATAACTGAGAGCATCATTAATGTTAAACGTGAATTACAAAGTGGAAATTTATGGAGATATTTTTTCAATTTTCATTGTAATACTAAAATTTTCTTTCCTCACCTTAGGGTTTATGGGTTGGTCTTTGTAAATTTCTAGGTTTTTGAAGAAAGTGAAAGATTTTTTTCATCAAAATAAAATGCTTTCCAACATTAAATGTTATTAATTTGAATTGTCTTTACAAAAAAATGATACACCCTTCCATAAATCAACATCTACATTGTAAATAATAGGAATGGGAAAGCATGGAGGACACGACTTATTAGAGGATCTCCCTTTGTTTGGAAGTTAAGGAAATTTGTTTCTTCGATGATAAGTGGATCTAATAGTCATAACTGTTTTTTTTCCTTGACAATGCTCTTGGAAGTATTCTCTCCTTTAAGTTGAGTTGACATTGAGGTTTATTTCTAGATTCTACAAACAAAATCCCAAATGGAAATGATGGAAATAAGTATTCCCCAAAAGGATAATATCCCTCAATGTTCACATGATTGTTATAGGAAGTGGAATAACCTTTAAAATTCACATGAGTGACATGGATTTTTCCTAGTGTAGACAATTTTAAGTGTCTAGTGTATGGAAAACAATACTCGTGATCATGAAAATGTTAATAAAAGTGGCACAAATCCACTTTGAACATAGTTATGAACTTGACAATAAACCTCCAATGTTCTTGTCTTTTTAGAGGTGAACGTTTTGGCTACTATTACCTAGTTTCAAAAAGTGGTGCTACCAATAACATCCTTTTTAAGGTAGTTTCTTAACTTTTAAAATCTTCTTATAAATAAATGATCAAAATATTATTTTTTGACTTTTTAAATATTCTTAGTATAAAGTATCACCAAAGTCCACAATTTTAATCTTGTTGGATGGTGGACCTTGATTTTCCATCTATAGTTTGTAGTTGTGTTGCATGATGTTTATGCATCCTTATAGTTTTGTGTGCTTCCTAGTTACAACTTATGATGGAATATAGTCACCTTATAGTGATGCATCAACCTTTTTAACTCATGATGTATACACATATATGTTCTTTTATGTATTAGTGATATGATATATTTACTCAAGTGTATAAACCGAGGAAGCATATTGACAACATTTCTTGTGATAAATCATAATTGGTTGTCATTGATCTGTATTTAGGAGCGGAACGAGCTGATTAATAGACTAAATATAATAAACACAAAGATATGAAGAATAAGACAAATATCCAGTGAACAATATCTTCTATTAAATAATGAAATAGGCTGAAACTGTAAAACTACAAAACTAAAACACTTGCTCGAATGGTGGTAGCTATCTATGAGAAGAGATGTGGCTTTTATGTGCATCTATATGAGCATAACGGATTATAATGAAGCTCCATAGGAATTTTTGATATTACTCATGAATGCCAAAACCCTAGACATCCAAAAACCTAACCCTAGAAGGTGAAACACCAAAAGTCATGTGGGCCCTATGGGTAAGTTGGTGTAATTTGGTACCTCAACTTCCAAGGGTCGTAACCTTTGCATACGACCTTTGATTTAGGCGCGTGATAGCCCGTTGGAAAGGTATTTCAGAGAAATACACTCTGACTCTATAGTTTGACTGACTTTGACTCTGACTCTGTCTACAGTTTGACTGTGGAGAGCCAAAAAACAATGTTAGGGCCCCAAAACGGCCCTGGAAGTACAACAAGATGTGTTGACATGAAAACATACAAAATAAGCCAGTTGGATTAGGTGAGAGGCCACTCATATCCACTGGAGAATGTGTGGGGATTTAGACAAACCCAAAAGTGTAGAACCCACAATTACAAAGAAGTACATAAGAACGTGCTGAGCAAAAAATGGACATGAGGAGCTAGTTGGAATAGGTGGGTGGCCACCAATATCCACCTGGATCAATACTTCCCCCTTAGGAATATGTGGTCTCCATTGCGTTGTGTTCCCCCATCAGGTGAGGAAAATTCTATTGGATTTGGCCCCGGGTGAGCCACTTGCCTTGGTGTAGGAGTTGCCATGCCTTGAAAACCCAATAAAATTGGATCCACTACTGGTGAGTGCCCTTGACCTGTGTGTCCACTATCTGATCAGTGGATGCAATTAGGGTTGAGATCTGTCGGTGTCAGCTGTTCTGCGATATCGAAGGTGTCCAATAATGGGGGAAAATATGGTCGAAGGAGGTCCACATTGAATACTGGATGCAGACCAAGGAAGGGTGGAGTGTTTATCTCAAAATCATTTCTACCCACAACCTTGGTGATTGTGTAAGGCCCATAACGAAGTGGGTGAAGATTTCGATGGGGCCTGGTGAGATGCTCCTTCTGCAAATGTAACCAGACTTTTTCACCAACCTTAAACTGGTGTGATACCCTGTGTTGATCATGGCATTGCTTGTACTTAGCATTGGATTTCTGCAAAATCTCTTGGACTTGTTGGAGGATGTGTTGAATCCGCTCAATGAATGTGGTGGCTTTGTCGATCGTATAATGATTAGGGGAAGAGTTTGTTTGTGTGGTGGCAAGAAGAAGTGCAACATCAATGGGTCCCAAGGGTTGGAATCCCAGACCCACCTGAAATGGGCTATGGCTGGTGGAAATATGGAGAGAAATGTTGTAACTATGTTGGACATATGGGAGACTCTCATCCCATGTACATGGATGCTTAGAATTGTACATGCGCGGGATGTTCACAATCATCCGATTGACGACCTCTATTTGGCCATTGGTTTAGGGGTGAAAAGCAGTGGATTTTGTGAGATCAATGTCCAAAAGAGACCAGAGACTCGACCAAAAGGTGCTAAGGAAATTGTTTTCTCGGTCGAAGATGATGGTCTGTGGTATCCCAAAGTGGACCCACACTCGTTCAAAGAAGAGCTTAGCAGTATCTACCGCTGTGACATTCTTCTTACAGGCTATGAGGATTGCCATCTTTGAAAACCGATCAATGACCACAAACACATAGTCATTTCCTTGCTTGGTGGATGGAAATCCAAACATGTAATCCATTGAGATGGATTCCCAAGGCTTCTCGAGAATAGGACGAGGGGTGTATAATCCTTGCTTCTTGATGGTTGTCTTGGCAATGGCACGAGAAGTGCAAGATATGATATACTTGTTGAATTCATGTCGAAGTTTTGGCCAATAAAAATGTTTCTAAAGAACAACCACAATTTTCTCCACACCAAAATGTCCTGCCACTTGACTGTAGTGGGCTTCCCAAATCATCTTTGCATGCTCGCTTGTAGGAACATAGAGATGGCCCAGGTAGCATAATATTCCATCCTAAATGTGAAAATTAGTGACAGTTGCACATGTACCCAAGAGTTGATAGGTGGTGGCGAAGTCCAGATCCTGCTGATAAAGTTGGGGTCACTCAGATGATTCATGTCCACATGAATGGAGCACAGTGGTGAGTTCATCCACAGGAGGCTGACTGAGACAATCAATGACACGATTGGAGATACTTGTGTTAAAATTTATGTTGAGATGGAATTTTTGTAGGTAGGTGGAACACTTCTAATGGCGGTCATTCTGCAATTTTGCTTGTGTCTCTATGAACTGTAGAGGCTTTTGATCAGTGTGTATGATTGTCTCTTTCCCCAGAATGTAATGTTTCCATTGACGACAGGATTGTACAATGGAATACATTTCCTTGTCATAGGTGGGGTATTTTAGGACAGTATCAGAGAGTGTTTCACTATGATATGCCACTGGATGCTCGTGTTGAGTGAGAACTACACCCACAACATAGTCAGATGCATCAGTCTCAATCTCGAATGGTTGTTGCAGATCGGGCAAGGAGAGTACTGGAGCTGAGCACAAGCGATGCTTCAGATCATTGAATGATCATTGTTTCTTCTTCCCCCACACTAACTTGGCCCTACCACCACCCTTGGTCACCTAGATGAGGGCCCATGCAATATGTGAGAATCCCAACACGAACCGTCGGTAGAAGTTGGCTAGTCCCAAAAAGCTATGAAGCTTGGTTAGTGTGGTCGGGGCTGGCCAGACATGAATGACTTGGATCTTAGCTAGATCAACATGTACCCCATGCTCATCAACAATGTATCCCAAGTATTGGAACCTGTTCATTCCAAAAGTGTAATGCTCTAATTTAATTATAACAACCATTAATTTAGAATAGAACAGTAAATTTAAAATTCACTCAAAATTCACTTAATCTAGCACATTCAATCCAATATTTCAATAAATAAAATTTACTAACAATTTACATACCTCACTCTGATGCTATCCGCCACTTGATGCTATCCGTCGCTTGAACCTGACGCTGCTCCTTAGGACACCCCAAAACCAGCCACCCTACCGACTAGTACGCCTAGCCCTAGGACATCAATGGATGTCCTAGCCCTCCGAGCCCAAAACCTCTTCAGCCCCCCCGGTGCACTGTAAACTCCACTGTAGATTTCACTCTCCAATCCTCCAAGCTTCCCCCTCTCGTAGAATTCCCTTCTCCTCCGTCTCGTAGAATGAATTCCCCTTCATAATCCTTCTCCACCTCCCTTATTCCTCCTTCACCGCCCCCGCACATTCACTCCCACCTAACTCTTTATTACCCTTATCCCATTATTAATTGCCTTATCCCTTATTAATTGCCTTATCCCTTATTTAAATGTTTCCCTTTTACGTATTGGTTACTTTATCCCCCTATGGGATATGTAACCCTATTTAACATTATATTTTATTTCCCCCCCTTTGTTTAATACTTAATTAATCAATTAATTAATTAATAATCAAATTAATCATTAACCATTAATTAAAGAGTTAATCATACTTAAACTAATCATAGTAAAAAATAATTAATTAATAACATATAATTAATTAAGGTTATATAATAATTAATTATAGTTTAGCTAATTTTTAGGATTATTTAAGAAATTATTCATATTAATAATTAATGGTCGTTACAAAAAGAGCATTTCTCCAATTTGGCATAAAGCTTGTGCTGCCGCAGAGTGCTCAAAACTAGTTGAATATTCCGCATGTGCTCCTCCCACGTTCTGCTGAAGATGAGGATGTCATCCAAATATACTACCACAAAGGAGTTGGTTAAGGGTCTCAATACATCATCCATCAACCTCATGAAAGTGGTTGGTGCATTTGTTAAGCCAAAGGGCATGACTAGTCATTTGTAGAGACCTTCTTTAGACTTGAAGGTTGTCCTTCATACATCAGTTGGTTCGTTGGGAACCTGGTGGTAGCCAGACTTCAAGTCAATATTGCTAAAGAACTTTTCCCCCTTGAGTTGGTCAAGAAGGTCATCAATCCTAGGAATGGGGTAGCGGTTCCTGACTGTGATTTTGTTTAAGGCTCTGTAATTAATATAGAGATGCCAAGTCCCATCCTTCTTCTGCACCAGTACAATCGGGCTTCCGCAAGGGGAGGATATGGGTCTTATGTGCCCCTTTTGAAAAATCTCTCAGATATGATGCATGATTTCGTCATTCTCCATCAACGAGCGTCGATAGACTGGTCCATTAGGTAGAGGTGCACCGGGGGTCAGATCAATTGGATGCTTGACTTGGCAGTGTGTCGGTACCCTTGTAGGTGATGAGAATATGTCTTTTTATTCTTCCATGATCTTGTCCACTTGCTTCTGCTACAAAGAGAGGCATTGTGTAGAGGCCATAGATGTGGCAGTGACCTTATGCTTATTGTGAGCACAGATCACAAAGAATACGAACTTCCCGATCTGTGAAATGACCTTACTTCATTGCTTAGAATAGATTAAAGAAATAACAGTAAGCATAGACACCTTTGGGATCCTATACAATTGTCTACCCAGAGTAATAATAACACTTTGGGGTCTAGACTCATACACAAAATGATGCTTCCACAAATATGGTTGTCCTAAAGTAACATCACAAACTTCAAGGGGAACAATATCACATAGTACCTCATCATTTTCCCATGTCCTTCTTCATCTTCTCATTGCCCTTCTTGTGTTGCAGCTTGGACTAGTTGTCTTGAGGTCGAACATCTCGACTTGGTCCTTTTCTATGTGAGTTGGAGATGCCTTTGCCCTGCTTCAGCTGTGAGGGGTTTGTAGATCCAAACTCACGACTTTTCTTCTTAAACTTTTTCTCAATCTTGACAATGTATCTATAAGTCGTGCCCAATGAGGCGATGTCTAGGAAATCCATTTTTGTTTGAATGTATCTATGCAAACAACCACAGTATTTGAGCACTAGATGAAGCTCAGAGTCTTTGATACCCAATTTGGTGCGTAGGGTATGGAAAATATTGGTGAAATCTGATACTTTCTGGTCCCTTTCTTGACGTAGGGTGGTCCATCTGGTGTACTGGTCCTGGTAGCTTCCAATAGGGTAGTATTGTTCTTTAATGGCGTCTCGGAAGGAATCCCATGTAGGGGCCACCAAAAAAATTGTATATTCCTTCATGACCCTTTTCTGAGAGTAAATATCCCACCAATATTTAACATGGGGAATGACCTTGAGGAGTGCAAAAGTGATATTTTCCCTATCGTAAAAATTGTGGACCAAAAATATCCTTCAAGAAGATTCAACCATTTATCTACAACATACGCATCTATCAGTCCTTCAAATAATGGAATATCAAATTTTACATGTACCTTGAAGGGGGTTGCATGGCTGCTTGATGAATATGCTTCTCCTATGGGCAGTCGTTGAAGGATCTGTGCAAAGTTGTCCATCATTTCGTTCCTTTGTCGTGCGAGGGATTCCTCGAGAAAAATTTTAATAGGATCTCCTGCTCCATCATAATTCTTTTCATCCCCCATGGGTTTTTTTCAGGCTCGGAGCAATCTATCTTGTAATGGATCGATTGGTTTGAGTCCCAACTTCTTGTACCCAAATCTTGTCGGGGACATGCACGAAGAAAAATAAATGAAGAGAAAACTACTCTGATACCACTGATCCGGATTTAGGAGTGGAATGAACCGATTAATAGAATGAATACAATAAACACAGAGATATGAAGAATAACACAAATATCCAGTGAAAAATATCTTCTATTAAATAATGAAGTAGGTTGAAACTGTAAAACTGCAGAACTGAAACACTTGCTCAAATGGTTGTAGATGTCTCTGAGAAGAGATGTGGCTGCTACGCACATCCATATGAGCATAATGGATTACAATGAGGCTCCATAGGCCTTTTTGATATTAATCATGAATGACAAAACCCTAGACATCCAAAAACCTAACCCTAGAAGGTGAAACACCAAAAGTCATGTGGGCCCTATGGGTAAGTTGGTGTAATTTGGTACCTCAACTTCCAAGGGTCGTAACTTTTGCATACGACCTCTGTTTTAGGCACGTTATAGACCATTCGAAATTTATTTTAGAGAACTACACATTCCGCCATCAAACTCTGACTTCCTCTACAGTTTGACTATGGCGAGCCAAAAAAACAATGTTTAGGTCCCCAAAACGGCCTTGGAAGTACAACAAGATGTGCTGACATGAAAACATACAAAATAAGCCAGTTGGATTAGGCGAGAGGCCACCCGTATCCACTTGGAGGATGTCCGGGGCTTCAGAAAACCTCAGAAGTGTAGAACCCACAATTGCAAAGAAATACAAAAGAACGTGCTGAACAAAAAACGAACACGAGGAGCTAGTTGGAATAGGTGGGTGGCCACCAATATCCACCTGGATCAGTCATGGTCCCAACTAAGGGAATGGATGCTCCTAATTTGTTTTCCTAGTATATATTTTACCAGCCAATCCATCATCTCATTATGATAACCATAACAAATGCATGCACATCACAACATAAAGTAACCACATTTTCTTTTTTCTACAATATTTCACATACATAGAATTTCATTTCTAAAAATCCTGACAAGATCTTATCAAGATAACAAACTCCTTCCTAATCTCATTCCTCGTGAGATTTCCTTTAGTAGATGTCTATAGACCAATTAAATCCTAATCTTACATGCATTATACTTCTTGAGAGATCATTGCACATTCAATATATAGATAGTAGTGTTAGATAAGTTAGTTAAGGCTTGTTAAAGAGCCACTAACATATAAATCCATTTATGTTTTCCAATTCGAATTGTACTCCTATAGTAGGTGACAATTTCACATCTACTTTTCGATTTAATAAATATAACCATACTCTTGAAACAATTTAATTAATTCATCTTATATGTGCATCCATGAGTACAAAATATGACTAGCAATGTTTTCCACAAGAATTGTGAAAGCAACATTCATAATATCAACAAATCTATAATATAACTAATGCGAAAGACCACTTTACTGTATTGGATTAGGCCAAAAAGTATCTCGTTCTCCACAATCAAATTCAATCATGTAAACAAATATTTATCATGCAAACTTTATCTAAGTACTTAACCTTCATCCATTCCTACTAATGTTAATGCTTACCATTGAGCCATTTAGTCAAATACTTGCTATACACTATAATTACAACTCTTCAATGGAAATAAATGAGTAAATATTATGTATACAACCATCTATATCCCCCTATAGCCTTGTCGATTAAGTACTCCAACAATTGAACAAGTGACAAGATCCAACATGCATAAGAAGAACATATGCAAAAACATTAATTATGATTACATTGTATTCCCTAAGTATGAGGGGGGAAATACACACTCATAGAGTCATAATTTATTAGGTGTCCAATAAAAAATAAGAGATGCACAATTATTCCCTTTAATACAATGTTCAACGATTCTATCAAACCCTTAGTAAGTAAAGTTGTAGTAACAATCATTAGTATGTTGGATTGGAGAGAGTATGAGCACGTAGGGGGATGCCAATGCCAGTCTATAAGACTAAACCATTATGGATTCTCTTCATGATTATGGGCCCTTGAAGTTTTTTAGGTGTCCAAACATGTGAAGCTAGAACAAGTTACTGTAGAGAATGATAGGGTATTGGGATCCTAATTAAGACACTTTTATGATAGATAATGAACCATTGAGACTACAGGTTGAGGACATACACTTCTTCATAGGACTATCATGATGAGGTGAGTTAGTAGTCCTAAAGGGAGGTGGAAGTGGGGGAGCTACTGGTATTATCACTGATTACATCCATATCTACTGTGAAACATGCACATAGAAGGTCAACAACTAGGTGTTCATAGCTACAATCCTTGATTTACATCATAAGACCATCATGTTTACTATAACTTGGATGATAAGAACTACAACACTACATCTAGCCTCATGTGCACTAGTGCATTATGGCATAGAATACCTTGGGCCTGTAGTACTTGAGTCTTCATGTCAATATGATGGCCCAACTGATAACTTCAAGGATGATAGCTTGAAGGACATGTAGATAGAAATCCTTTGGATATGGGAGTATTTTATTCCCTTTCTTTCTACAAAAATTCCTAGCTTTATGTCCATGCATATTTGTACCTCTAAATGGGTTGAGAGGACCCAAGATCACGAGATAAATAGATCTAATTAAGCAAAGGGTCATTTGTAAATACTTCTAGAGAAGCATAAGGTTGCGTACATGGTAGACATTATTCAACTATGACACCACCAATTAAGAATCTAAGTTGAATATCATATATTGTATACCAATTGCAATGGATTCAATAATAAATTCAATAACTACACCATACTCGACAACATTATTTGTTACATGGCCAAGGAAATTTCTTCTTGATTTCACAAACAGAAAAACCACCTAAGCCATGGAAGCAAGTTCCTAGGTGAATATGTTTTGTGGAGGACTTAGTTGTTTGAAGTCCACATCTCATATATGTTTTAATTATTCTTTATAGCTATATCGATTGGAGATATTTAATTCGTTGTTTTGTACATTATATATAATCTAAAATATTGCATGCAATATATCACGTGTTCCACTTCATTGACAAACTTGGGTTTGATCTTAGATGGTTGATGTTTCAAACTAAATAATCAAACTTATTAAATAGAACGTGTAATAATTGTTTTAAACTTTTATGGTAAGAAAATTTAAAATACATAGTCACACATCAAATTTAAAATCCAAGTCTATGTTATCTTCTACAAGGGTCACGAAAATATAGTTTATATTTTACAATCAATACAACATTGCGATACAAAGTTGTGAAGACAAAATTGAGATTATTTTAGTAAAGATTAATTTGTTTGTGTAATGTTATTATTTTGTTAAATATGGAAAACTTGATTTTGTGACAATACAAGTAAGTTATCCTTGGAAATGAATAATTGTTAAGAAAGAAATAAAAACTATTATAAAATATAAAATAAAATTAAAAAACATAAAAAGAAAAAATGAAAAATTAGAAAAAGGGAATATAAAGATAGTTTATTTTATTAAATAATTTTTAATTAAAAATCATTTTTTTTTAAATTATATTTTTCAAATATATTAAAAAATCAAAATAAAATTATAAATTATTCCAAAATGTAGAAACAATTTAATATTTAATATTTATTCACTAAATATTTCTACAAATAATAATTAATCCTCAAAAACCAAAATCAATTTTATAATTTTATTTATATTACCATTAGTAAACTTCAAAATACACCCATTACATCAATCTCTTTGAAGTCATATGGAAAATCACCTTTGTATTAACCATTATTCGTTGATTCAATAGACGATGTACTCCTTTCCATATCCTTACTGATATTTAAGGATTTCCATATTGCCAATGACATTTAAATAATTATTATTATATCTATTTATATTTAAATATATAATGAATTTTAACAATTTTATCCACCACAATATAATAAACGTAATTTAATTCAATTGGACATTACAATGATTGTATTTCAATTGGGCATTACTCTAATTCACTTTGATACCATGAGACTTTGATACCATGCATAATGAATATTTACTTAATATAAATTTATATTTATATTTAATTTTATAATATATTTGTTTTAATTAATTAATATTATTTATTTTTTCTTTAAATACAATTAATTAATAATATAAAAAAATAATAACTAAAAAAATTAGATTTATAAAAATTATTATTTTTTTAAGTAAATTTAACGTTTTAAAATTATCATAAAAAAAAAAATTTTCATTATATTTCAGAATATGTAAATTATATTTAAAATTTAATAGTTTCTCTATAAATATGAAAAAATAATCATAATATTTAAATTGTTTTTAAATAATTAGTGATATACGTTAGTTAGTTATGTAATTGAAGTTTAATTAAAAATTATTTTTTTAATTTTAAGTATAAATTATATTGTTCGTCTAATAATGTAAAAAAATGTTATTAAAATGAGAATGGTTAATATTCATTTTCATGGTTTGTTTTACAATTTTAAATAGACATTTTTCAATAAATGTAAATTTAAATTTTAAAAATTTGAAAAAATAATTCTTAATCCCTTTTAAATATAATTATTCTTACATCCCAAGAATTAAGAATAAATTGGAATTATTTAATTTATAAAATTGCATATAGATTATCCTTATTTTCAATGGTACTTCATCTTTAACCATTTCTACAACATTTATTCTCCAACTATTATATGGTAAGTGAATATTCAATATAAAGTTTCATTTATTGAAATATATTTGAAATCTTATGGAAACAATGCAAGTTTTTTTTTTTTTTTTTNAAGTGGTAATTGTTTGATATTTGTTTAGGATGTAAGTGCATGAAGGGTGATTTATAGTTTTAGGGGGACAATAGTTCATACTTATGGAGTTTTGGAACAATGACCAACAACAATGGAAAAACATATTCTTTTCTTCAAGAGCTCACACTGAAAACCTCTCAGCAAGCCAACGAATTAATAGTTTTGGGAGACTCCAACCTAATTATAAAACATATGATCTAGAACACCACCCCTTCAAACATACATCTAGCCTCCATTTTAGGAAGGATTCAACATATCTGTAAAATGTTTGATGCATTAAAATTGTTTCACATTTTGTGAGAGCATAATGCAGTGGTCGGTCAAAAAGCCAATTTAGCCATTAGGAAAAAATGGGGTGGNGGTGTTTCTATATATTAACAATCAAAGGTATGAATATCTGATACCTTAGTTTACATAAACCATCATGTTGGAAACCAACACAATGCTTGGATAATGAAGCACATGTACTAAGGATAGGGAGGATTAGATTTGTAATGTACTCGAGCCTCCAACCTAGGTCACATCCCTACAAATTTTGTCTTTGTCCATACTAAATTTTTAAAATTCTTTTAACCTCTTTAATTCTCAGATACCATAACTATTTATGCCCAACAAGGATATGATATCGTTCTATAAAAGTATTCCCTAGATATGATACAATTATGCAGGCTAATAAAATGCAGTCACATACAAGACCATATAACCTCATAAATATAATGTGCATCTTATCCATTAAAATTACAATAGAAATTAAACACATAACACATGTTATACACATAAATAAAAGAACATATAGCATGCAACTTATATTTTATAAAGCATCAACTGGATACAAACCTCAGACGTTCCACCCAACCATAGACACTTATGTTTGAGTACTCTCAACAACATGTCACCATCGATCCAAGGCTATGAACCCACTAGGGAAAATAAGCACTTGCTAGGCCAACTAAGGTCTCACAGTTGCACAATAAAAGGCTAGGATGAGATACCAAACTCTAGCACAGTTCCAACCTACAACCTCTCATTCCCCACATCGTGCACAACCAGAAATTAGGAATATATTATTATATTCCTTGGCTTAAGCCCCCTTGACTTAGCCCCTTGTCATAATTCTAGGTTATATTTCACGAAATATACCCTAAGTTCCAAAAAGGTGGGATGAATTCCCAAATGAGGGGAAAGGGGTTCTTTATGTGCCACATGTCAAGTTTAAACCATGCATACATAAACTTTGGACTTAGCAAGAAATTACATTCCATTCCATCATTCCATGCTTATGGTTACCATTTGCATGGGTGTGTGAGCTAGAGAAGCTAAGGTGACCTTGTTACCTGGTGAACCTAAGAATCCTAGGTGGATTTGGTTGACAATTCTCTTTGGGTTGCACAGGGAAAGGCTGGAGCCCTAGAGGGAGAATAGTATGGGATAGGTTTTCTTGAGTGTGAGGCTTGGAGGGTGCCTAAAGACTCCATTATAAAATTTGATGTTCTTGGAGTCACAAAGCTTCGAGAATTCTTGGCCATCCTTTGTTGAATCCCTGGAAGGGAAGTGGGACAACTCGAGGGACTATATTGTAGAAAAGGGGGTACATTTCCTTGGGTTGTGTAGGCTGTGGGGAATGAGAGGCTTTAGGTTGGAACTATGTTGGATTTTGGTACCTTGTCGTATCCTTTGATTGTGTGACTATGAGACCTTTATTTGCCTAGTGATAGTTCCTTTGCCTTGGTGGATTCATATCCTTAGCTCAGGGGTGACCTACTATTGAGATTACTAGAACAATAATGTTTATGGATGGGTGGAATGTTTGAGGTCTGTATCTAGTTGGTGTTTTTATAAAAGATAAGTGTCATACTATATTATCTTTTATTTCTATGTATACTATGTGTTAAATGCGTTTAATTTCTGTTGTAATTTTAATGGATAAGATGCACATTATATTTAATAATGTTATATGTTCTTATCTGTGACTGCATGTTATTAACCTGCATAATTGTATAATATACAAGGCATACTTTTATAGAAAAGTATCAGATCCATATTAGGTACAAATAATTATGGTATTAGAGGATTAAAGAGTGATGTTAAAATAATTTAAAAAATTAAGTATGGACAAAGTCATAATTTGTATTGATGTGGCCTAGGCTAGAGGCCTGGGTACATTACAAGACTAGGCCACCCTTGATGATATATCTTCAGTCTCAAAATTGAAATCATCATGGGGATGTTACTTTATCAAAATGAACAACTAGACACTTTGGAGGCAATGGTTAAGGAGTTGAGTAGGCAATAGGGTTTAGCCTCAACAAGGAAACAAGAACTCTCTCCTTCAACCTCATCATCCATAGGACCACCTTGAACCCAATTAAAATTAGCCCCAGTTTATTAGGTCAGATCGCAATAGAAGAATCTACACATTCCCATTGGAATCAAAGAGAGAAAGGATGGGAAAAACATGGTTTTGGAAGTAACCCTTCATCTCTAAATTTTTAGAAAGTCTTATTATTTTTAGTTTATATTCATAATATCAGAAGTTTATCTTTGTTGGACGTTGTTGCAAATTTTGTCTGATCCTATACTTAGTTAAACTAGAGGAATCCATTAAGCACTCTAAACAATAACACTATGGCAGACAAAATGTTTTGTACATCTTTGATGTAAGCCTTGGCCTCAACCTCTTTTTATAACAATTTTTTTTTTCACTATGTGTTTAAAAAAAGAAATATAATTGTTTGATTTTTTTTTTCAGAAAAATGAATAATAATAATAATAATAGTTTTATATGTGTTTAAAAAAAGAAATATAATTGTTTGATTTTTTTTAGAAAAACGCATAATAATAATAATAATAATTGTTTTAAGAGGTAATGAAAGTTTATAAATATTTAATAAATACAATATTATAAATATTTAATATATAATATTTTCCCAAAGATTATGCATTAAAGATTGATATTACAATATTTCAATTTATTAATAATGATACAATTTCTTATTGTTGGGCATATTTAGGATGTTACTCAAAATTTTTATATTAGAGTTTCACTATCTCAAATTACAATCTAATAATATGTATTAAAGATATAAAGTATAGCATATGATAAGTGGAAGAAAAAAAAAATGTACCTTAAAATATTAACTTTAATCTAGAGCTTACACTACCCTTTTCATGCAGTAAAACCTAGCTTTTCTCCTAGCCTCCATCCATGGCTTTGGCCTGTGGAAGCGGTAGATCCCCCACCCTTGGCATCTAAACCTTATGTTCTCTTATCTCCTCTCTCCCTAAGGTTTAGAAGACCATGCATCCTAGATTTGTTAAACAAATTGACGAGATACCAAAGGTTCCAATTCACGCCTCGTCCTCTGGTAACCTAATGCTTTAGTTCATTTAAAGTTGTATCATAGGCTAGTTCATAGGGATTTGGTCATTAGTGCATGCTATGGCCCTATGGGTTGATATAAATTGGAAACCTTTGATCAAGGGCCAACTTTCTCATGCATTCTACGATATGATTTTTTTTGCATTTCCGTTTGAAGAGAAGGAGGATGGAGATTTGATATTTCACAGTGGTTCGACTATTGTACCTACTCCTGCACTGCTAGAATGACGAAACTATCCACAACATTGGAAACTCTCTTGGTAAATATATAGATTGGACATAACCTAAGGATGGTATGAAAGAACGTTCTTGTATATGTTTGGAGGTTGATAATGTAGAGGTAATTGGGATGCAACACACACACAATTATAGCACACACCCTTCTACAAAATTTACAACGAAAAAATAAAACATAAATACTTTTTCCAAATAATGAGGAATCCACTAGAAACTAAAACATTCAAAACCCCACAAATTTCAATACCATCATTTATTAATTCAATGCAGAGAACAAATTTATATATTACATCAAGCCTTATCTAAAAAGACCACCAATAATTGATACCTGCATGGTTGAAAACCACTACGAAATCGTCCAGAGGGTAATGATATGCGACATGTATGGGATGAAATTTTGTTTCACCCTTCCTGCATGCTCACCCAACCTAGAATATTTTTATCCAGTCCACCTTCTACGATTTCCTTTCTTCATGGTTCACGAAAACTCTTCAAAATCACGCTCCATTTCTTTTTAAAACTCCTCCTCAGCTCTAAAACAATTTTCCTTCCCTTTAAGAATGAGTTGTTACTCAAACTATCTCTCTATCTTTCGTATTGCTTCAACTTCTTTTTGGCCTCGGGTCACATTTTTTCCACTACGACTCATCATGAATGCATACCAGGGTGGAAAAATCAAATGTGTATGACCATAATGTCACAAATAAAGAAATATTGTGACACTTGCAAAAATTCATTATGTGCGTGTGTTTCAGCACGAGTTTTAGCATGTGTTTCAACACAGCAAGAGTAGCTGCAGGAATAATCAACAGTTCTAATTTACAACAAAATGACTAAATAAAATGAACCACTAACAAAGTCCTTATTCGACTTATTTCCTATTTTTAGAATGGAAATATTTTTGGGTGATGCAGATTTCCCGAGCCCAAGGATGCTCCTACATCAGACACCCTTGGTAAGAAAAACATGAGCTCCAACTCATGTGTAGATCACTACTGAAGTGAAGAGTTCTTCACACGTGCTAACTGATATTTAGTCACCCACGATGCATCTTTTTCTCCTCAATTATTCCACTTGATCAAATATTCCATGTACTCCTTCCGGCAAGTCTTCTTACGAATTCTGGTAGCAAGAATTTCTTCAATATTCTCCTCAAACTTAATTGGTAGATGTAGATCCCATTAGTTGAGGGTACCTTCATATTCCCTTCTGTACCCTTCATGAAACTCATAGAGGTCAACAACATTGAATGTAGGAGATATGTCAAATTTCTCTAGAAGTTCCAACTGATAAGAATTATCAGAGATCTTTTTCATAATTTGGCATGGACCTATCTTCTTGTACTTGAGTTTATTATATGTTCCTCGAGTAAATATCTCCTTCCTCAAGTGAGCCATGATCAACTCACCCTATTGGAATACCTTCTATCTTATATGTTGATCTGCTCATTGTTTATAATGGTAATTTTTGGTTTGCAATTTATTCTTTACATGTTCTTGTAATTCATGCATACTATCCATAAAATCATTCTTATCAACACTCTTCTTGCCTTCCAAATCCAACAATGCAACCAAATCTACCACACCTTTGGAGACCATGCATAAAAAATATGAAATGCATTCTTTCCCATAGATCTATTCATTGAATCATTATATGTGAATTCAACTTGGGCTAATGACAAATCCCATTGAATATGAATCTCTCCACTTAAACTTCTCAAAACATTTCCTAGACTCTTATTCGTTACTTCTTTCTGACTGTCTATTTGAGGATGATACGCTAAATTATTAAAAAAATATGAGACTAAATTTTTCCAGAGTGTCCAAAAATGTCTAAGAAATCTGGTACCATGATTTGAAGTAATACTCCATGGAAATCCATGTAATCTGACCACTTCTTTGAAAAAAAATGCATCTACTTCACTAGCATCACTAGTCTTCTTACACACTATGAAGTGTGCCATTTTCAAAAATCCATCCGCCACTACCATTGTTGAATCATACTTTCTTCGAGTCATAGGAAATCTTAAGAAAAAATTCATATTGATATCCTCCCAAGGTCCTTCGGGTACTGACAATGGAGTATATAATCTCGTGTTCTGACTTTTTCCTTTGTCTAGTTGGCAGATTCTGCAACCTTCAACAAACTTTCAAACATCCTTATTAAATATGGGAGAAAATTACCTCTCCTTTACCAAGGATGCAGTTTTATCAATGCCAAAATATCCTCCTAAATCACCACTATGAAATTCTATAATTCGATTCAACCGTATGGAACTTCTAGGAATACACAACTGTTGATTTTTAAACAAAAATGCCTCCTGGATATGATAGTCTAGATATGGTGTTATTTCTAAACCCCAAGGCTCCTTACATACGTTCCAAGATTTTGATAAATCTTCATATTCTTCATATAATGTCTTTAGACAGTTCATGATTACCACTTTTACCGACATCGTATTGAGTAACACTATCCTCTGACTTAATGCATCAAATACCTTATTGGACTTCCCAGACCTGTGTTTCAACACAAAATAGTAACTTTGAAAAATTCTACCCATTTAATATGATTTTGATTCAACTTACCTTGGTTGTTAATGTACTACATAGCTTTGTGATCCATGAACAAGATAAAATCCTTCAGCAGTAGATAATGTCGCCATTTCTTCAAAACTTGCAAAATAACATAAAATTCCTCGTCATAAACAAAATACTTCTTTCTAGAATCGTTCAACTTCTCACTGAAAATGCAATTGGTCTACCTTCTTGAATTAGAACTGATCCAATTGTTGTTCCACTAGCGTCACAATCAACCTGAAACACTTTATTAAAATATGGTAATGCTAATATTGGTTGTGTTGTTTCTCTCTTCTTCATTTCTTCCAATGACTTCTCTGCTGCTGCAATCCACTGAAACACTCCCTTCTTCATACATTCTGTAAGAGGCGCACATATTTGGCTAAAGTTTCTAATGAATTTCCGGCAAAAGCCCACTAATCCATGGAAACTCTTCACATCGAATGTGCATCTTGGTGTTTTCCATTCAAGGATAGCCTTCACTTTCTTAGAATCCATTTTTAGTCCTTCCTTTGAAACCACAAAACCAAGGTACACTAACTTTTGTTGCATGAATGTACACTTCTTCAGGTTTATCATTAGTTTCTCTTCTTTCAAGCATTGTAACAATAGTCTCACATTCTCAACATGCTCTATTCCGTTCTTGCTAAAAATCAATATATCATCCAAATATACAACCACAAACTTACCCAAAAATGGCTTCAAGACTTCGTTCATCAATCTCATGAATGTGTTGTGCGCATTAGTTAACCCGAACGACATCACTAACCATTCAAATAGTCCATATTTTGTCTTGAATGTTGTCTTCCATTCGTCACCTTCTTAGATCTGAATATGGTGATAAGCATTCTTCAAATCAATTTTTGAAAAATATTTTGAACCAATCAGGAAAACCATAAGGTCATCCATTTTGGGAAATGGAAACCGATACTTGATAGTGATCTTTTTTCTAGCACACAAATCAATACACATTCACCATTCACTTGTTTTCTTTGCAGTCAACACTGCTGGTGTTGCACATAGACTCAAACTCTCACGAATTAGCCCTCTATCAAGCAATTCCTGCACTTGTTGATTCACTTCCTCACTCTCTGCTGGAGGCATCCTATAAGGTGATTTATTAGGTAAACTTGATCTAGGAATTAAATCAATTTGATGAGAAATAATTCTCACTAGAGGCAATCCTTTTGGAAGATCATTAACAATAATCTCCTTAAATTCATCTGGCAATGACTTTATTTCTGTAGGTACATTATTTGGATCCTCTACACTTTTCACTTCTTTCGGAATCACTGCTAATAGAATGTTGATTTTCTTTCTTCCTGTAAGAATTCCTTAGCAGAACATAGCATGATCCTACTTCTACTCGTGTTTATATCAACACAATTTCTTGTTGCTGCTATTGTATCCTCCAGCATTGATGTTAATTTATATCGTTGTCCATCTTTCTTGAACTCATATGTTTTTTCCTTACCATCATGGTTAACTTGTCGATCAAACAACCATGGTATTCCCAACAATATGTGACACACATCCATCTCAATCACATCACATAACACCTTCTCCTGAAAACTCCCTATTTGAAAATTCAAAAAACATTGTTTAATCACAGTCACCTGTTGTCCCTTGTTTAGCTAAGAAACACGGTAAGGGTTCAGATGGTTCAACCTTGTCAAGTTCAGTTTGTTCATGACTTCAGTGGATACCAAATTTTCTGTACTTCCTCCATCTATAATCATGTTACAACATTTTCCTTGAACCTTACATTTTTTTTTTAAACTTTCTTTTGTTGTTCTGGTTCCTTTGCCTCTTTTTGTTCAGATTTAAGAAACACTCTTTGGAACAAAAAATTATCACCTTGTTCTTTCTCAAGAACAATAAAATTTTATCCAACTATTGAAGCTTTGTCATCTTGCGTGAATTTTTCCTGTGCTTCACCTCTTCTCCCTGAATTTTTCCATTTTGGACATTCAAACTTCTTGTGTCCCTCTACACCACAATGAAAAAAAGTGATTATATATTTGGCCTTTCCTCTTTTGAATCCTATGCCTCTACCAACTCCATTTCCTCCTCTTCCACCTTGACCATTGGTAGATTCTTCTTCCTTTTCATTGACTTTAACAACCCCTTCTTTACCTCATCCTTTAAAACCTCTTCTTCTACCTCTAGGCTATTTTTTGGTCTCAATATTTTCTTCTACCTTCATGGAAACTTGATAAGCTTCATTAACAGTTCAGAAATAGTGTGTGCTCATTTCATCCTGAATTAAATACTTTATCCCATTTACATACCTTGTAACTCGTTAGAATTATAGTTCCTTGAGGCATACTCTGAGTGACAACCTAAAGAACTCTTCAGTGTATTCACAGACATATGTCTCCCTTTGTCTGAGGTTCTGAACTTGTAAGAACAATTTCAGCTAGTAATTGACAGGAAGGAATTTCTCTTTAACCTCGGTAACCATATTCTTCCAAGTTTTGATTTTCTCCAGTTGATTATTCACTCTATCCTTTTGCAACATATCCCACCATAATGTTGCATGGCCTTTTAGTTTTGTAAGAACAAATCTTACCTGATTTGGATCTTGAACATTTTCATGCTCGAAGTATCTTTCGAGTTATCCAATCCAGTCAATGAGAATATCATCTCTCATACTACCATCATGACAAGAAACCTCAACCTTTTCACTACCCCTGTTACTCAAATATGAAATCAGTCTAGTTGCTGGGTCTCTTTCATCACTGTCCCGTTCATCTTCGATTTCTTATTCTAGCTATAAGTATACTTCATCATCTCCATTCCTACAATTTTCCAATTCCTCTATTCTTCTTCTCAAATTTTCCAATTCTCAATTTCATGCACCTCCCCTTCCTGCTCCTCTCCTTCACGGTGACATTCCTTCAAGTTGTAGGTGTCTCACCAACATCCATATACCTCACATGGTTCTATAACTCAAATTGACTTCCAACACTCTTGTTGAGAAACCACCACGAATAGGTATTTTGTACCCTATCTCAGAGAAGCATATTAGATGCTAATCCCAAAGAATAACCGAGCTATGATACCACATAATGCAGAGTTAAATGGTATGCAACACACACACAATTAAAACACACACCCTTTTACATAATGTACAATGGAAAAAAAAACACTTTTTTCAAATAATGAGGAATCCATTGGAAACTAAAACACTCGAAAACCCATGAATTTCAATACCATTCATTTATTAATTCATTGCAGAGAAAAAATTTCTATATTACATTGATCTTGAACTAGAAAGACTGCCATGAATTGCTTCTTGTGTGGATAAAAAAAATACAAAATCGTCCAGAGGGTAATGGTCTGCATGTATGGGCTGAGATTTTGTTTCGCCCTTCCTACGTGCTCACACAACTTGGAATATTTCTCTCCATTCCACCTTCTATGGTTTCCTTACTTCGTGGTTCACCAACCCTCTTCAAAATCATGCTCCATTTCTTTTTAAAAATCCTCCTTGGCTCTGAAATGATTTACCTTCCCTCCAAGAATGAGTTGTTACTCAAACCGTCTCTCTGTCTTATGGATTGCTTCAACTTCCTTTTAGCCTTGGGTCATGTTTTTTCCTCTGGGAATCATCATGAATGCATACCATCATGGAAAAATCAAATGCATACGACCACAGTGTTGCAAATAAAGAAATATCGTGACACTTGTAAAAATTCATTATGTGCGTGTGTTTCAGCACGAGTTTCAACATAACAAGATTAGCTACATGAGTAATCAACAGTTTGAATTTACAACAAAATTAATAAATAAAATGGCCCACCAACACAGTGCTTATTCAACTTATTTCCTATTTGCAGAATGGAAATATTTTTGGGTGATGCGGATTTACCAAGCCCAAGGATGCTCCTGCATCAGTTGACCTCAAAAAGGGTCTCCCTGAAGCAATGCATCTAAGTTTGGGAAACCGCTCGTACCTCTGAAAAGTTGATTTTGAACAAATCCCCTTCAAATGTAAGGAATGTCATGAATATGGACATTTCACTAAAAAATGGTCGAAGTAAACTTAGAATTCAACACCCACCAAGGGTCAAGAACAATGGAAACATCCCAAGAAAAGGAGGCAAGGTGTGAAGTAGACTCAATATCCCAACCAAGAAATACATTATCCCCAAAAATCTCCACCCAACCCCAACCCCTCTGTCCACTCCCATTCTGGGGAGAATCCAAAGAAGAAATTCCCATAGATTAGCTAGAATCAATACGATTCCCTGTTGAAAACAAATGAATAACCCCCCCTCAAGCAAAAATAATTCCCCACTTCCACTCTCACTAGTGATTATGCTAATCTCAATGATGAGGATTTCCTAGGTGAATTCCCTTCCCCTAAAAACACCATTCCTATCCACTCCATTTTTGAAGAACCTCCTCCCATAAAACCTAGTCATGGTTTTGAAATCTCCACCATTCCAAAAGAAGGTGAACTTCCAAAGATATCTAAGGATGAATAAGACAAACAGACAACAAAAATCACCCCACCCAAAAAATCAAGGAGAAAATTAGACAAGCATAAAAGGGATATGACAATCAATAAAGAAAGAGACCTAGGCATTCAAGCACTTTGGATGAAGCCCTTATTAAGGACCCAAGACGCTCCATAATTCAGGGTAATTCCTTTCCTCTAAAAGGGGGAAATCCCAAACCAATAGGTAAATGATTAAAATTATTTCCTGGAGTTACAAAGGGATAGGGAGTGAATGTAAAAGAACTCTAGTCAAAGATTTAGTCATAGGAGAGAAACCCCATGTACTCATGCTCCAGGAAACAAAAATGAAGGATTCAAATATCCTTCAAGAAAGTCTATTTATTTGGTGTTCTAGTTCCAGAATAGCAACAAGTTTGAGAGGTGCTTCAGGAGGCCTCTATACCCTATGGAACTCTCAAATATTCAAATTTGAATTTTCTCATGTCACTCAACACTAGATACTGGTAATATTAATCCACCTTTATTTAGGAAAATTTCTTTATTTAGTTAACGTTTACATACAAAATATTTTTAGGGATAAAACAACCTATTGGAGCACTTTGATGGGGCTCCTTGGTCAGAAGCTCTTGGTATATACTGGCTAGATATTTTAACACCATTCTCTCCCAAAAAGAGAAGAAAGGCGTAGTCTTGTTCATGACCATTCCAGAGAACACATGGAGGATTTAATAGCTTCCTTAAACATGATTGACATAAAACTCTCTAAGGGTTTCTTAACTTCGAAAAACAAACATCTTGGTCCTAGTCATATTGCTACTAGATTAGACCATTTTTTTTATCAGTGGCTCCTTCCTTGAAGCCTCCTTTTCACTCTCCTCTTTCGTCCTCCCTCAGGTTGGCTCTAATCATAATCTCATTTCTCTTTCCCTTTCGCCCCCTTAAAAACTTGGCCCCATTCCCTTCTTCTTAAAGCCCCTTTGGCTACAAGATCCTTCCCTCTTTAACATTGTTTCCCAGTCTTGGTGCTAACAGATATATGTCTCCTTGGTCCATATTTAGGAGAAGAAATTAAGAAACACTAAGTTCTCACTCTAATATTGGGAAAAAATTCACTATAATCCTTCAGAGTCCAAACTCAAAGATCTGATGGATCAATTAGAAGAAAACAATAAATTTTTGAAACTGAATAGTCTCCCAGATCCTGATAGGTAAGCAAAAGGATACCTTAAAAAAGTATCAAAATGACCTACATTCAAAACAAGAAAGACAGAGGATAAAATAAAGAAGTTTGTGTCTCAAAGATGGAGATAAAAAAACCAAGTACTTCCACAGGTAATATGAAGAAAGAATATGTAAAAAAAAAGTTGAAGAAATAAAAAAATTGGATTGGAAGGTTGTCACCTCATTTGATGAAATTAAAGAAGCAACTTATCAACACTTAGAAGGGATCTACACTGAAGAGGGATGGGTGGATCAAAGGGATAGTCAAAATATGTTATAAAATTTCCTATATTTAATCAAACAAGAGGACAATGATCTCTTAAACCAACCCATCACAGAAGAACAAATTTAGCGAGTTGTTTTCCAAATGTCTCGGAACAAGACTCTTGGTCCTGATGGCTTTTCCCCCATTTTTACAAAAATTTTTGGCACATCATTAATTTTGATCTAGTCAGAATGATACAATATTTCCATTTCTCTTTCAAGATTAGAAAAAGTACTAACTTGAATTTCATAGCCATTATCCCAATGGAAATGAACCCCTCCTCCTTTTCTAGGTTTATACATGTATCCTTGTGCAATGTCTCTTACAAGATCATCTCCAAAATGATTGTTAATCGGTTAAAACCTCTTCTCCCCAAACATATCTCTTGAAATAAAGGTGGTTTTATTGAGAAGTAATAGAATGTCAACAAAATAATCTTGATGCAATAGGATATTCATTCTAGTAAATACAAGGGATAAAAATGGATTGTCATTAAGATTAACATGGATAACTCGTTTGATAGAGTAAGGAGCAATTTCCAATATTTCATTTTGAGAAAATTTGTGTTCAGATATATCTTCATCAACTAGATTTCTTCTTGCATTGGGAGCCCATGGATTTATCTATTAGTGAATGGTAGACCCACAATATTCTTCAAAGTCACTTGAGGTTTGAGGAAAGGATACCTTCCCTCCCTCATCCTCTATATCTTACTGGAAAAAGTGTTGAGTAGAAGACTAGACAAGTAAAGAAGAATGGAAAACATTCTAGGCAATAAAATCATTTGTGGGTCCAAGAGAATTAATCACTCCAAATTTGTCGATGATACCCTCTTAATAGGAGGATCCTCCACCATTACATCCACAATACTCAAATAGGCATTGGACATATTTAAAATGGCCTTTATAGTTCTAATAAACGATACTAAATGTCAACTTTATGCTTGGAACATGAGTAAAATATATCTTGAAGCTATTGTCAGGATTCTCCAATACCCTTATGAAGAAAAATGGAACTCTTTTAAATATCTATGGATTCCCCTTTGTCTCCATTCTCTCCCATCCTCGGCATGGCATCACATCCTAGATAATCTTAAGTCAAAATTTATTTAGTAGGGAACCCAATGGATCAATATTGTTTCCTATGTAATTCTGGTGAAATCAATGCTTTCATCCCTCCCCATCTTCCAGTTTTCATCTCTCCTCACCCTTGCCAATATCAAATATTCTATTTCTCAGGATATTCACTATTTTTTTGTGGCAAGGTGGAAAGACCAACCTCAAACGATTTCATATGGTGAACTAGAATATAGTCCAGGCCCCTAAGATCCATGGTGGCCTTTAAATAATAGACCCTACATTCTTCAACTCGGCCTTGGGAGAAATTTGTTTATGGAGAATCATCATGGGGAAAAAATAATGAAGGGAAAAAAATTATTCTCTTCAAATATCTTCCTGGTACAAGACTTTGATGCTTGGATAGTGACCCTCCTATTTTGCAGGGCTCTCAAATTTTGTGGCTCTTCAAAGCCTCAATCATTCTCTTGCAGATCCATATGAATTCAATCCATAGTAATGAGAAACTTATCAATATGTGGTCTGATAGCATCATGGGAAATCCTCCTCTTCTTCAAAATCAATCTCTTTTTCCATTGAAATTATGGTTTTCGAAACAAGGAAAATCCACCTTGCATGAAATTTCCCTTTGTGATCGGTCATCTAGTCACTCAACTGGTTGGTCTCTTGGTGTTGTTCCAGATTTAATTCTTGATCAATTTATCTATTTGTTTCTCCTTCTCCAGGGTTGTTTCCCTCAACATTTTTCATTCAAAGACTCTGGTCACTAGGGATCAAAAGACTACACTATTTGGAAAGGTTATGAATTCCTCATTGCAAACTCAGGCCTCCCACCCATAGCTACTTGGGAGAATTCGATATGGAATCTAGATGGATTTCCAAAAACAAACATATTCTATTGGAATCTTTCCCATGAGAAAATTCTTACTAGAGAAAATTCGGAAAAATAGGGAATCCATGGCCCACACAGGTGTCTTTTATATTGTTCTTCACAAGAGTATTTATTGTCCTTTTTCCATATCTATTTGGTACAATATTTTTCACGGGATAAGTTACATGGTTCTTTGGTCCTATTCAATGGTCCACATTTTTAGTCGATGGTACTTTATGTATCAAGGATCATTTCAAAACAAGGCCCTCTTCAAGCGGGTTTTGTTGGTGCTTCCTAAATATGTCTATTGGAAAATATGGATAGATCGTAACAAAGCTCTCTTATATGATTTCAGAACGCACCCTAAATCAATAGCATGGAAGTTCATTACACTTTTTTTAGAATATCTAAATTCCAAACAACTAAAGTCACCCCCTCTAAGTAGCTAGACATTCAAGAATCCCACTAGATTGATAAATTTTCTTTGAAATTTCCCCTCTCTATTTCAACCCACCCCAACTCATGCTAGTAGATTCATCTCTTATCACATGAATTCACCTCATGGCTTCTCTCCCAACCTTATCACATTCTTTTCTTTGATGGTGCCTCGAAATGAAACCCCAGGGTGGAAGGAGTGGGAGTGGTTCTCTATGGTCCTCGAGGATATATTGAACTTACCTACTTCTATAGTCCAGGTATAGAAATCAACAATCAAGTAGAGGCCTATGCCCTCCTGCAAATATTAAGGAAAGACAAATCTAAAAATGAACAAAACATTACCATTTTTGGAGATTTGAAGAACACAATTATCCATATGATGAAAGGATCTCTCCCTAAATACTTGCAACTCAAAGCCATATTCTAGAGGATTATAATGGAACTCTAGGATGACACTCAAGTGGATTTTATTCACTTTTTTCGACACAATGATTCGATAGCTGATCAAGAAGTCAACTATGCTACACATGAAACTTAAGGGACCCTATATATCAATGGTTTCAAATGCACCCATCCAATCCCCTAGTGATTCATTCCTCCCTAAATGTATGTTTAGCCATTCCTCCCTAAATGTATGTTTAGCCCCTATTTTCATGGCTCTCACTCACTCCTCTAGTTTCCACATGTCTCTCCTCGGTATTCTTCTTGTTCTCTCTTCCACCCACTCTACCTACATCAACCCTTTGTTTGGCTCGAGGATCACATGTGTCATCACATGCCATCCTCTGTATTCCCTTGGGGGGTTATACATCACTGCCACCCTTAAGCTTCCCATTTCTATTATTTCTTATGACCTCCCACCTTCCTCAGAACTCTCATTCATTTGGTTCTATGTACTTTGAGATTCCCCATAGGTGGGTTAGATTTTGTTCCAATGACAATGAGTGAGTTCATGTGTCTTAGCCATCATTTCCCGAAGTGGCCTTAGGTGCAGAAAGGTCATATTGTTACATACATCCTCTCAAGAATTAGGTTGAAGCTATATACTTCTCCTCCTCAAAAATAATTATGGTATGGAAATTCCTGGAGTTCGGGTTCAACTTTTGGTAATTTTAGAGATTTGTTTCCCCCCGCATTAGCTCATTTGTTAGGATTTGGACTTTGATAAGGGTTATGGAACATAAATATTGGATTGGTTTGAAGGCACATATTGATAATTTGGTTATGGAAATGGATGAGATGATAGAATCAATGAAAGCAATGAAAATTAGGATGAATGTCTTATCATCCCAGGTCATCAGTGGTTTGGATGTCCTCATCCAACACCATCAATATATTCAACAACTATAAGATGAATGTGGAGCATTGTGTAATCAATTTCTAGAATTTTTGGAATGAACTCACTAGTCTCATGCCTCTCATTCAAATTCAAGCCACTTTGATGGAGCTTCCTCTCTAGATGACCAATTCTATATCTCAGACTTTAACACTCATGCACCAACATCCTATGAAGAAGAATATGCGCACCCCCCTTAATATGATAAATGAATGCATTGCATTTTTTTATTTTGTTTATGAGTATTTTGGAAATCTTACTTTATCAATTATATTATAGAAACTTTTGTTTTGATATATTGGACCCTCTATAGTTCTTGGGGAACAACTTATTATCAATGGCTAGAGAGACTCAATATATGTAATTTTTCTATTCTGTTATACTTTTGTTGTGACTTTCCCTCACAAACTTTTATATAATATTAAATCTACCAGTTTTGGTTAAAAAAAATATTAACTTTAATGTACTATAAAACATTAAGATTTGTGATGTGTGAAAGAACATGTAACATTAATGAACTTAAATTATAATAAAAAGGCAATAAAATTCCAAAAACCACAAAAATATATCAAAAATATCAATTACAAGGAATAAAATATTTGTTGATGATTGAGAAAAATATACATAGTTTTTAATAGTCCTAATAATTCTACAAAACTAATCAAAATACATAGATAAAAGTGTCAAACCAAGTAGAACAAGCATGAGATAAACATAGTTGCTAGTACCTTCCAATGTTAATATGCATTCACGAAAGTTGATATGTATTTTAAAAGTGTTGAGAACACTCCTTGAAGTGAGTAATAAAGATAGGTGAAACTTGGTTCTAAACAATCTTGTTAGAATTCAAGAATCGCTCACTAAGATCAGTTGAGGTATGTTAGAATGATCTTGTCAGTAAAATATAAATATATTAAATTCAACACAAAATACAAACATAAACAAGACTAAAGCTCAACTTCTTTTGTACTCAGTCGCACATTAGATAGATCCATCTACTAAATTAGCTTACTTCCAATAATAAAGGTGTAAATGATGATAGGTAGACAATGCTTTGAACTATAGATTCTTATTTGACTAATTATATTTAATGATGAGTACTCATTGGTTAAAATTTGAAGATGAAAATTATAATTATTAATGATGAACCTTGAGCATCATTAATAAAAACACCATGATTAGATTGTACCAAAAACATGGTGTGCATAACATAAAACCATAAAATTTACACAATAATTTCATAATTCCACCCATACCATCATATTTCCAAACCTTCTATATAATCAATCATAACAATTATATAAAGGTGCTTCAAGTTTGCCAATATAATTTACATGAAAAACCTTATTCTATGACTTTCTATTGTTTGAATGCTTGTTTTGCAAAGAGATACTAGTCATGGGACATTAAGGGTTGCAAATAATGTATGTAGGATGGACTTATAAAACTGTAAAATTTTAGGCTTGAACATATTTTTTATGCAACACATTCTAACATCAATCACTGTGCCTTTATATCATGCATATCCATGTTTACAACTCGACTATTATATAATTTTTTTTTAACTAAAAGCAATGTCGAAATAATTTGACGATTGCACATATTTGTTTCATATAATAGGGAAACACACTATTATGCATTGTCCCTTTTCCTTCACGATTCTCTTTTATCCAAAACAAAATCTTGATTTTATCAAGGTTTCTTTCATTGTTTATAATAATTTAAGGTCACGACAAAGATAGACACCAAATTGGTGTATGAGACCCCTTGTTTGTGGGACAAGGGACCCCCCTACGCCCAACGATTTCACTAGTAAAGTCTATGGAGGTATACATACCCTACTCCCCTCTGCATTTGAACTTGTGACCTCTCACGAAGAAACACACGTTCTTAACCATTAGGCCCACTCAGGTTGTATATATTCATTTATGGAGTATAGCTTTCATTTAAGTGTTAAGGAATTTGACGATGGTCAACACATTGGTGAATATGAAAGGCGCCAAAGATATATCTATTTGTACATTGGATTCTGCATAGTTGATCGAGAGTTGGCTTCCACTTATGGCTTGTTCCCATTTTCATGGTTACATGTGAGATTGGTGCTTATGCAGCTACACTCAATAAACTCAAATCAAATGCAACCTTTGATTTATCTACCTTTGTCTTTTCCTTTTTGGGAATGGGAGAATGAAAGAAATGAGGTCATATGAACTTAAACAATGATGTAAATTAAAAGGCAGTGTAGTATTAAGACATTGTTGTGATTGATGAATATCTTCTTATATGGACTTATTTGGAAAGTTGGTCTTCCTAGAGCCTTTGCCTTAATTCTTTGGATTTGGTCACTTTTAAGTTAGTTGGTTAACATAATAAATTTAGCATGGAATTTGTTTGATTCCTTTGCTTTTCTGTTTATTTAAATCCCAAAAATGGTACAAAATAGTAAACAGGATACAACAAGCAAGAACATTAGGAATTTTAATCTTTATTAAAACACAAAGATTTAGTTATGGCTAGCGATATGAATTTTACTACCTCTCCTGAGGAAGTTTGGGGACACTCAACACAAAATGACTCTTTGGCGGGGTTTTTCAAAACACCTTTTCTAAAGAACAATTTAGTGGATTTAGCTTCGGTGGAGACTGTACCTACATGGCGAAATGGTAGGTCTGGTGATGAAAACATTGCAAAACATCTCGACCGGATCTATTCTGTTGAGGATATTTTACCTACTACTCAGAGGTTTAGGACCTGGGTTGAGTTTCCTTATCTGTCGGATCATGCGCTAGTTCTTCTAGAGTTTGGGGTTAGTTTCCCGGCTGCTGCCTATCCTTTTAAATTAAATCCTGATTGGGTGAGAGATGATTCCTTTGTGGGGATTGTTCGACAAGTTTGGAATGATTCGAACCATCTTCATATTACAAGATCACAAAGATGCTTGGTTTGGAAATTGTCACTTTTAAAATCTAGAGTAAAATTATGGGCCAAGGAGAAGTGTTAGAGGGAACAGTCTGACTTGGCTAAGATTGAAGAGGCTCTTGAATACAGTTACAAACATCAGACTCTGGGAACTACATCAGTGGCTAATGCACTTGCTCTGTCCAATATTGAATCAAAGAGAAAGAGGTTATTGTTGGTGGATGAAGAAAGATGGTGACAAAAGAGCAGGGCAATTTGGATAAAGAGTGGAGATAAGAACACTAAGTTCTTTCATCATTTCACTAGTTATAGAAGGAACAATAAGTTTATCTGGGAGATAAAAGATTAATTGGGGGGTAGTCATTCAGGACAACAAGCCATTAAGGAAGAAGCAGTCAAGTACTTCAAGTCCTTATTTAGTGATACATGCTAGTATAATCTAGAGGAACATATTGGCTCTGTCAGGTTATTTCTGACTTTTGTGAATGAAGTTGATGTTCATAATTTAGAAAAGGAGGTGGAAAAGGATGAAATTTATGAGTTTCTTAAGGGATTTTCCAGAGATAAAGGCCACGGTCCTGATGGATGGACAATATAATTTTTCTACAACTTCTTTGATTTAGTTGGGAAGGACTTGGTAAATATGGTAGAGGAATAAAGCGTAAGAGGAGAGGTAATCAGTTCAATCAACTCTAATTTTATGGCTTTGATACCAAAGGTTAACAAACCTTATTATTTAATTGATTATCGAACTATCTCTCTCTATAACCTTTGTTACAAAATCATTGCAAAAGTCATTGCAAAGAGACTTAGGCCTATCTTGTATCAGGTGATTTCAGAAGAGCAGTTGGGCTTCCTTAAAGGAAGGAAAATTTTGGATACAATCGGTACTGCGCAAGAATGTCTTCACAACATCAAATAAAAAAACTTCAAGCTATATTCTTGAAACTTGATTTAAAGAAGGCTTACGAATGTACCAAATGGGATTTCCTGAGGTTAATTTTACTTCAAAGTGGCTTTGGGATCCATACAACAAACTGGATTATGGAGTGTGTCGTCTCCACTTCCTATGCTACTCTGATTAAGTGAGGCCTCCAAGTTCTTCAAGAGTAGTAGAGGTCTAAGGTATGGTTTCTCACTCTCACCCTTACTCTTTATTATTGTCATGGAAGGTATCAGTCTCTCTTTAAAGAAAGAACAAGATGATGGTATGCTTATGGGGATTAATGTGTCTAGATTGATAAACATTCTCCGACTTTTATTTGTTGATAACATTCTAATTATGTCTAGAGAGACCCCAGCTGAATGGGAAAAAATTCAAGAGATTCTACATTTTTTTTGTTGGGCTTCGAGTTTGGTTATAAATGTTCAAAAGTCTATTTTCATGCACTCGGGAGTTTCTCTGGAAAACCTTCAGTGTTTAAAAGACTTACTGATGTATCCTAGTAAAGATCTTTCCTTGGGTTTTAAATACCTAGGCTACCTGCTAAAACCTGATAGCTATAAGATAGAGGACTGGAAATGGTTAATTGATAAGTTTGAGTCCAGGATTAATCACTGGTGTAATAAGTGGCTCACTCTAGGGGGGGCACTTTGTGATAATTAAAGTGGTTCTTGAGAGTCTACCAGTTTACTGGATGACTCTTGCTCATATTTCAATCTCGGTGCTCCACAGGATCCGTAGACTAAGTATTTATTTTCTTTGGTTTGGGAATAAAAATAAGCATTGTTATCACTTATGTAGCTGGCTAACAATTACCAAACCAAAACACCTTGGAGGTTGGGGTCTTTGGAGAATTTTAGTTTTATATAGAGCTCTGGGAATGAACACTCTTTGGCATGCTTTGATGAAGCCGAGCATTTGGAACTAGGTAATAAAAGATAAATATTATCCACATGTTTTTTTGGTCTCTTGGCTGTGGTCAGCTGAAGTCTTCTCATCTTTTGGCTCATAGTCTTGGAAAAACATTTGAAACACCTTACCAATCATTCTTCATTGGTTGGCTTGGAAGCCAGGTTCATGGCATTCAATTATAGTCAAGAGAGATGCCATTCTGGGAATGGGACATGCTTCCTTTTTATCTACAGAGTTGATAAATGAACTAAACAGAAATAATATTTTTTATATATATCAGGCGAGCTGACCCACTTTAAGAGGTATGTTGGGACATAATTGGTATAGGAGTAACAAGCTGGGTTTGCTGGAGGATCTAGCATTGGAATGGGAGAACCACAAAAGACACTTGCTTGATTCAGGTATTGTTTTAACTGAGAAGAGGGATGAGCTTATTTGGTTACGAGCTGATAAGTCTGGTCACATTACAGTTAAGAATGTTTATGTTGCTCTTTCAAACAAAATGTGGAGATTTAAGATAGGGGGCTAGAGAATGAAATTATGGAAATGGGACTGCTCCTAGAAACAAAAATTGTTTTGCTGGCTCTTAGTGGAAAACAAAATTTTAACTTGGAAAAATCTACAGAAGAGGGGTTGGAGTGGGCTTGGTCTATGTTATTTATGTAAAGAAAAAGGAGAAACTAGAAAACATATCTTTGTTAGTTTTTATTTTACTGTTTTAGTATGGGAGATAGTTAAAAAATATTTAAAACTTTCTTTTGGATGGAATGGTAACTCGATGATTGACTGTTTTCAAAATTGGGCATCACAAAAATATATTTTAAAATCTCTTCCTGCTCATATTTGATGCAATATATGGTTGGATAGGAATAATGCAATCTTTGAGGATAGATCCCCTTCTGTGCAGATAATAGTGCACCTTGCTTTAGGAACTGTGGGCACTACGTGTAAAAAGCAACCTGATCCAAATCCTAGGCTTATATCTACTTTCCTTCCTATAGATAAAGCTCATGCCCGGTTTGATGGTGTTGCACAACAAAATGGAAATCTTTGTGGAGCTAGAGGAGTTATTAAGATAGATGATCATTCAGAGTATAGGTGGACACTAAACTGTTTAAGGGGAACTAATACTAGGGCAGAGCTCATGGGAGCTTGGGCGACTTTAATTCTTTCCATAAGACTTAATATCGTCAATTTACATGTTTTGGGGGATTCCAAGATCGTCATTGATTGGATTAATGGAAAAGGAACAATAATGGTGGCAAATATCGATGGCTGGAAGAACATAATCAATGATATTATCCCTCTTTTTAGATCTGTTTCTTATGCACACATTTTCAGAGAAAGAAATAAGGAGGTTGACAACCTCTTAAAGAAGGCTCTTTTCATGTCCAGGGGGAATATTTCTTACAATCATTGGCTTGAAGTTCATGAGGTCCCTGCTCTCCATCTTAATTTGTGTTTATGAGTCTCTCTCAGTGCTAGTCTTTTTGGAGCTCCTGTTTTTGGTTCTTTCTATTAGCTTGAGTGCCTTATGGAACAAAATGATATTATTTTTGTAGTTTTGTTGAAGATGTATGAACAGTTAGAACTCATGGAGGTCTATAAGCCTTCTTCCTTTATTTTGATTTTTGTCCTACAAAACATAATGATGTTGTCTGTATATGGACTGAATTGTAAACATATTATATTATTATTAATATAATGTGAAATTTTCTCTGGAAAAAAAAGAAAGAATATTATTAAGATAAAGATACAACATATTTACCAAATAATATTAAATTATCAAAGCATTTAACCATAGATGGAGATAACTATATCCCATAGTGTCACCTCACTCACGGATGAAACACATCATTTCAACATGCACTTTCCCCATGTGGAATCCATGGATTACCATCAATTTACAGATAGCATAATGCATGGCATCCAGTTGTGGACTGGGAGGTAGTGATGAGAGTTACGACTTAGGAATATGTTAAACCTTATTCTGTGGATTTGAGCACATAATACCAACAATTCATGGCATGTGAGAAATTGATGGCCTACAATATTCTAGATAATTGTGGATGAAGTCCAAGGCCTCTAGGTTTCTACATCTAGTAAGAAACTGAGGAAATTCTCGTATTATTGAATTTATGTACAAGCTTAGGTGCTTTAGAGATTGCATATTGCTGAATTCAAGAGTGATAGATTCAAGATAATTGTTACCCAAATTGATAAAGGAGAGTTTTTGACATTTCACAAGCTGAGAGAGTATGGGATCGGTTAAGCTATTAGCAAAAAGTGATAGATATGTTGAATGGAAAATATTTCCGAGCTCGATTGGTATCGTGCTGGATAAATAAATTAGTCCCCAATATAAGTTGTTCTAGGTTTATGAGTTTTTCGAGAGAAAGAGGGATATTTCCTTTGAACCCATTCTTCTTGAGATCAATCATCCTTAGATATATCAAAGACGATATCTTGTAACTATAACAGATTTTGTTTTTTTGTTTATGATCCATTTTTGAGTGCCAAGGATTGTTTTCGATGGATGATTAATTGATCAATTTATTACCAAATCCCATTATGTTATCATTGTATAGAAATGACAACAAACTCTATATCAGACTAAAGAAAACAACCTGGTTCATGCTCATCTAATTTAGTGATTAACATAGAAGAATTCGATGCATGGGTTAAATATGGGGTACCCAAATCCATGATATAATTTTTCATATACAATTGAATATGAAGTAAAATATACAAGATATGCAATTATGAAGGCCTGTCTGGAAGGAAAAGGAGATGACCCATATTTCTATTGATACAAAACCTCTTTCTTGGGTGCTTATAGACCCACATATTGAAAGTGTAAGTTCCTTTGGGAGTCGAGCTTATACTTGAAGACAAGCTAACTAATATGGTTTATTTCATACTTGGCGAGCAGATCCATAGGATGATGATATTGAGAAATAGTACAAGTCAACCATGATCAATAATTTACCTGTAGCGAATCATTCAGGTATTTCACCTTTCACCCAAATCACAGTCATTATAATAATACTGCACATGCACATAGAAGATTAGATACATATGGATTGACAAACATAAATTATGATTTTTTCACTCCTAAAAATAATTTTGTTAGATGCCTTCTTGAATCTACTTTTCCTTTCAGCTAAACATGATAAACATATATGGGACTTTTCCTATCACCTATAACCCACGATCACTATTTTTATTATCCTACTTGTCCTCAACTCTCTATAACATGTTCATCAATATTTTCATACTCACCAGAGTGTTTCACAATAGAAATAAATAATTTCTCAGTTTGTATAAAACATACTAAGGCGGTTGACATGCAATTCGATGTGTGGATATCCTAATAGTATTGTATAGAGAATTCAAAACATGTATCCACTTTTAATGAATTCAAATATGATTGTTTTAAATTTTAATATAGGTTTATTTCATGCAATGTATGATCAATACAATTTCATTAACTTATGGTCATGTGATAATTACATGATCTCCCAATGGAGCAGATAATTGATGCAGAGAAGTAGCACATATTTTCCCTTGTCGGTAGGTGGGAAAACTCTATCCCCACTCTCATTATTTCTTCCATGGCAGAGTCGAGAATTCCATGAATTGTCTCCAATGCTCAAACTCTCTCCAACACTCCAAGTAGTCCTTCCCTCACAAGAACCAACTTGTCGGGGTATGTAAGAATGTAGGTATACCTTAACCTTATAGCTTAATGTTTTTCACAACTGAGTGCCATCCTCTCATGGAAATTGCAAAGGGTGCATGCAGATTCTATGAGTTGTTCACTTTTGCAAACTAGTAGCATATAATCATAGTTACTTTAGCATTCAAGGAATTGAGTGACAGACTAGGGGATGCACTACAAGCCTCAACTGCATTTCAAGCCTCGACTGCATTGATTTTTAGGGGATGGACTGCAAGCCTCTACTACAATGCAGTTTCAAAAAACGTGTGGTGTGGGCCGTTGAAGTGGCCAATCACAAATAAGTTTATTAAAATTAATTTTATTGTTCTAACAAACATTTAAAAACAAGAGTTCACCACCTGATGCAGGAGCATCACCATCAGCAAGCGAGCGCGGAGGCGGAAGACAGCTGGGATGAGCGCAACACATTTTTGCACATGTTGAAAATGTTTTGAAATATTTTGAAAGACTAAGGAAGGAATATTAATGAAATAGTTAAGGAAGGCATACATGCATTTATGAATAAGTGATTGTAAATAGATCTTGATCAATCTGCTCTCATCTGTCAATGTAAAAGGCATTTATGCCTAGTTAATGAAAGTAGGTAGATTTAAATTCTAGATTAGACAGTTTTAGGAGCAAGAGGGAAAACGACTATAGACACCCTTGTCTTTGTATCATTGTATCAATCGAAGCATAGAGAAGAAGAGAGCTGTAGAAGAAGAGTTGTAGAGGAGAACCCATGTACAGAAACTTGAATTAATATATGAAGCTTTGATTCAGACTCATGGTGTTATGATGTTTTGTGTGTATACATGCTGAATGGTCTGCTTACAGTTTCTTACTCTCTCTGACATGCATTTGTTATTATGCTGTGTATGAATGTATGTTTTCATGTTGAATGTTTAAATTCTGAGAGAGAAAGAGAATGATTTTTAGTTGTTTCTCTTCCTGAGAGAATTTCCTGCAAGGAGTGCGTGACAAAGGTTCAGAGTTTATCCTTAAAAGCTCAGGAGAGATACCGTTGTTCTCATTCCAGCAGAAGTGCAAGACAAACACAAAACCCGTGCAAGGTGTGCATAGGCTAGTCGAGACCTTAGAACTTATCAACTAAGGTTGAGATATTGAAGGACTATTGTTGCAGAGAAAGTGCACAAAGTCCGGAGTTCAAGTACGCTGAAGTATTTGAAGGATTGTTGCAAGGAGTGCGTGCAGGAGTCTCCTTGAAAACCTGAGTTTGCGAAGAAAGCTAAGAAGGGTTAGGGCCTTTGAATCATTTAAGAGAAAGCATGAAGCTCAAGTTGTTGTGCAGAAGTCACGCCCCATAGAAGGATCGCAGAGTCGATTTTGATCCAGAGGTTCTTGAGGAGGAAACCGAACGGTCGGAATTCTCTGAGGAGAACTCCCGAAATAGCGAGGACTGTAGGATCCAAGAAAGTTGCGGGGGAAGTTAAGCGTTGGATAGATCCACCTTTTAAAGGCAGGATTTAATGTGGACTGTTGATTTCGATCATTAGACCATCAAGATCATTTCTACATTTTGAGGGTCATAATTCTGAAGTGTGGACGAAACCTTTGGTTGATCAAATCCCCAAAATGTGAAAAGAGTTTTCATGTATAAAGGCGAAGAGTGACAAGTTCAGAATTTCTGAACTTTGAAATTCAGGGTTTCGGAGGTCCTGAGGGCGAGTGATCGGGACACAACGGGGAGGAAAGCCCAAAATCAGAAATCACGGCAGGATATTTGTTGACATTTTGGGAATCGACGTTTTGGCATTCCCGTTGATAAGGAGCATAGCACTCCACATAAGAAGTATCGAAAACGCGAAACGCGAAGAAACTGTGGAGGAGCGTTTCGATAATTTAGATTTCGGGACTCCGAGAGTCAAGAGACAGAGTTGCATATCATCGCAACTCCCAAAATCACAATGAGTGGAAAGCCAAAGTCAGTGGCGAGAAGGATTTGGTGTTTCGTATTTCGGGTTTCGGGAGTCGAAGAGGTAAGGCGCTCGACAATAGGGTTCACGAACTCGCGAAATCCGATATCTCGAAAGGAAAAGGGGAAAGTCCCAATGTTAGTTGGGTGTTGATCATGGAGTTCATGCCAGTGCAAATATCACATGAGCATAACTCAGAAGGACCTGTGACATACACTCAGTTGGGTGTGTGAATAAATTTCCCGAAGAGGAAATTGAAGAGCTAGTCAGACTCTGAGGGGCCAAAATTGAAAGATCCTATGCGAACTCTGACCTGAGGGTTGGGGTACCTACGTCAATGTGGTATTAGAGCGAGTAAGAGTTATTTTCTTTCTGTAGCAGAGAAAAGAGAAAATATTTGTAGCCATTCCGTCGAGAAGGAGAGAGAGGCCAATGCCTGATCCAACAGTGGAAAGGGAAATGTGTGAACTATGTGCTAGGCTTGATGCCATGGAGACAGCACAAAGGTGCAGAATAAATGTTGGGGATATCAGCGAGGTTGAAAGTGAAAATGAAACTAGAAACGAGGGAGAATAAGTTGCAGCTGAAGATGTAGCAGATGAATTCCTATTCAGGGATGTTGCAAGGATAGGTGCCAGGGCAAAAATGGAGATTCCCATGTATGAGGGAACCCTGGATGTTGAAGAGCTTCTGGATAGAATTAGAGATTTGGATAAATATTTTGATTATGAGGATATTGAGGAATACAAAAAGGTTAAACATGTTGTCACAAGACTTAAAGGACATGCAACATTATGGTGGGATGAACTGCAAGCTGACAGACGCTGCAAGGGCAAGCAGAAAATCAAAAGCTGGGATAGAATGGTCGCAAAGATGAAAGCCAAATTTATACCCAGGGATTATCAAATTACTCTGTTTCGGAGAGTGAAGAATTTGAGACAGAAGTTGATTTCAGTAAAAGAATACACCCAAGAATTCTACAAGATAAACATCAGGGCAGGTCATCAGAAGAGTGATGATGGAAAGGTTGCCAGGTACATGAATGGTATGTGATATGACATTTAGGATGAGATGAGCATGATGAGCCTTCATAATGTGAAAGATACTTATCAGATGGCTCTGAAAGCTGAAGAGAAGCTAAGATGAAAGCAAGGTCAGAAAGGTCGAGGTAGAAGTCAAGCTAGAGGCAAAGAAATTGCCCAAGACAGAACTCAGAGACCTCAAGAAGAGGGGAAGAAACCTCAAACTCAGCATGAGAGAGGGGGAAGCTCACAGAGAGGGCAGTATGCTGATAGAAATACTTTTCCTCTAGCCAGAGGAAGATGGAGAGGCAGAGGAGGTGAAGTGAAGTGTTTTGTCTATGGGAAAAATAGGCATAAATCTTATGAGTGTCCAGATAGGAAGAAAGAAGGTGGTGAAACTCACATTGCCAAAGCACAAAGATGGAATGTTGAGGCAGAAGATGCTGAGGGCAGAAGATCCTTGATGATGAGGAAAGTTCTATTAATGCCATAGAAAGAGGCAGAGAACCCAGCCCAAAGGAACAGACTGTTTCATATTGCTTGCAAGACCAAAGACAGGGTATGCAAAGTCATCGTGGACAGTGGTAGCACATACAATCTTGTTTCTACAGAGATGGTAGAAAAGTTGGAGCTGGAGACTATTGAACATCCAAGCCCATACAGAGTTTCGTGGCTACAAAAAGGACATCAGGTAAATGCCACTAAACAGTGTTTAGTTGAATTTAAAATAGAAGGATATAAGGATGAAATACTATGTGATGTCATTCCCATGGATGTTTGTCATCTATTGTTGGGTAGACCATGGCAATATGATAGGAATGTGATTCATGATGGGAGAAAGAACACATACACCTTGGAGAAGAATGGGAGAACTCACATGTTGTTGCCAATTAAGGATACAGAAATGAAACTAGAGGTGAGCAACACTGTACTTCTCATGAGTGGGAAGGAACTTCTTACGGAGGTTAAGCAGAAGGAAGATACATAATTCATTGTGGGCAGGAAGCCTAGAATTGTTTTGACCAGTACAAGAGTGGATGATTTACCAGAGGAAATCCAGAAGTTGCTAGAAGAATTTGCTGATATAGTAGTGGACGAACTGCCTTGTTCATTTCCATCGATCAGGAGTATAAGTTATCACATTGATCTTATACCTAGAGCTAGTTTACCAAACAAAGCAGTGTACAGATTGACGCCGTAGGAGAATGAAGAAGTTAAGAGGCAAGTCCAGGATTTGATGGACAAAGGATTGGTTAGAGAGAGTTTGAGTCCATGCGCTGTTCCAGCAATGCTCAGCCCAAAGAAAGATGGAGGCTAGATGATGTGCACAGACTTGAGGACAATCAACAAGATTACCATCAGATATAGATTTCCTTTGCCAAGGATGGATGACTTGATGGATTGCTTGAGTGGAGAAATATTTTTTTCAAAGATTGATTTGAAAAGCGGATATCATCAAATTCGTATGAGAGAAGGTGATGATTGGAAGATAGCATTCAAGACGAATGAAGGGC
Source organism: Picea mariana (assembly GCA_032191745.1). Classification (NCBI taxonomy): domain Eukaryota; kingdom Viridiplantae; phylum Streptophyta; class Pinopsida; order Pinales; family Pinaceae; genus Picea; species Picea mariana. The sequence goes on from JASDQU010103857.1 coordinate 132,880, forward strand.
TGTATGAATGGCTTGTTATGCCATTTGTCTTAACAAATGTGCCTAGTACTTTCATGAGATTGATGAATGAAGTCCTGAAGGATTTCATAGGGAAATTTGTCATCATATATATTGACGATATACTGATTTTCAGCAAGACAGAAGCTGAACACTTGAAGCATTTAGCTACAGTGATGAGGAGATTACAACAAGAGAAGTTGCTGATAAATATGAAGAAATTGTCATTTATGAGGACATAACTCATTTATTTGGGTTTTGTTATCTCTGCAAATGAGCTGAAGATGGATCAAGATAAGGTAGAGGCGATTAAGAATTGGTCATCACCGAGGAATGTATTTGAAGTTCAAAGCTTCCATGGATTGGCTAGTTTCTATAGAAAATTCATCCGAAATTTCAGTGGAATTAGCGCACCGATGATGGACACGGTGAAGAAAAGACACAAATCTTTTCATTGGACAGAGGAAGTAGAGAAAAGTTTCAATTTGCTGAAGAAGAAGATCATGGAACAACTAATTCTAGTGTTGCCAGATTTTAGCAAGACGTTTTAGGTCAAGTGTGATGCAAGTGGGTTTGCAATTGGAGCGGTCTTGAGCCAAGACGATAGGTCGGTCACATACTTCATTGAGAAACTGAATGAGGCGAAGGTTAAGTACTCTACATATGACAAGGAATTTTACACGATCATACAAGTATTGAAGAAGTGGAGACATTATTTGGTTCCTAAGGAGTTTGTTTTGTACAATGATAATCACGCTTTGCAATTCGTGACTCAGCAGGATAAATTGAACCAGAAGCATGCAAAATGGGTTGAATTCATGGAGAATTTTACTTTTCTAACTAAGAATATTTCTGGAACTGCTAACAAAGTTGTTTATTCTTTGAGGAGAAAATGTTTTCTTATGCAGGAATTCAGAGTCAAAACTTTGGGGTTTGATAACATCAAAGAAATGTACAAGGATGACCCAGATTTTAAGGAAGCGTATGAGGCGTCTAAGAATCCAATTCTTAGGGATAGAAGCCAATGGACTGAATATATGATCCAGGATGGATTGTTATTCAGGGGCAATCAGTTATGTATTCCAAAATTCTCCATGAGGGAGAATCTATTGAAAGAAAAACATAGTGGAGGATTGGCCGGACATTTCAATCATGACAAAATGTTCTCAAAATTGAGTGGCACATATTTTTGGCCAGGTATGAGGACAGATGTCAAAATATTTGTGGAAAGATATAGAATTTGTCAGCACACAAAGGGGAAAAGGCAGAACACGGGGTTATATCAACCATTTACCCATACCAGAAAGGCCGTGGGATGCAGTAAGAATGGATTTTGTATTGGGACTTCCAAGGACACAAAGGGGATATGACTTAATCTTTGTGGTGGTAGACAGATTTTCAAAGATGGCACATTTCATACCATGCCAGAAAACAAGTGACACAACTCACATTGCAAACCTGTTTTTCAAGGAAGTTGTCAGACTTCATGGCTTACCAAGAAGTATAGTTTCAGATCAAGACACCAAGTTCGTGGCACATTTCTGGAGGACTTTATGGAAGAAGATGGGGAAAAATTTGTCATTTAGCTCAGCTTATCATCCTTAGATGGATGGGCAAACAGAAGTTGTGAACAGGAGCTTGGGAGATTTGCTAAGGAGCCTAGTGACTAAACACCATAGTCAGTGGGATCACATTCTTCCACAGGTGGAATTTGCTCACAATGATTCACTCAACAGAAGCACAGGGCAGAGTCCATTCCAAATTGTGTATGGAATGCATCCAAGGGGAGTTTCTGAATTGAAGGATTTAGAACAGAATGAAACTACAAGTGCTAGTGCAGAGGATTTTGTAGAGGCAATGAAGGAACTTCACAGCCAAGTGAGGGAATGTTTGCAAAATTCAAGTCAAGAGTATAAACGCAAAGCAGATCAACATAGGCGAGAAATTCAATTTGAAGTTGGTGATCTGATTCTTGCACATCCGAGGAAGGAGAGGTTCCCAAGGGGAAAATATAACAAATTGAAAATGAAGAAGATTGGACCATGCAGAGTCATGAAGAAATTTGGGGCAAATGCATATGAGATTGAATTACCTGATGGGATCGAAATTTCACTAATATTCAACATCTCAGATTTGTACCCTTACAGAGCTGAAGAAGTAGGAGAAGACAATGAACAAATAGAGGTTCAATGGACTAAACAAATGCCTGTAGTTGAAAAGCCACAGATGGAAAGTATAGTTGACGAGAGAATCAACAAGAGGACCAGGAGAAAAAAGTATTTTGAATACTTGGTCAAATGGAAGGGACATCCAGCTGAAGATGCCAGTTGGGAGAATGAAGCAGAGATTCAGAAGCATGGATAGACCGTGCAAGAACTCATGAACAGGAGTCAATGAAAATTTTCAAGCGAGGGAGTATGATGTAGGAGCATCGCTGGCAACAAGCGAGTACGGAGGCAGAAGACAGTTGGGATGAGCGCAACGCATTTTTGCACATGTTGAAAATGTTTTGAAATATTTTGAAAGACTAAGGAAGGAATATTAATGAAATAGTTAAGGAAGGCATACGCGCATTTATGAATAAGTGATTGTAAAAAGATCTTGAGCAATCTGCTCTCATCTGTTGATGTAAAAGGCATTTATGCCCAGTTAATGAAAGTAGGTAGATTTAAATTCCAGATTAGACAGTTTTAGGAGCAGGAGGGAAAAGGGATATAGACACCCTCATATTTGTATCATTGTATCAATCGAAGCATAGAGAAGAAGAGAGATGTAGCAGAAGAGTTGTAGAGGAGAACCCATGTACAGAAGCTTGAATTAATATATGAAGCTTTGATTCAGAGTCATGGTGTTATGATGTTTTGTGTGTATACATGATGAATGGTCTGCTTATAGTTTCTTACTCTCTCTGTCATGCATTTGTTATTATGTTGTGTGTGAATGTATGTTTTCATGTTGAATTTTTAAATTCTGAGAGAGAAAGAGAATGAGTTTCAGTTGTTTCTCTTCCTAAGAGAATTTCTTGCAAGGAGTGTAGTAAAATGTCGACAAGGAGTGCGTGACAAAGGTTCAGATTTTATCTCTGAAAGCTCAGGAGAGATACCGTTGTTCTCATTCCAGCAGAAGTGAAAGACAAGCACATAAGCCATGCAAGGTGTGCGCAAGCTGGTCGAGACCTTAGAACATATCAACTAAGGTTGAGAGATTGAAGGACTGTTGTTGCAGAGAAAGTGCACAGAGTCAGGAGTTCAAGTACACTGAAGTATTTGAAGGATTGCTACAAGGAGTGTGTGCAGGAGTCTCCTTGAAGACCTGAGTTTGCGAAGAAAGATCAAAAGGGTCAGGGCCTTTGAATCATTCAAGAGAAAGAAGGAAGCTCAAGTCGTTGTGCAGAAGTCATGCCCCAGAGAAGGATCGCAGAGTCGATTTTGAGCCAGAGGTTCTTGAGGAGGAAACTGAACGGTTGGAATTCTCTGAGGAGAAATCCCGAAATAGCGAGGACCGTAGGACCCAAGAAAGTTGCGGGGGAAGTTAAGCGTTGGACAGATCCACCTTTGAAAGGCAGGATTTAACATGGACCGTTGATTTCGATCATTAGACTGTCGAGATCATTTTGGCATTTCAGGGGTCATAAGTCTGAAGTGTGGATGAAACCTTTGGTTGATCAAATCCCTGAAACGCGAAAAGAGTTATCGTGTATAAAGGTGAAGAGTGACAAGTTTGGAATTTCGGAACTTCGAAATTTGGGGTTTCGGAGGTCCTGAGGGAGAGTGATCGGGACACAGTGGGGAGGAAAGCCCGAAATCAGAAATCGCGGCAGGATATTTGTCGGCATTTCGGGAATTGGCGTTTCAGCATTCCCGTTAATAAGGAGCAGAGCATTCCACATAAGAAGTACCAAAAATGCGAAACGTGAAGGAACTATGGAGGATCGTTTTGGCAATTCGGATTTTGGGACTCCGGGAGTCAAGAGACAGAGTTGCACATCATCGCAACTCCCGAAATCACGATGAGTGGAAAGCCGAAGTCAGTGGTGAGAAGGGTCTAGTGTTTGGTATTTCAGGTTTCGGAAGTCGAAGAGGTAAGGCACTCGACAACAAGATTCACGAACTCGCGAATTTCGGTATCTCGAAAGGAAAAGGGGAAAGTCCCAATGTCAGTTGGGTGCTGATCATGGAGTTCATGCCAGTGCAAAGATCATGTGAGCATAACTCAGAAGGACCCGTGACATACACTCAGTTGGGTGTGTGAATAAATTTCCCGAAGAGGAAATTGAAGAGCCAATTAGACTCTGAGGGGACAAAATTGAAAGATCCTGTACAAACTTCGACCTGAGGGTTGGGGTACCTATGTCACCACCAAAGGTATTTAGTCACATCACTTCACTATGAAAAAATGAGAAAATTAAAATATAGATTTGTAATAATTTAAAAGGTTTTTAATTTTGAAAATATTATAATTAATTATATATTTTACAAAACTTTGAAAATGTTTCTTAAAATGGACAAGGTAATATCATTTTGTAGGTTGTGTTACATTGCCCCGATTGCTATACTACCTACTTTGGAAGGTACTAATAAATTAAATATATAATTTTTTTATTTATTTACACTTTAAAGTCATAATGGATATTTTATAATTATTGACATGATTATGAGTAGAATAAAGAGAAGACATTTTCTTTTTCCATTCACACTTTAAAGTTATAATGGATACTTTTATAATTATTGACATGATTATAGTTATAATAATTTTTAAATCATTGCTCTATGCAATAATGAATGAATCTCCTTGAGCCTTCTAATTAGAATTATAATTTGGATTAAATCCTTGAAACATAATATTGAGAGTCTCTTTCATTCATATCCTTAAAACTAAATATTCAATCATTTGAAAAAAAATTGTAGCAATTATGGATTAAGGATTGTTGACCATGTTTGAGAAGCATGGGATCACCACCATTTTGTAACATTTCCCATAATATGAGAGAAAAAATATTTAGAGTCTCATTGGGGAATTATTATGGTTCATATGAGTTAATTTTGGGGTCACCAATCACTCTCGCCACTTTACAAAAATGAACAAAGGGTGGCATTTACTACCTTTCCATCTTTCCTCCATACAACAACTCTTTTCACTTCACAAAAACGAACAAAGGGTGGCATTTACTACCTTTCCATCCTTCCTCCATACAATAATCTAGATCAACATGTGAGAAGGGGAAGATGCATATTATGCCTCCTATAAGGTAGTAGTCTAGATCAACAAGTGAGAAGGGGAAGAGGCATCTTATGCCTCTTATAAGGTATGTTTATGTAATAGTTACATAGCATTGCAAATACTATAAATATATGTTACATCATGTAATCCTACTCTAAGATGTTGAAACTCTATTTATATTATGACACATGATTGGATATTGACATTTCATCAAGAAATGAAATGGTTTGAAGATCAAAACAATATAGCACAAAACCATTCTTAAAAATTTCAAATGACACAATGCAATGAGTAGTTATGTGGACAAGATAAGATATATGTTTGTTGTAAAATATATACATTTAATAGAATTCACAACCTTCCACCATTTGTGTCTCTTTAGTTTAATTGATTATGATTATTTATAGAAACAAGTTCGCTAAACCAATAAGAGGGAATGCATTGCCCTATTTGTATGGTATGTTGTGTGAATCCATGATACTTAAACAACACCAACCAAAGTTTTTCTTGTCAAAATTATTCCTATTACCAATATATGGTATCAAACCATGAAAACGTTTTTTCTTGTAAACCATCCAACAACATTTCAATTGATAAAAATGAAGTTTAATGGAAATTCATTATAATGAATTAGTCTTATTACCAATATAGAGTATTAAACCAAGACAAGTGTTCTACTTATAAGCCATCCAAGAACAATCCACTTGATAAAAATAAAATTTCAAGTTTAATGGCAGTTCATTATAATGAACTAGTCTTATTACCAATATAGAGTATTAAATCAAGACGAGGTTTTTACTTATAATCCATCCAACAACGATCCACTTGATAAAAATAAATTTTTATAGTGAAATAATATAATGAATATATGTTTTTTTAGAAACCAATATAGATCACGATGCAACATTTTATCTAGAATGTCAAAATCACCTTAACATAGATTTGAAACATAAAATCATTATTGATTAATATTGCACTAAAGTATTTAAAACTTTAAACAACTTATCTAAAGTTTATTACACAAGGAATAAATATGATGTGACAATGCAACAAATGTTTAGTGCTGACATGACTTTCAATTCTTTTCATCACTACTACTTTTAGTAAAGATAAGTTGTGGTAAAAATTATTACACAAGAAATAAACATGATGTAATAGTGCACCGAATGAAAATGGAATTAACCTTCATAGAGGATTTTCAAATATTTTTCATCAATATTACTTCTAGTGAAGAAAATTTGTGGTAAAAATTATTACACAAAGATTAAACATGATGTAATATTGCACCAAATGTTTATTGCTGATCTTGAACATACAAATGAATTAACATGTGTTGAAGTCTTTATATTCTTGATACTTCTAGTTTTAAAAATAATATTATGTAAAAATAAAATTATTAAAAATAAAACATTTTTCATTAATTTTATATTAAAATATTAAAATAAATAAATATTTATATTAATTATATTTCTATTTTTTATCGAGTAAAATTATGATAAAAATGAAATTATTAAAAATAAAACAATTTTTATTAATTTTACATTAAAATATTTTAAAAAATTATACAAAATTTATTATAAAAAAATAAACATAATGTGACAATGCACCACATGTTTATTACTGATTTTAAACATGTAAATCAAATTAACCTCTATATAATTTTTTATATTCTCGATCATCATTATTGTTTTTAAAGTTGTTGTATGTCACATGCATCTCCCTACTATAGAAACATAAAAAAATTACCCTTCATAACCTTTTTATATGTACCTATACTTTAGAAGAAAATGCATATCGAAGCTTGTACTTTTCAATTGTCAAATTTCAATTTGATAGTTCGAAGCTTGTGCTTTTCAATGGTCAAATTTCAATTCAATAGTTTTTTGGAAATAATAAAAATCTTGGTTACTCTTTCAATATATGACATTATGTCAATGATGGTTTAAAATAAGTATGATTGCAGAAGCTTTCAATAATTATATAGTATATCTATGATAATCATATGAAGTAAGTAGATCATATCGAATATAAGATAAGATAATGGTAAATAAACACAAAAGTAAAAGGTTGGAGTAGAAAATATGTATATTATTATAGTAGAAAAGTTTTTGGAGTATAGAAATAAAATTTTAAAGTAAATAATGTAATTGTGTATTTTTTTTTGATGTGTGAATGTTAACTATCATCATTATATTTTTATGAAAATAATAAATATTTTCAAAACAATTATATGAAAAACTTATTATTTAATATTTTGTTTAAGAAATTTCTTATTGAAAACTCTCTTAGTGCTTTCCATGATTCATGAATAATAGAAGGGATAAAAGTTCAGTAGGATTATGAACCTTAACCTTAAGAAGATCAAGTGAGTCGAACTAGAGATCTCCCCAACTAATTATTGAGAGAAAAATCTTAAGAACTAACCTTTAAGACCACTTATTATTTAATATTTTGTTGCACATAATTTTAGTTAATTTATATTTTTTATATTTAATTGTTTATTTTAATTAAGTACATATTTCAATTATTTTTAAAATTTTATTTGAACTTTTTATTAATTTTGCATTACTTTTATTTGGACGTGAATTTTTATAATATCATAATTTTTTGGACTAGCATTTTTTGAATTAGTATGAATTCAATGAAGGAAAACATGCTAAGATTAAATATATTTTCATAAAATTAATAAAATTCTAATTTTGATAAAGTGATTTAAATTGATATATTTAAAGACAACCTTTTCATTGGCATTAATATTTCATTAAAATGGTGTTAAAATTTTAAACAATAATAATTAATATACTGAAAACTTTATTATATTATTTTTATAATTTTTTTATATTATTTTTATTTTAAAAAGTTAGGTGTTGTATGAAAACTTCCCCCTCGTCTAAATACAATATACATAGTTTATATATCTCACAATACTTTAATGAATTTCAAAAATGAATTTATTCAAACATACCTCAACAACAACAACAAAAAACTAACATTACATGTAAGTAGAAGCAGATGACTATAAACAACACTTTTCAAAAACTTATTTATGTTTTAAAGAAAAAGCACTACCTATCATGTTTTATATGAATATGCTTATTACATATTTTGTACTTGATTATTTTGGTAGCTATAATAAATATTGTATTTATTTAAGAAAACAATTAATGTTTGATTATAATATGATGTCTTTACCTACACAATGTGAAGATAGAAAATAGTGAAGAAGATAGAAAAATAATAAATTTTCCATGATGATATCATTTATGGTCATCCACGACACTTAGTGGGTAGTGGGGTTTTCAAGAAGGTAGTGTTTTTTCAAACTGAATTTATTTTCTTTCATGAATTACAACTTGAGTAAATGTAATGCCCCCTTTCAAGTGATCAATATGATTCAATAGCCTATACGACTTTGAGAGAGTATAGTAAACAAGGAAAAAGGGAGTCAAGGAGGTGTCATTAGGTAAAAAGATTGTCAACCCCTAAAAGTGACATTAAATAAAATAAACAATTATATTTAATGGAATTGGAGGGAAAATAAAGTGAAGATTTGATTTGGTCAAAATGGGGGAAAAATCTAGAAGATCCAAAGGAAGGATAATTAGAGGGGTAACCCTTCCCCTTGGCATTATGTTTATGATATCTTATTGAGTGCTCTTGTAGCCAGTGTTTTCCTTGGGGTTTTGGGAAAAACCCTTCCACTGTAGGTTTAGTTTCAATGTTTCAATATCCACCCTAGATAGAAAAGAGAGGGATTCATCCAAAATCCTCATTTGAGCTCATTGTGGTGCTTGTTTTCATTCTGGAGATAATTTGAAGTCAGGTCAGCTTGCAAAGGAGGTTTACGAAAAATTTCTGGAGGAGACTGTTCGTTAGGGCCATAGATGTCAGGAGGGTTTCACAAGTGCTAGGAGGGGAACTTCAATCCATAATAATATTTCATTGTTATCTGCTCAATTCTATGTGTAATGGATATATGATCTATGTTTAAGATACTATTTGGCACTTCCAACAAACTGTTTGATAAAATCACACAAAGAAGAATATTAATTTTGGGTAGTACACATATATTTCCCATCTATCCTAGTTTGGAACATTACAATGGTACAAGAGCTAGTGATTCTTCCATCTTGTGACTACATTGATGCCTAGAAGAAAGGGGTGTGGAGGACAAACTTCTCAAGAATCACCAGAAAGAGAAACATAAGTAAAATACGTATATTCAGAACCAGAAGGAAGAATTGGAGACAACAATGAGGTGATCTAGATACTACACGATTTGGTCACAAGACAAGAAGATGCAACAAATTACCGACAACGGTTTCTTGAGGCAGTCACACAATTGTTAGTTCAACGCAGAAATATGAATGGTACAGGTCAAGGTGGACCCAACATATATTGTTGGAGTGATAGAATACACTCTGACAATAGAAAAAACCACACCCCAACTCAGAGCAAGAGATTAAAGATCCCTAGGCCTTTATTACCACAGTTCCTAACAGGGAAGCCTACAAAATCAAAGGAGCAACTGGACCAGGGGATTCATATTAACGTCTCATATAGAGAGTATGAGACGATAGATGTAGACATCCATGAGAATTTTTCTTATAAATACTTCTCCGAAATCAAACATAAGTATGACCCAAGGGAGGGGAACAAAGGAACACAAAGCCCACAAAATTTTGATCTCATGTAAAAATTGGGAGGGTTGACTATTCCACCCTTTGATCGATCAACAAAGAGTATGGATAGGGCATGGGTATGTAAGTTATACATGTACCTCCAACTCAACCAATATGATACTCTTCACTTAGAAGGAGAAGCTCATGAATTGTGGTACCATGGGCTGGTGACATTAGGGCATGCAAACATCACTTCATATGTGGACTTCACTCAGAGCTTGATGGACATGTTTGACTAGAAGGAACTTGAAATACACTTTAGGAAGTTGGCACAATTGAAACAAATAGAGACATAAGAAGCGTACATCACAAAATTTAAGAGAATGGTAGTTATGGTGACAGATATCTCTCACCTGATGTTGGTGATGTTATTCATGGAAGAACTATTTGAACCCCTATGAGGATGGGTGAAGGCCTTTAGGCCAACCACATTGCATGAGGCCATCATGAGATCTTAGGATATGAAGGATGCAATCAATAGGAAGGATTCGACAAAATCCTTCATCCCTCAAGGAGGAAACGAGACCAAATTTCCCCAAAATTCATGGAAAGGGAAGGATAGAACGAATAAGGAGACTCACAGAGAACTAAGGAGGAATGATCTATATTTCAGCTACAAATATCCATGGGAACCAGGTCATATATGTATGGGAAAGGGTAAATTCAGTTATATTGAGGTAGTTTTCGATGAGGAGGATGACACCGATGATGAAGGTATTGGAAAGGATAATAGAGAGCCCTTACATACTACATAGCATGTTACATTACAAGGTAACCCTAAGGGGGTAAACATTTACACAGTTTGAAGAGTCCATAAATATTATACCTCCAGGATTAGAGGCATTGTGTAAGGGAAGGGAGTTATGACATTAGTGGATGATGGAGATACCCACAATTTCATTGATGCTACACTTGTCAATCAAAGGAAGATCCATGCGGAGGATTTTGAGGGATTCAATGTGGTAGTAGAAGATAGGTACAACTTGATGTGCACTCAGACGATTTGAGGACTGGAATTAACCTTAGGTAGCTTCACATTGACCGATGAATTTTACATCATGGATACTCATGTGGTGTTAGGAGTTCAGTGGATATACTCTTTGGGGGATATTCACATGAATTATAAAGACATGAGAATGGAGTTCCAAGACAAATAGGGGAAACAATTTTTCCTGAGAGGTATGTCAACATGTACCCTCGGGATAATTTCTAGCCAGTGCATGGGCCCTTTTTAGACATGGGGACATGTCTTGCACAACAAATTTCTTGATCACTATGGAGAAGCCATCACAAGAATTCTAGCATTACCCTATGGATATCCAAACATTGTTGGGAAAGCATGAGAGAGTGTTGAACCATTGCCAATAGGGATACCACCAAATAAAGGATTTAATCATGTCATTGATCTAGAAGAAGGGTCGAATCCCATCATCACCACTCCCTACAAGAATCCCAAGAGATTCAAGGATGAAATAGAAAAGGACATAAAGGAGATTCTATAGATGGGACACATCTGACCTAGTTCTATTCCTTTCACTTCATCATTTTTACTAGTGAAGAAGAAAGATGGTACTATGAGGATGTTCATAGAATACATGGTGTTGGGCGCAGGCCTATTTTTGGGAAGGAAGTCTATTTTGGGAGCAATCCTATTTTTGGAGAAATATATGTTTTGAGGAAAGACCTATTTTTGGAAAGGAATACCTAATTTTGGAGCGTGCACAATAGGTGTCAAGAAATACACATGCATAAAAAGAAGGAAAAGAAGCATGTAGGAGGAAAAGCAAAGTGGCACACAGAAAGAAAAGAATAACTGTGATAGGGTTAGAATTTTTGACAAATATTGTAATGGATATAATCCTAAAAGGTAGTATAAATAAGGACCTAGGAGGTCTAGGTGGAGAGAGGTGAATTAAGGATTGAGAGTTAATGGTTGGAAAACTACTGATTGTAATAGGTCTTATAGAAGAGTCAAATAAGCTAGGATTTGAGGGTTAGGTCATAAGATGAGGATCTTGGTGTGATATAGTCAATCACTCAGAGGGTTCTTACCCTTATTTTTATTGTATTACTAAAGATGTAATGCAAGATTTTGAAGGAGAATAAATAAAAGAGAAGAGAAGCTAGATCTTTGTGGATGTAGCCCCAGGAGGGGGTGAACCACGATAAAACTTGTGTTCGGTGTGATTGTTGGTGAATGATTTACTTTTTGTTGATAATTAACTTAAGAATGAATGGTTAAAGTAGTTATATCATCCTGCATGCATAGGTTTAAAGATGAATAAATCATACAAGTAGATGAATGATTAAGAAAGATAATGCATAGGGAAGAAATAACCCTACCACAATCCCCACTCATTCTGATAATTCAAATACCTGAGTATTGCAGTCCCCCATAAAATCTATCTTGGGTGAGAATGTGATGTGCACCATGTGCGCGGTGTTGCCTTCTGGTTTACTGGGAGGGTTGATAGTTTTGAGGGTTTTTTTGGAAACGTGCTTGAGATCATAACCTAGGTTAGGCCAAGAATAAGTTAACCCAACAAATGGTTCTGTTGCTGGATGGAACTGTACAAGATTGAGTGGACGAGATCAGTGAAAGAAACGTGTGGAGAATGAAAGTATAAAAGGGAATTTTCAGGCCATGGAATCCAACAAAAGTTGAGATTGAAAGATGGTTGAAAACAAAGGAACTTGATTTTGTGAAGAAGGACAACATAAAACCTAAGTTAGCACCGCATAAATATATCGACAAATAAGTGTTTAGCGACTTACATAAGGTATTTTTATTTTATTTCCAGCATTTATTACAGGAGTAGTTATTGAGGTTAAAGGAAAACCACCCTACAAATCGAATTAGACAGTTGGAGTGGAATCCTGTGGAGATAGCATAGTTAGAGAAAGTTAATAACAAATTCACATGTGTAGTAGGTTTCTAGTTAGATAGTATTGTTGCAGGGTTTATCACCAAATTTGTAGTTGATACTGCAAATTCCTACACCACTGTAGAGAAGGATTTTCTAAAAGGACCCAGAGGTAGGTACATCATACTGTTGTATACTTAAATCAAGATTTTATTGTATAACAATGGTGTGATCACCATGGAATCAAACAACTAAAATTCCCTGTATGCATGGGGGAAGGGGGGAAGCACTGACAAGAGGTTGAGATATGGACAGGGAGATGGATAAAGGAAAGAAGAAGGAGGACATGGACCCAATCATGATGGAAGAGGACTAGATAAAGCAGATATTGGAAAAATATGGAAAGATGCCCAACCGAATACTCTACCAATATAAAATGAATAACAAGAAGAGAGCCATGGCTGACCGAGAGGTCTTGGCGAGATATGAAGAAGAGGTAGAGGATCTCCGAGCTGTGAAGAAGATTAAGAAAATCCTATGCACAATATATGAAAGGAAAACAGGAGGTCCAGGGTCAGGAACAAAAGGTGGAACTCCAATCTAGATCACTGTCAGTGTGGAACCTACAACCACATGTGCGACTAATACACTAGAAAGAACACCAACATTTAGAAAATTGAATTTTAGTGGAATAAGAACAACAAGACAAGGATCCAATCAAGGACAATTAATTAGAGGAGCAAGTTCAGGAAGTAACAGTCAATTTTCTACACCGCGTGGAGGTAGTAGTTCAATACAGTTCAAAATGGCAAGACATGATCCCATGATCAGATTACCATAATTTCGGGGAGAGGCATCAGAGGACCCTGAGAATAACTTATTCATTTGCGAGAAGATATGGGTAGAAAATCAAATCATAGATGAGGATACAAACATCACATAGTTAGCTATTAGACTAAGAGACCACGCTTTGGACTAATACATGCTCTTGGATGTAAACAACCCATAGGGAGTACTAAAGAATATCACAGATGTGAAAAAACTACTGGTAAATGAGTTTCTGAAGCCAAGCTCAAAATACCAGTACATGAATGAAATGATTGAAATCAGGAAGAAACCAAGTGAGTTTGTTTGGGATATTGATCATAGGTTCAAACATTTGAAAGGTAAGTTGAAATATGCAATTACCAACATGCAACATAGGGAATTATTTGTGAACTCTTTTTACCACACTTGAAGTATCCTTTAAGATAACAGAAGTTTCAAACTTAGGAAGAGGCTCTGTAGGAAGCCTTACATCTGGAAGAGAACCGATATCAACAGACAGATCTAGAAATAAAGGAGTTGAAGGAGGATTTGAAGAATCTAACATTTCAACTTAACCAGAATAATGGAAAAGAGAAAAGAGAAGTTGTTTGGTGTACGCTATGTAGGACAGAAGGACACCATAAGAATGAATGTCCAACTTTTGCGTAGTATATGGAAATGGGGGTGCCAAACCCATTTCCAACAAAAGGACCATGGTGCAATATTTGTAAGATGCATGGACATGATCCATATCATTTTCCAATGATGCCAAAGTATAAGATAATACCCAAAAGTTCATATTTCAATTTTTGCAAATCAATGAGTCATGATGATAGGGATTGTAGAAAGATGGAGATGATGAGAGAAAGAACTTCAGATACTTATAGGGTGCAAGAAGAAATTATTATAGGAAAAGCGGTACCTCAGTTCATCCAGGTACCACCACCATACAAAAATGCACAACAATAGTACAACAATGCACAACCGCAATACAATAATGCAAAGCCACAGTATAACCCCACACAATATAACCAGGTAACTTAGTAGAATACATCGCGAGGAGATAGAGGTGGATACAAAGGAGGATTTGAATGAGGCAAAGGACGAGTAGTGTTCCATAACTACCAAAAACCAGGAAAATATGAACGGGATTGTCCACTTTCACCAGTGACATGTATGTATTGTCATGCAATAGAACATGACACAAAAGACTGCCCAACACTCTTGGAAAAGATCAAAGAAAAAAGGAACCAAAACAACTAGAATGTCCAATGGATTTCTAGAGAAGCCCGAGAGGATGGGAAAAAATTCAATATAATAACTCAAGGAGGAGCCAAGACAGGAAATGATGTAGCAAAACAAGATCCAACTCAACAACAGTGGGTTAAGAAGAATATTGAGCCACAAAAGGAGTTTGATGCGTGGGAAAAAAAGGAAACATTTAAGGAGTCTAGACATGAGTTTCTCAAGAATAATGATCCATATACATCATTTGCACAACAAACTCAGAATCCGCCAATGTATGAGATGCCATCCTCAATGGACCATACCAGTGAAGGACAACCTATAGAGAAAGTAAGTCCCATAAATATTTTTCTGCAATCCTATGTTAAGTTATTAAATGATCCATCATCTGTTAAAGTCTTAAAAAATATGCTAGAAAGATGCAACATAGAGGTAGAAGGGAAGCTAGAGAAGAAAACAGTTAATCATCTCCATACAAGAAGAAGGACAAGCAGAAAATTTAGACTAAATCCTAACATTGGGGATTTCAACATGGGAGATATTATAATGGATTTAGGCTTTGAAGTAAATGTCTTACCTAAGAAGACATGGAAGTGTATGGGAGAACCCACATTAGGCTATTCACCTATCCATTTGAAACTAACAAATCAACACCGAGTGCTACCAATTGGAAGGCTTAAAGGTGTAACAGTAGATTTGGATGGAGTGCACACTATGGAATATTTTGAAGTGATAGAGATAGTAGATGACACAACACCTTACCCAACATTACTTGGATTGGAATGGGCATTTGATGACCAAGTTATAATCAACCTGAAGACAAGAAAACTGACTTTTGAATCAGGAGAATATAAACTCATTGCACCATTGGATCTTTCAAAAGGATAAATGTTTGTAGAGGCCACTTATTTGGATCTGGAAGAAATAAACCTATTGTACAAAACCACTACGCGAGAAGATGATTATGTCAACCCAACTGCAAATGGGGTACTCAGTTGGAGTAGCATTACATCATGTGCTTTCGAATCAGACACCGATTTGGAGAATTGGCAACAATGATTACATGTAGTTTCCACAAGAAGGTGTGCAAGAATCGACTGCATAGTAAGATGGGTTGGTATAGAGATAAGAGGACCTCGTAGTTTTCATGGGATAAATGAATTAGAATAATTATTGAAAAAATATGAAGACAAAGTGCTAGAAAATTAGAGGCTCTTATCCCTATATATTTGCACTCAAGGAAACACCTATAATATGGTGGGGGATGCATAAAGAAACAATGTAGGAATGATATTAGTGTAAATGAATACATCGCATTAGATTTGGCATAGAACAAGGGAGCAATAAAATGTAGAGGTATGATGGGAAAGGGACACCAATGGAACACTTGGATAAGTGCAGGACACAATGGAGGATGACACCTTCATAGGAATGGCCTTATCACTTTATCCATACATTGGAAGGGATCCTAGGGAACTAGTACATAGACCAAGAGATGTGAAGAGGCACTAAAAAATGGATAGGATTACAATAGAATTTTGTAGTAACCTCTCATTCGAAAATGAGAACCCCAACATTGATTCAGCGTTGACACTGATAAGAGGAGTGATATTTTTTGATGAACCGGAGGTTGAAATCATAAACGAATATCAATGAAATTATAGACAGATAGTCAAATAGTTACTCTCATGTTATCATGTCAAAGAGGAAGCACTAGTTGAAGATGATATACGCAACATTCATATTACAAAGATTAAAGGAGAGAGAGAGGTGGAAGGTCCATCTCTGGAGTCAGAGGCATTTTTTCACCAATCAAAGTTAAGAAAGTAAATGTTGGGACAAATGACAATCCTAAAATGGAAAGTATTGGAGACTATTGGGATGAGAAAACATTAGAAATAATAATGTAGTTATTGCGCGAGTATAGTGACCTATTTCCAACAACCTTTGCAAATATGAAAGAAATAGTAGGGGAGCTAGGTGAGATGAAGATACCCCTCAAAGCTGAGGCTAGACCTGTCATACAAAGACCTTACAAATTGAATCCAGTGTATAAGCAGAAAGTGAAAGAAGAAATTGACCAAATGTTGGAATTTGGCATTATTGAACCAATAGAGGAATCTGAATGGATGAGTCCCATGGTAGTCCAAGACAAGAAGAAACCGGGGATAAGGATTTGTGTAGATTTGAGGAAACTCAATGATTCTTTGTTACATTACCATTTCCCTACCCCTTTTACAAATGAGGTCTTAGAAAATGTGGGAGGATAGGAAGCATACTCATTCACATATGGATTCTCAGGTTACCATCAAATCAAAATAGCTCTAGAGGACATGTATACGAATACTTTTTCTACAGAATGGGGATCCTAGCAATATACAGTCATACCCCTTGGATTGAAAAATGCACCAGTTATTTTTTCAAGGGTAGTCATAGTTGCTTTTAAGGAATTCATATATCAGTTTCTAGAAGTATATCTGGATGATTGGACTATGTATAGTCTTTTGAAGGACCATGTAGAAGTGTTAAGACTAATGTTGGAAAGATGTCGAAAATGTCATATATAATTAAACATCAAGAAATGTATTTTTGGCACACCTTTTGGGATGTTGTTGGGACATATAGTGTGTAAACATGGTTTACTGGTTGACCTTTCTAATATTGTAGTCATTGTGAATTTACCATCACCAAAGTCAGTGTGCTATTTAAGAACAACACTAGGACATACAGGCTATTACATGAAATTTATAAAGGGGTATGCGCAGATTATTACACCAATGGAAGAACTGTTAAAGAAGGACACTGGATTTCAGTGGAATGAGGAATATCAACAAGGATTTGAAACTTTAAAGGAAAATATGGTAACAACATCTATATTAGTATTTCCATATTGGGAAAATACATTTCATGTGCACGTAGATGCATCAACATAGCACTTGGAGAAATTATGGTGCAACCAGGAGTAGGGGACTTAGACCATCCAATATCCTTTGAAAGAAAAACGTTGTCAAAATCGGAGCAGAATTACAACACCACAGAAAGAGAAGGCCTATCCATGGTATATGCACTTCAAAAATCCAGGAACTATTTACTAGGTAAACACTTTAAAATGTTCACAGACCATTCTACCCTCAAATATCTAGTCAAAAAACTAGTGTCGGGGGGGAGGATATGTAGATGGCTATTATTATTCCAATAATTTAATTTTTAAGTGATATTCAAACCAAGGAATCTGAATGCATGACTTGATCACCTATCAAGGGTAACCAATGGAGAAGAACCTACTAACTTGGAAGACAACTTCCCCGATGCACAATTATCTTTAGTACAAGTAGATGATGAATATTTCACTGATATTATTGAATACTTAAGTACATGGGCTGTGCCACAGGACTTTAGCACTGCACAAAAGAAAAACATGGTAGTCAGAGCAACAGAATATCAACTCAGTGTAGGTCATTTATACAAGATGGGAACAAATAACATTTTGAGAAGGTGTGTATTGGAACATGAATGACCTAGGATCTTATCATAAGATCATGAAGGTATATCTAGAGGACACTATGAAAGAAAATCTATTGCGCAAAAGGTATTGTGTGCAGGATTATGGTGGCCAATAGTCCATAAAGATGCCAAGGAATATTTACAGAACTATGATGTCTGTTAGAGGGTTGGAAAACCCAATAGAAGAGATGAGATGCCCCTAAGACCACAAGTAACTCTATAAGTATTTGAAAAATTGGAAATAGACTTTGTTTGACCTATTAACCCACCTACAAAAAGGTCAGGAGCAACATATATCATCACTGCGACTAAATACTTAACAAGATGGGTAAAAGAAACACTAGTCAAAGATTGTAGCATAGAAACAACCAAACACTTCTTATTTGAGCAAGTGATCACCAGATTTGGATGTCTCAGGATTTTGATGAGTGACCTAGCACTCATTTTATTAATAATACCATTAGGGATATGACTGAGGAGTTTTAAGTCTATCACCAAAAGAGTACACCATATCATCCTTAGATAAATGGAACATTATAGGCTTTCAATAAGATTTTACAAAATGCATTGACTAAGATCTACAATGATAATAGGGATGATTGGGACTTGAAAATACTAGCAATATTATGGGCATACATGACCACATGAAAGAAGTTGATAGGATAAACACCATTCAGATTGGTGTATGGACAAGAAGCAGTGGTGCCATTAGAATTTTTGGTACCTAGTCTCTACGTAGCAGCAATTACCAACATAACAAAAAGAGGCACAGTACAAGAGAGGTTAAGTCAATTAATGGAAATGGAAGAGGATAGGATTCTAGAAGGATTTCACCAGGAAGTAAAGAAAGAAAGGGACAAATCCTGGCATGATAGACATATTAAAAAGAAGAGCTTTAAGGAGGGAGACCTAGTTCTTCTCTTTGATTTTTTTTTTGTAACACCCTAGTAATTTTAGAATGCATTGGCTTAGGACATATAAATTAAATACCTTCATAGATGGGGGATCTGTACAACTAAAGGATTTGGGAGGAACATAATTGAAAGGAATGATCAACGATAGTCGAATGAAACTATACAGGGACAGTCGACCTACTAACTCTTAAAAGTTATAGCACAGTAAGAAATTCATGTATATAGTTTATTATAGCAGATATTAGGAAAAAAAAACTGATAAAAATAAATAAAAAGTAGAAAAAAAAAGAAAAAGGAAGATAAAAGTAGAAAAAGAGGGAAAATACAAAATACTAGGAAATATCGTGTGCACTAGACAGTGGAATCAACCAGAAAAAAAGAAATTTTTTTATTGTGCGTAGCATATGGCTGATAGAGAGTAAACAAAAAACGCCAAGGTAAAAGTAATAGCAGAAACGCACCATGCACCGAGAAGTTACAGAGCACCAGAAAACATGCTAACAATCGAAAAAGAAAAAATCGACCAGCGGGATAAAAAGAAGCAAATTGAGTATTTATGAAACTTAATGAAGCATACTCGAGAAGTTTTAACACATTTATGATCATCAAATAATATTCTCTGAGAATATTTAGGGCATCTATGACACACCATATATAACTAAAATGCAGTCCAAATGATACTTATTGTGAATTTCAATACCCACGGAGCTAAGGAGCACACAGACAAGGTGTTAATAGGTGAGTTCAGAGATCTTAGCAACCAAAGTTCAACTGAAAAAGGAAGAATTACCTAGGAAGACACCTCCCAAGGTTGACGCACTTGGAAAAAAATCATGGAAAACATGCAGCAACCACCAGTCATTGCAAGAAACCGCAGAGGAAGAACAAGATTTTACACAAATAGAGGGAATCATTGATGACGACACAATTCCTTTGCCACAAACCAAAACAATGAGCACCACACTAGTGGAGGAAGAGGGAAAGAACCAAAATATGGTTGGGATAGACATAGACTCATAGGGTATTGCATGGGGCCATGACCCATTGGCAACAGGAAACCCACAACAACCTCCTAGGGCCGAAGCAACCCACAAAACAAATGGCATTGATAGTGAAAGGATAGAATCTGATGGGCCAAGGTCACAACTTGTGGTAGGTTATGCACAACAGGAGAAAGTGTAGCTCAAAGAAATCACATAGAAACCAGAGTCGAGTTGGGAAGAAAGAGAACCAAAGGCTAGGACATATAGTGCGTCAACGCAAAGAAAGGGGAGACACACCATCGTGTGGTCACTGCGTAAGCAACCTGATGCCTCGATAGTTTTTCCACGCATTCTATATGGGGGTTCAAGGCACACCAAGTTTACTTGGCTACATTTAAAGGTTATGATATATAGACCACGACGTGTCTGAAACCAACAAGTTCCCATAATTTTCACAATAGTTGTATATGGAGAGCCTGGGCACAGGGCCGTTAGGAGATCTAGTGCTACAGCCAAAGCAGTGGGTGGTAGGCTTGGTAAATATAGGGATTCTTAATTTTTTGGATATTCCTCACTTTGTAAGGGGGAAAGATGTGAAAATATAAGTCAAGAAGTTGTTGGCGATCCTACATAGAGTACTTTTGTGGCTGAACGAACCTGTCTCCATCGATGTAAAACTAATTTTATTCATCATAGGACTGGCATCAAATGGCGAGAATCCCACATAGTACATGGATGATAAAACCAAGGAAAAGGCACTCGCATAAAAAATGAAGAAAACCTATGGGACAGAAAAGGGATCATACAACATTATCATAAAGTGGATCAATGATGTAGGAACCAAGATGGAAACAAAATTGATGGCATGAAAACTCCTTCAAAAATGTCTCAAGGAGGAGGTCCCTGTAGGGGTTTTCGAAGCAGGAGCACAGTGCACAAATGACACCATACTTAGTTAGGCCCCATACTTATTGAATATATTCCTAGATGACTGCAAAGATGCATAGGACTTGGGAACCAAGTTCCTCTTCTCTTGGATCATCATACTGATAGTGTTAATTGGATGGAAAGAGCCTACCTATTCATCTTTATGTGATAGAGTAGGACGATGTCGTGCAACATGGTACACATCATTGAGAAGCACTTCTTATTCAAAGTGGAGAAGTGGTAATGCCAACACTTTTTCTCGGTATCTCAGCGACATCCACGAGAATATAAACAATACTTGGAGAATATCTCTTAAGGTGGTTGCAAAGTACCAAGGGATAGCCAACTTTAAGGCTATGTGACACAATATGTAGATCTAGGTGTGCAGGGATCCAGACAAATAATGACTACAACTTTAATTCTACATCAATGAAGAGGAAGTTGAATGGTAAATAAAATACTGGCAGGATGATTGGAAGATCCCAGTTATCACCAAGGACATGCCCAAATGAAAATAAGTTGAAGCAGGGTCATCTAAGACATCTGTAAGGGGAAGCGTCACAACCAAGAAACCAACACAATAGACAAATCCTGGCCCAAAACTAACACAACAAAATAAGGGTAGTACCCCAAAGAAGGACGAGTAGATAGGAAAGAAGGACAATGTCCCCATGTAGGAGGAGCAAGGAAAGGGGGACATAACAACATAGGGAACCTTGACAAAAACAACTTCACAAGAGGCAAGGCCACCCAAACGACCAATAATACACATAGGTGGGCTAGGCAAGAAGGTCAATGCCCAAAAAGACATCCCATAATACACAATCACTAAGGATGATGTTGATTTAGTCACAAAAAGGGTTCAGGACCATGCAATGGAAGAGTATGAGGAGGTTGAGAACCAAAGCTAAAGGATAATGAAGTAGTTGACCGACATTAAGTAGGTCTGGAATTGATACAAGCAACACAACTACAAAAGATGGGAGCATAACCGATTCCTTTATCGACAAAAGAAGGGGGGGGAAACCACGCATAACGAGGAAGACACAATCCAACTTGTAGCGTAAGAAATTCCTAGGTTCCAGATAGCAACAAATATGTTGCATCTCAATGAGGCCATAGCACACATTCCATTTAAATACCTGGTGTAGGTAGAGTTGGTCTTAGCTAAAATACCAACAAAGGCACTGTACAAGCTACAAGTTAGTGTCACACAGAAAGTGTAATCACGAGCCAAAGAATATATAACATAATTGCAAGTCACCAAAGATGGCAAGGATGCACTATAAACTATGGTAGAATATATCCAACTAGAGACAAAGGAGGAGATGAAACACGTAGATAAATTGGAGCAGAATTTGAAGGAATTCTTCACAAAGATTCCATACAACATGCAGGAAGTCATGAGTAGCGCTAAAGAACAAATTCAAATAATCACACAGATGCTTGAAGGGTATAAGAAGGAGATCAAGGAACTCAAGAAAAAATTAACACCAATGAATCCTCTCGAACTTACAGTTGAAGGGGAACAATAGTTAGCCTTGCAAATATAACTGCCAGAAACAGAAGCCAAAAGGGTCACAAAACGTTTTGAAAGGACTGCACAACTATGGACAACATTGGAGGAAGACTACAAGTTCCAACAACTAGACCATCAAGAGGATAAAATCAAAATTGCAATGTAAGGGCCAAAGAAATGAAAAAAGGCCATGAGCATTACAAAATGATTGAAATGCATGTAGGAGATGAAGACCTTGTAGACATAATTGAAGATTGCAAAGACCAACAAGCAGGAAAGGCAATCCCAATTAGAACCCCTCCAGGAGAAAGCAACCCAAATAATTGTTGAACTAGAGGAGGAGAAGACAAGGATGGATTAGGATCATGTTGAGAGCACAAAATCTTTGAAGGAACATATCACAACTCAGAGGGTAGAGGAGCTCACAGAGAAAGTTGCGTAGGAGAAATCCAAATGGGAAGAATTAGAAGAGAAGTTCCACAGCTTGGAAAAGTATGTACAGGGGGTGTGCATCACCTGAGTGGCTCAGGATGAGCCACATGTTAATGTTGGGGACTTGTTGGGAACAAGAATATTTTTGAGAAGGAAGTCTATTTTGGGTGCAAGCCTATTTTTAGAGAAATATCTGTTTTGAGGAAAGACCTATTTTTGGAAATGAAGACCTAATTTTGGAGTGCACACAACAAGTGGAAAGAAAGAAGCATGTAGAAAAAAATGGAAAAGTAGCATGCAAGAGGAAAAGCAACATGGCACGGAGGAATACAAGCCTAACTGTGATAGGTTTAGGGTTTTTGACAAATATTTTAATGGCTATAAGCCTAAAAAATAATATAGATAAGGACCTAGGAGGTCGAGGTCGAGAGAGGTCAGTTAAGGATTGAGAGTTATTTGGTTGGAAAGATACTGATTGTGATAGGTCTTGTAGAAGATTCGAATAATATAGTCTTTGAGGGTTAGGTCATAGGTTGAGGATCCCGGTGTGATCTAGTCAACCAAACAGAGGGTTATTACCCTCATTTTCATCATATTATTGAAGATGTAATGCACATAGCACAATATTTTGCAGAAAAATAAATAAAAGAGCAGAGAAGACAAATCTTTGTGGACGTATCCCTAAGAGGGGGTGAACCATGATAAACTTTGGGTTCGATTTGATTGTTAGTGAATGATTTACTTTTTGTTGATCATTAAATTAAGAATGAATGGTTAAAGTAGCTATATCATTATGCATGCATAGGTTTAAATATGAATAAATCATAGAAGTAGATGAATTATTAAGAAATATAATGCATAGGAAATAAAAACCCTACCAAAATCCCCACTCATTCCTAGGTTGCAAACACCTGAGTATTGAAGTCCCCCATAAAATCTATCTTAGGTGAGAATGCACTGTGCACGCTGTGCATGGCATTTCCTTCTGGTTTACTAGGAAGGCCGATAGTTTTGAGGGTTTTGTTGGAAACCTTCTTGAGATCAAAATATGAATTATCCCAAGAAGAATTTAACCCAACACATGGTGCTAAATAAAAATACCATAAAAAACCGATACCCAATACCTAGGATTCATGAGCTGATTGGTGAGATGCATGGGGAAGTATATTTGTTAAAGGTTGATCTATGATTATGGTACCACCAAATTTGGGTTAGGGAGGAGGATATACATAAAACAACATTCAGGTGTCACTATGGGAACTATGAGTTTCTAGTCATGCCCTTCGGGTTGACTAATGCACCAAATACCTTTCATCACGCATGAACCATATATTCAAGAAACAATTGAAGAATTTTTACTGGTGTTTTTTGATGATCTTCTCATATAAAAAAGGATGTGGGAAGAACACTTGAAGCATGTGGATGAGATTCTCACCATTATGGAGGAATAGTTTCTTTTTTCCAAGGAAGAAAAATGTGTGTTTGGGTTGAGATAAATCATCTATATAGGGAACCTGATTGGTGTTAAGGGAGTACAATTGCATTGAGAGAATATTCAGACCATCTTGGACTGGCCCACTCCCATATCACTCACGGATCTATGAGAAATTTTTAGGATATGTACTTACTACAGGCGCTTTGTGAAAGGATTTTTGCAATTGACAATGCCTTTGAAAGATATCACCAAAAACGGGGAATTTCGATGGTCAAAAGAGGAACAAGTGGAATTTGATAAAATTAATAAGGTGATTAGTACTTTCCTAGTATTATCACTACCATATTTCATGCATCCTTTTGTCGTGGAATGTGACACATCTGGTGAGGGAATAAGAGCAGTGTTGATGAAAAACTGACACTCGATCTCCTTCGAGAGTAGAAAGATAAGGGATCCTAAGTATCTATATCTGATCTATGACAAGGAAATGTTGGAAATCATGCATGCATTGGAAAAATTCAGACAATGCTTAGTAGGAGGACACTTCATGGTTAGGACGAACCACAACATATTGCGATATTTCTTGGAGCAGAGGGACCTGGATGAGATACAAAAAAATGTGTTAGGTACATGCATATTATTTCGACATTGATTATGTAAAGGGGAATAGGAATGAAATTGTTGAAACATTATCCAAGAAGCTAACAACCTTCTCCATGTCAGAGATCTCAGTGGATTGGAAGTCCATCCTCTTGGTGGAATAATCCAAGAAAAATTTCACTTTTGATTTGATGGAGGGAAGTATTTAGGGTGATAGGTATAGGGTAGTGGATGACACCATATACTAAAAGCACATGATCTATCTTGTCCCTGAGACCACACTCAAGGATAATATTTTGAGGGAACCACATGAAAAACCATTGGTAGGGCACTAGGAGTACCTAAATACCTATCGACAAGTAAGGGAGAGATTCTCATGGAAAGGTCTCAAAGGGGATGCACTTTTCCATGTTAAAGAGTGTGTGAATTTCTAGAAGAACAAGTCAGAGTTCACACATCCTACATGAATAATTCAACCATTGTCGATTCTAGATCATAAATGGGAAATAATTTCTATGGACTTCATCATAGGATTACCAAAGTTGCAAGGAAGGGACTATATTTATGTGGTGGTGGACAGGTTGAATAAGTATGAACACTTCTTTGATATTCCTATAGAGTATAGCACATATCAGGTATTAGATAAATTCTTTAGGGAAGTGTTCAGATTCCGTGGCCTACCGAGGAACATAGTCAATGAATGAGATAATAGGTTTCTTAGTGCATCTTGGTGGGAGTTTCTCATCTTATCCAAAACAAAGTTGACACCTAACACTAGATATCCTCCCTAGACAGATGGGAATACCGAGATAGTAAATAAATGGGTAGAAGGGTACCTAAGGAAATATGTGTTAGGGAAGCAATGAGAATGGATAAAATGGTTTCATCTAGGTGAACATTTCTACAACACCACTTATCACATGTCCACTGCAATGAGCCCATTCAGGGAATTGTATGTATATGACGCACCATCTTTTAAGGATTTGGCATTTGGAGAGAGAAGAGATCCTAAGGCCAAGGAATGGTTACAGGAAAGTAAGGACATATTAAGATTCATGAAGGGGAATCTACACGATGCTCATAATCAACAGAAAATGTATGCATATAGACACCAAGTAGAATGCAAATTTGAGGTGGGATATATTGTCTTTCTCAGATTACAGTCGTATAGATAGACATCGCTGAAGAGAAGTGGTGTAGAGAATCTCAAGCCCCATTTTTAT
Organism: Picea mariana; assembly: GCA_032191745.1. Classification (NCBI taxonomy): domain Eukaryota; kingdom Viridiplantae; phylum Streptophyta; class Pinopsida; order Pinales; family Pinaceae; genus Picea; species Picea mariana. The sequence goes on from JASDQU010103857.1 coordinate 159,232, forward strand.
GGACCATACAAAGTGATCAAGAGAGTTGCAGAAGTGGCATATGAGATGGAGCTACCATAGGGCAGCATGATCCACAAAACCATCCATGTATCTTGCCTCAAGAAGGATTTAGGACAACATGTCACCGTTTCAACAAATGTTCCTCCGTTAGATGGGGAAGGGAAGTTGGTTCTATCTCTCAAGAGGATAGTTGATGTCAGGGAATGAAGACTTAGGATCATAATAATTCAAAATTGTTTTGTTGTATGGAGAGGATTTCCTGCAGAATATGCTACCTGGGAAGGAGAGAAGATTCTACAACACCCTAATCTAGAATTGCTTAAGGACAAGCAATATTGGGAAGGGAGGATTGTAATTTCCCCTTCAAAATGATCAGGATGACTCAACATCCTATACGACTCTTGTATGATATAGTCAACAAGGAAAAATGGAGTGAAGGAGGTGTCACTAGGTAAAAATATTGTCAAACCCTAAATGTGACATTAAATAAAATAAACAATTATATTTAATGGAAATGGAGGGAAAATAAAGTGAAGATTTGATTTGGTCAAAATGGGGGAATATGTAGAAGATCCAAAGGAAGGATAAATAGAGGAGAAACCTTCACCTTGGCATTATGTTTTTGATCTTATTGAGTGCTCTTGTAGCTAGTTTTTTTGTTGGGGTTTTGGGAAAAGCCCTTCCAGTGTAGGTTCAGTTTCGATGGTGAAATATCCACCCTAGCTAGAGAGGAGGGGGATTTATTCGAAATCCTCATTTGAGTTCATTGGGGTGCTTGTTTTTGTTCTAGAGAGAATTTGAAGTCATATTATCTCTTGAAGGAGGTTTACAACAAATTTTTAGAGGAGATTGTTTGCCAGGGCCACATGTGTCAGGGGGTTTCACGCACCTGGAAAATTAGGCATCCTCGTGAGTTGAACTAGGGTTATCCCGCGAGGCCCCGCTAGACACCCTGCAAGCATCCCGTGAGAACACATGTGAATTGGGGTTTGGAAGAAGCTCAACGGATCGGGTCTGGGAAGGGATCTTAAGAAATTGGAGGACTAGCCACAAAGAAAATGTCACTAGAGAAGAGGAAAGGAGGGATTGAAGATCCTTGGGATCCATATCTTGGCATCATTCTAGGTTCCATTGTGTTGTTTCTATAGTATATTGTGATGCTTCCTAGAATCCATTAGTTTGTGTGCTTAGTAGTAGTCTGCAACTATTATTACAACCCTTAGTTATCATTGTAGTGATTTTGGGGAAATTCCATCCATAATAAGATGTCATTGTTATCTACTCAATTATGTGTGTAATAGATATATGATATATGTTTAAGATACTATTTGTCACATACAAGAATCTATTTGATAAAATCACACAAAGAAGAATAATAGTTTTGGGTAGTACACATATTTCCCATCTATCCTAGTTTGGAACATTACAATAAATTTTGAATTTTTTTTTGAATAAAAATATAAAAATAATACATGTTAAAATAAGTTTTTTGTGGTAATGTATATTCATGTAACTCAAAGTCTACATAGAATGTTTTCACATCATTTCTTGAAAACTTATTTCCATTCCTCCTATTGTTCTTAGAAGGGCATACATGGCTCCTATTTTTTTATTTAAGTCTTTTTATTTTATCAAGCACTATTTCTCAGTTGCCACATTTGAGTATTTATGGGGGATTTTTATTGTAATTATTCCTTTTTATATGTGGCCATTTCGTTCGCCTAGTTACATCTGCAATTTCATACAATCTCTTGATGGGGAAATTGGATCTGCTTTGCATTCACCATGGGACAAGGGATATGTGATGCACCATCATTCTCTCTTGCATGTTCCTCACTGGAAATGGGTATCTTATCCATTAATCCCCTCATCAATAAATTTAGGTTCTTCATGGGTCATGTTGATGCATAGATTTCTTCAACCACTAGTGATTTCTTCTTAACAGATTTTTTTTTTAGTAGTAGAATATTAGATTCCCACCCTAACTGTAAGGTACTGGATTACAAGATGTATTATAATAAGTAGAAATATAAATATTGCAACAAATACTAGAGGAATATAAAAATATAGAGAATAACAACACCAACAATGATACCTTTATTGATAGAAAGCCAAGTTCACTTGCCTCTTCGAGGGGACAACCTCCAACAGAGAAGCTATATAGTACAATAATTCTCATGGAAATAATTTCTCATTCCTTCTACTCCTATTTATACTAATTCTATCTTGTAAAGAACATTCTAGAGGAAGATATTTCTAGAAGAAGAAGCTTTTGTTAAGTCATCTTACATTAATCTTGTTCACATTATTAAATAGGCATTATTACCTAATGGAGGCCTTTATTACATGGAAAATATATTATTATACCTATGTGAGGGGTTAGGAAGGTTAGTTCCCTAACATACCCTCCCCCTTTAAAAACAACCTTGTCCTCAAGGCTTGAGATCAGGAGATTGATGCAGAATGGTAGTCGGGTCCCAAGTGACATCTTCAAGAGGTGTATCCTTCCATTGAACTAACACTTCCTTGATGGTGCACCGATGAAGATGACACTTTTGTTGGTACAAGATTGTTTGTGGCTACAACCAAATGGAACTTTCTTCATCCAACTCAGGGAGACTAGTTTGATTTTAGCACTTAGTTCCAATCACTTTCTTCAAGCATGAGATATGAAAAACAGGATGGAGATTAGAGTGGTTGGGCAGAGCTAACTGGTAGGCCACATAACTCACTCACTTAAGAATTGTATAAGGACCATAAAATTTGGGGGAAAGTTCCAAAAAGTGTTCAACTTTGAGTGAATTCTTCTTATAAGGTTGCAAACAAAGAAATGTATGGTCCACTTCAATGAATTGACATTTGGAAATAACTTGATAGTCTTGTTGCTTCACATGATTCTGAGCTAGGACCAAACTATATTTGAGGGTATGGAGAATGGCTTCTCAGACTGTAAGATTTTTATCAACCTCCTGAACCTTGGAGACACATGGTATGTATGAGAGAACCAATGATGGATTTTTCCCATAGAATGCTTCAAAGGGAGTCATGCAAGTGGCATTATGGTAAGGTGTGTTCTACCACCATTCAACTAATGGTAACCACTGAGCCCACTAATTTTTTATGTTAGACACAAAACACCGAAAATATATTTCCAAACAATTGTTGACAACTTCATTTTATCCATCAATATGGGGATGATAGGAAGTGTTGAGATGCAATTGGGTTCCCTAGAGCCTAAAACATTATTTCCATAATTGCTTGTGAAAGTTGGATCACATTCAGAGACAATAAAATGAGGCATGCCATGGAGTTTGAATATATTATCCATAAAATAGTGACCCACTATGGATGCGGTGAATGGGTGTTGAAGAGCACATAAATGAGCATATTTGGAAATATGATCGTCTAAAACCATGATGACTAACTTATTGTCTTATTTAGGTAAGCCAAAAATCAAATCCATAGAAATATCCCTCTAAATACAAGGAGGAATTGGGAGAGATTGGAGTGTGCCTAAAGATTTGACTATGTCACCCTTATTGCATTGACATTTATCACATTCAACCACAAAGGTGTGGATGTACTGTTTCATGATGTCTCATAAAAATGAACGTTTGACCCATTCATAGGTTTTGGAAAATCGTGAATGCCCCACTATGGTTGAAACATGAAACTCAAAGAGAACTATGGATTTAAGGTTCGAATGTGTTCTTAAATACATGCGACCTTTATAGTGAAGTTATTCATTATGAAAAGAGTACCCCGGAGAATCTTGAGGATCCTATTGCAATTTTTGGATCAGACTATAAATTTTGGGGTCTTGCAACCATTCCTAGTGAGCATCCTGAAGCCAATCTGTGACAATGATTGAGAGGGAAAAGGGGAAGCCTTCTTCTTCATATTTCATGGAAAGATCACAAAAAAACAAATTTTATTTTCCCTTCTTATATATGATCTCATAATCATATACAAATAGCTTGGTGACCCATTTTTGTTTCTTCGAGGATGAAATTATTTGTTCTAGAAAACACTTGAGCCTACGATGATAATTTTTAATTTGAAAGAGTTGCCCTAATAAATAAGGATGCCAAAGATCCATTGCATGTAGAATAGCCAACATTTCATTTTAATAGGTTGATTAGCCTAAATTTCTCTCTGAAAATTGTTTCCCTGATGCGTCGCATTCTAGGAAAAAAGTCTCAGTGAAGTCTAGGAGTGACAGGACATGAGCTATGCACATACCATATTTCAAGGCTTGGAAGGTTTTATTAGACGTTGGAGTCCAATTGAAAGAATCATTTTTAAGGAGAGATATGAGAGGCTCTGCAATTTTTCCATAATTATGAACAAACTTGCGATAATAGCCCATTAAACCCACATAACCACACAAGATTTTAATATTTTTAAGGCCATATTGGCCAATCCTTCATAGCTTAAATTTTCTTAGGATTCACCTATACACCCTCCTTGATAAAAATATGACCCAGGTACTCAACTTCTGAGGCTCCAAAATCACATTAAGATTGTTTGAGAAAACATTGGTGTTGATATAGTATATGGAGAACTTGATTCACATGGGAAAGATGGGCTTGCCAAGTTTTACTATAGATGGGAATATCATCAAATAAAACTCATACAAATTGATGGAGGAAGGGACAAAATACATGATTTATGAGACTTTGGAAAGTGGAGGGAGCATTACACAAGCCAAAGGGAATGACCAATAACTCACAATGACCCTCATGAGTTCGAAATGTAGTATTGGGAATGTCTTATTCCTTCATATATATCTTGTGGTAGCTAGGCGGAATATTAAGTTTGGTAAAGTACTGAACACCCAAAGTCTGAAACTATAGAGTGATTTAATACTTAATCATGATTAATCTAAGTTATTAAATGTTTTATTAACTCTTTAAAAGACATTTCACTTTTTGTAATATTCATTACTTCGATGCTTTGATACTTTGGTGGTTTGTGAACTCAATCTTTATTAAAAATCCCAAAGGGAAATCTCCCAGAGTGACGTGGCAGAGATGACGTGTCAAGAAAAGAGAGGTGCCACATGTTACTTGAAAATGTGTGAATCATCCAATGAAAATGTCAAAACTAAGTGCCACGTGTCAGCCCAAGGTAAGATTTAAAAGACACGTGTCCTTTGACACATCACTAAGTCCTTTAGGATTTATCACGAGTGACTATATTTCCAAATATAGTCACTATTTAAAAAGACCCTGAATTTCCTTTCACCACTTCAATATAGTCAATTGCATTTCACTAAGATGAGGGAAATCGATATACAAATTTCCTTTCATCATCTCTTTTTGGACAAGATGGGGGCAATCAGATTATGAATTTCCTTTCACCATCTGTCTTATATTTAATATTTTGGAGTGGGGGCAATCAATCTATATGTAACATACACTAGATGATATCTATTTAAAAAAATTTAAAAGAAGGTCTGTCAACAATTTTAAGAATACTTTGAAACTAACTTTCTTCTGATTTTCAATACACCTTCACCTATAGGAGAATTGTTTTGGGAATTTTAAATTTTTTAGGGATAAACCTTGAGCGAGTTTGTCAGTTTAAAATATGATATCAGAGCTAAAATTATCAGGATTAGCCTAGACAATTTTTTTCAATTAAAATAAAAGGAACATAAAACTTTTCGCCTAATATTGTTTTGAAAATATGCTTTTGATTTTTTAGAGTTAGGATGAGTCTCTTTATTTCTATGAAGACTAAAAGGATGAGAAAGGAGAAATAAAATCTTGAGTGGAAAGAACTTGGGGAGAGGAAAAAATAACGAAATCAAGGATTCAAAGGATCTGAATAAAAATTTTCCTAATCCCACACAATTTTTTGTTTTAAGTTTAGACTTCTTTCGAGTTTATTTATTATTATTATTATTACTTATACTAGAGATGGCTTTAGAATTTATGAGCATGGCACTTCGAGTTATATTTTTCTACATCTCTAATATTTAGACCAAGTGATAACATTATCATGAGAAAACCTTCCTTTGCATTTATTTCAATCAATTTTATTCAAACTATAAAGAAGAATAAGAACTCATACCTTATTTTTCTTTTGAATTTTCAACAAGGAATATTANAGTTTGAATAAGGAATATTATTTATTTATCGCCTGTTTTTAGAGAAATAAAAAAGACGAAAAGATGAGTTTCGAGTTTTTCTTGAGCCTCATCTCCTGTTCAACAAGATCTATTTTTCAAATCATCAAGAATAGTATACCACCTGCCTTCATCCTTCTGCGACCTGAAATTAACCATGTCAAACTCTAAACCCCATCATTGGGCTATGGAATCATAATGCCTAAAAATTGAACCATACTGGATGCCAAACTGAGAACAGAACTACTGAACTGAATAAAATGCTGAACTAGAATGCTGAAATGAAATGTTGATTTGGAAAACTTATTTATATACATTGGACCTACACTAATTAAGAGAAATTCTATTGATCAAGTAATATGGAATTTCCAATGGAGCCATGAAAATAGTGATTGGCTTAACATACCTTGTTTTCTGTAGGATGAAGGAAAAAAATAATAATTATTTTGTAGCAAAGAATGAATAGGTAGCTTGTGCTTACTACTGAAGTATGGTTGTACAAAAAATGTTGCAACATTTTGGACCTCTTGAAGAAAATATGTTGGAAGATTGGTTGTTGTCATTGATGTCAGCCCTAGTCATGGGTTTTGGAACGCAAGATTGATGAAGGTATTTGGACATGAAGGGAAATGCACATGCATGTACAACACCCATGGATGGATAATATACATCATGTTATTTCTGGTGGTATGTGGCACGCCACGTGGATCCTCATGGTTGAGGAGAAATGAATTTTTGAAGATGACAAAGTGAATTGAAGAAGGTAGTACATGTAGGCCCTGAAGATAATTAAAGAAAAGAATTAC